>JAEQBH010007026.1:0-100449 GCA_016808115.1 Tetrastigma voinierianum
TGAGGGACTAGTCCTTCTGTTGGAGTTCATATACTTTTTCACTTTAGAATGGTTTGATTTCTCATTACGAGCTCCACATCCATGGTTTGAGGAGTGGTAAGGGGTGGCTACTTATGTCTCACTCATGCTTGGATTAGGAGGGTTTCAAAGGGTTGTTAAAGAGGTCAGCCCAGACCCCATCACTAGTCCTTATGTGCTTAGGTGCCCCCAGTGGAAATATGTTTCTCATAGCTTGGGCACACACTGTGATCATTTGCGAAGATAGCCTCGACCAGTTGGATACGTAGTCCCCATCAAGATATGCGAGAATCCAAAAGACATAGGGAATGGTCCCATGAACTCAATGCCCCACACATCAAAAAAGTCCACTATTAGGATCGGGTTCAAGGGCATCATGTGAAGGCGAGAAAGCTTCCCAAGTCTTTGGCATCTGTCATAACCTCGACACACATTGTGAGCATCCTTAAAGAGGGAAGGCTGATAGAACCGGTTAGACACCTTCATGGTGGTCTTTATGTGAAATGGCCACACGGGCACTTTCATGGTAGTGGCTTAAATCCCCTATTGTTCCTCTTCGAGCACACATCTCCTGTGATTTGATGCGCGCGATGACTGAGACGAATGACAACTTTCCCGATAATAAGAATGGTTATGCAAAGAGGTATTTCTTGTCTTATGCCTTCCATTAGATTGGGGATCTCCTCACATTTGCTAAGAAATTGGCAGTGGGAATACCGGGAGTACTATAGCGCAGCGTTGATTCCTCGGAGGAAACTCATCATGGATTGGAGGATTGTGTGTATTATGAGCTATGGTCAATCTGGAGAGGTGATCTGCCACAACATTCTCTACCCCCTTCTTGTCCTTGATCTGTAGATTGAATTCCTGGAGTAGGATAACCCACCTGATGAGCCTTGCCTTTGCATCTTGCTTGGTTAGGAGGTACTTTAATGCATAGTGGTATGTGAATATGACAATGTTTGACCCCACCAAGTACGCTCAAAATTTGTCTAAGGCATAGACCATTGCTAGTAGTTCATTCTCTGTGGTGGTGTAGTTTCTGCGACTTCATTTAGGTTTTCTTGCATAATACACCACCTAAGGCTTTTCCATCCTCTCTACGCCCCAGGGCGCCCCAATAACAGATCATTGGCACCACTGCAAATCTCGAAAGGGGCTTCAATTGGGAACCTCGTTTATAGATCGCGGTGGTCGGGTAGGATTTGAGTTCCTCAAAGCTCATCTGGCAGGATTCATTCCACACAAATTTAGCATATTTCTCCAGTAGCTCATATAGGGGTTTGGCAATTTTTGAAAAATCCTTAATGAACCTCCTGTAGAAGCCTGCATGGCCAAGGAATTATCTCACAGCCTTTACACTTGTGGGAGGTGGCAACTTAGCAATCGACTCTACTTTGGCTTTGTCCACTTCAATCCCTTCATTGGAGATAACATATCTCAAGACAATCCCTCGATTTACCATAAAATGGCATTTCTCCAATTTGAACAAGTTCTTTTCCGTGTATTAGACACGGTTTAAGATTGATAAACATTTCCTCCAAATAGTATCTCACCATATATGGTGATATCATCCTGCTCTACCTCCACTTAATCACGCTCCTACCAAATAGGCGAAAATCTTGAGCATACACCTTTGGAAGGTGCGGGGTGCATTGCAAAGAGCTAAGAGGCATCTCTTATAAACATACGTGCCAAATGGTGGTGAAGGTGGTCTTCTGCGAGTCTTCTCTGACAATCTCAATTTGAAAGTATCTAGAATAACCATCTAGAAAAATAGAATGGGTGCCTAAAAATTCTACAAGAAGTTGAATAATGAAGGTGAGGGAAATGGTCTCCTTGTCCTTCATTCAACACTCTGTAATCTATGCATACCCTCTGACTTGTGGTAGTGGTGGAGCACTCTTTCTCCTTTTCATTATGCATAATGGTCTACTGGATTTCTTTGACACTGAGCACGAGTTGGACTTACAGTACTATCGAAATGGGATAAATGATGTGGCTACAATAACGAGCATTTTACTTTACATATGCTGGATTAGTCACCTTTATTGGTTATCTTTGGCAGTAGCTCTATCAAAATGTATATATATGATGAGGTCTGAGAATAAGGAATAATTCCTTTAGATCAAATTTTCCATCCAATGGCTTGCTTGCACCTCTTGAGGGTCAATACAGAATTTTCCTCGACAATGCAAGTGTTGCGCGGTGAAAGAAATCCTGCTTGGAGTGGTTATCCTCATCCCGAGAATGCCATGTTTAAGCTACGTAGGAAGTGGTTTGAGAGATCAAAGTGCGAGGTTTTATGTTGTCTCCAGCATTCTTGTCCTCTTCAATGTAAAGGAAGGATTTCTTCCTTTTCTTATTCAGGTCCATTACATTGCACGTGACTGCGAGCTGCGACTCATGAAGCCTTCTCTGGTTCCCTCTACAATCAACTCCTCCACGTAGTTGTTCGCGATGATATTGTTCCCAAGGCTAGTGGGTTGGCAGACTTGCCTCTAATCTTCTTCCCCCAAGGCATGTGCTTCAATGAGCCGATGATATTAAGTTCAGTCATGTTCTGAAAGTGATTATTTGCATTCTTCTGGCTCCATTGGTGGTGGTATTTTGTTTGGAGATCTTGAGAACTGTACCTCCGAGGATGATGGGCACCTCAATTGGTCACCTATTTAGCGACAGGTTAGGTGTCAAGGTTAACAAGTCCTTAAGATGACAATGAAGGGATCTAACACACGCACCAAAAAACATCTTCATGATTTCCCTTCCGATTTCTGAGATGCGTACTACTTTAAAGATAGTCTGTAATTGTAGTGAAAGCTTCTTCTCCCGACCACAAATTGTTTGTATCTTGAGTACATAAAATGACCTGAGTTGTTTTATTTAATCCAGTGGCTTTGCCACCGATCCCTCAATATTCACCGAGATGGTAGGACACCCTGGATCTTTATATTTTACTAGAGTTTTGCATTGGATAATGGCACTAACTTGCTCTGTAAGGAAAGCTTTTGTGATCTTTCGACCTCTTTACGATTACATAAATCTTTAGAGCTTTGCGTAATGGCAAGGACTTGTTTGATCGTAATCCAAGAGGATCATTAACCCTAACACCTCGCTCTTCTAGAATTTCAACTTGGTTGATAGCCTTCTTCTTGCCTTTAGTTCTTGAAAAATGTGGGGAATTGTGCTGCTCTTCTTGGCTGCATACTTCTTTTAGTATAACAATTCTTTAGGTTAGGTTTCTTTTAAGTTCTTTGGCTTCTTGGTAGGTGTGGAATTGGTTATAATTTGTTGCCACTCCTCAGTGAATATGCCTTCACATCATCTATCTGGGGGTTTGGTTCAGCTGGAAGAGCTTACTTCTCAGGCTACGCTGGTGTTGGAGTTTGTGTCAGGAAAGAATTTTCCTTTTCTGCTTGACTGTTTAGTTAATTAAACCTAAGAAATTGAGTATAGTAGGTTGTCAAATTTTTAAGCAATTTCAAATTGTAGGATTTCAATCTTTGTTTAGTTCTCTCCCTTTGTGTCAATTTTTACGATTAACGGACATTCAACGCTTTTGCTCTACCACAAAACTACCCACCACTTTGCTGTTTCAATATAACTTTGCTCAGCCCAAGAATGATGATATTGATGGCGTATGAATGAATCCATCTTTTATTGTTGTGCAGCGAGGATACATATGGTGGGGCTTTTGTTTTGGAGGATTGGGATGAGGATAACAGGTCAAGGTTCAATAAAGTGTTGTATAATTTGTTATTTGTTAAGCAGACGACCCCTGACGGTAACTTGTTCGGCCCAACCTTTCTAATTGTTGAACGATTTGGGCGCATTCTATCTCACGGATACTGATGGGTCAACTGAGATAAACAAACTTTGCGGGGCATGATGAGTGGCGGGCGTGGTGTTTTCTGCCATTTCGACTCCTCGACGCCGCTTTGGGTTGAAGTTTAGCCTTCACTTCCATCTTCGGAAGAGCAAACGTGCGCCTCTTGATAGATGGGGTCATTCTTTCCATTTCTCTTGAACTTACGCTGAATCTAACCCATAGATGCCTACGCCTTTTATAATTTAGAAATCCATAGCGGCATCTTAAGTTTTGCTCAAAAGTCCTCTTATTTGCATATTTTCCGATAATTGTTTGAAACGGAAGAACATACCATGCGTAAAAATAATAACTAACTAGCGACCGTAATGTAATCATCATGGGAGGATAAGCATTAGGTGCTTCGTATACCTTTCCCATAATGCGTAAAAATTTTCATTTACATTAGGCCCGAGAATAGAGATTTTCTCCCGATTTGTTTTCTATGATTGGAGAAAATTTCTTAAAAACTGCATCTTCTGGAATTGATTGCTTGAATGGTCATGGTGAGGGTTGTGAGCAAATCTTATTTGTCCTTCATTGTGAAGGGAAGAGCTTGAACCTCATTGAGATCTAAGTGGTGGCATCCTCTATTTTAAGTGTTGCAAAACCCTCCTCCAATTCCCCCTAACTCCATGTGTATAAGGATTTTCACTCTAAACCATGGAGAGGTGGAATGCGGCACTAGTAAAGCACAAAAACCATAACCGTCGGTTGAAGAATTTTATTTACGAGGAGTTTGCATCATTGTGGAGGGTATGTGGTCCCTATGAACTCTATGGCGTTTGAGTTCCCTCTCTACTCCTGTTGACTTTCAGCTTGCTTTCTTCATGTGGGGGTTCCGTTTGATCGAATTGAAGCCACTTAAGTGGTTCGTGGAATATTGGTTCTCTGCTAACACTTTGTTTATTATTCCTATCCCACTTTGGAACATAAATTCTTGAAAGAAAACAGGGACAACCTAACAAGAAACTAAAAGCAGCTCCGAAGGATTGCTATTAGGCCAAAAAAAATATGTGACGATGAAATTAGGTAATCAACCTAGCGTTAAGTTGCTGAAGGAATGAAAAAGGGAATAATTCACCAGAAGCTTGATGAGACCACAAGTATTCAACAATTCATCAGTGCATTGAGGCTGCATCCGGCAGCAGCGTGATGATTATGAGCATGGTGTCATGGATCCAGCAGAGAATTTGCCTGGCCCTCTTTGCTGAAACAGCATTGCTCAGCTGGTGCCAGGTATCTCTAGGATAAATCTACCACAGGATGGGTTTCTTCGCATCAATGACATGGTGAGGTTCAAATGGTGAATTCGTTTTGGATGTTGGGATTGATAAACTTGGGGGGTGTAATAGTTAAAAGCGGAAATAAAATGAAGTAAAATAAGAAAATCATCGCCGAAGTATCGAAGACTCTTTGGTTTGAGTTCCTAATTATGCTTGAAGGGTCCTACGGGCCCTTTTCCTCACGTTGGGAGGATGACATATGATCATCTCCGAACCGGATCTTCATTCTTCTAAACCAAAAACCCTTAATAATTATCCTTTGAAATATGGTGATCGCGAACATTAATGGTCTCCTGGTAAAAACATAACTCCTTGACCCACTTCCTAATGGCAGCGATAAACTGCGATGGAAACTAGAGATCTCGTGGATCTGGCAATAAATCCTCAGTGAACACAAAGTTTGCAAATGTGGATCAGGTTCCAGGTTACTTGAAGTTTGAAACCCCAGGGTAAGAGCCATGAACTTGATGAGCAGATACTGCGTTCTTTATGAGAACCACTCGGTTTACCACGGATCCTTTACACTGCTCCTACTGGGAGGAAGGCAGGATTTAACCGCTCATTCTACCTCTGGAGTTTGATAATCTCTCACATTGTTTCTTCAGTGAAAATGAGAAAAGTAGGAAAATAACGAAGAATATGGAGCTAACTTTGAGAAAGCTTGGCTTGGCTGTTGATAATGATCAGAGATCATCAGTTATGAATTGTAGCTTGGGATTATGTAGTCCCAGTATACAAAATTACAAAATCATGAATTGGCCCGCTATTACGCTTGGAAGGTAAATTGGGGAAAGAACAAAGTAGCGCAAAGTCTTGATTAAATAAGGTGGACGATTTCGGGATTGAAGCTTGGTGAAATTTGGAGCAGTTCGACTTGCAACACCGCGAGAAATTTTAACATGCAATTTACCCAAAGTCTATCTTTCCTTCTTCTTTGCTACTCACCTTTCTTATTGAGTTCGACCCTTATTTCAGGAGTTAAACTTGGGTTCTTTGATGGTTATTTATCACCAGAAACTTTTTGGCATGCGGTTTCATAAAACGCTACAAATTTATACAAAAATCAATCAGTGGTATATATTGGGATATGCAGTGCAACGAGGGTTAAGTGGTGATTACTATAATTTAAATATATCAAATAATGAGATTTTCAAAATAGTGTGTTTTGGTATGTAACCTGGGTGATTTCCAATACTCTGTGTAATCACTAGAAGGGATCCTTTGAGTATACTTTTACCATCTCAAACAAAACTCCAGGTATGTGATCTCTTTGATGCTTCAGAATGGTTCATCTTGAACAGCATGAGTTAAATCTGATCAATGACAGTACTTTGTGTTTGATGTTTATTACTCCGAGTAGTAATAAACCCCATTTCGTTCCCAGAAGGGACTTGGCAACTTCTATAACACTAGATACAAATTCTGTATTTGGATTAGTCAAACAATTATTGGAAGATATAAATTCATTTATTAAAATGGTTTCCGGAAGATTTCAGTTAACTAGAGTTGGACATATAGGCTTGATTACGGCGGTCAGCTCGTGATGAGCTCAGGTCTAACATTCTCAATCCCAAAAGCCCAGGCTGAAAATGAGAAAGCAAAAAGCTAAAATATGTTATCAGCTTCGATCTCTCTTGAGTTCTCTCTATAAATGCTTTCAAGTCCTCTTTCTGTTCACCTATCTGCCACATTTGTGGGCTCATTAGTGTTGGAGTGGGGAATTCTCATGATTGAAATAGGTTCATACTGAATGACCCAGGTTCATTGTACTTTAAAAAAAAAAAAAAAGAAGATAATGTTTGACAATTTGAAGCATACGTCTTTTTTGTCTTGACTCCCACCTTGAAATTATCTATATCGTGATGTGAGCACTTTGTGTTTTGGTTTTGAAACTTTAACTTCTTTGGCGGCGGCAAGGAAGTTCCATGGATAACGTGACTGGCGCCTGCGAAAAACTGTGTTTATCATTTTGTTGCTAGATTTATCTGCAATATGCTGTTCGACTTACATTTCTTTAGAGTGATTAATAGCGATGAACTTTTATTTCACGACAAAGAGATTCTTTTCTTATTGTGTGGGACTCAAACTTTTTAATAATAAACTGCCGCTCTTCCACCATATACTATGATCTAGGAAAGTTTATCGCGACATCAAAATAGTGCGAGACAGCGCATGTGTTGCGCTTTGCACATGTGTTTGTTTTTGCTGTATTAGGCGTTAACGTTCTATCTTGGTTTTGTGCCGCGGTGACGCTGATTTCCATGTTCAGACGCAAATCAAGTGTTTCTTCAGAAGAACTCTGCTGCAATCTCTTTGTTTTGAAGAGCATGCCATTTTCGTGTTGCAATAATGTTCTACTGCTATTTGCTTTGTTCTTTGTCGCGAAAAACTTTCTAAGATGTGGCGACGCGTACTTTTCGCCGCCTCTTCATGTGTGTTCTGATAAACATTGAAAGGGTTGTGGCATTCTTTAATTTATTTTACGCCTTATTTATCTCTGGCGACAAGGCTGTGATCGTGACGAAATTTCTCTTGCTTCCTTGGGATTTCTTTGCAATGTTTGTCACATTGTGAGCTCAAATTATTCTGTTGTTTTCTTCCTCTTGCATGCCCAGTTTTGTCTTTGGCATTGATAGTTTATACCAGCATTTCTTCAACGTGCCCAAAGAGTTTGTCTGAGCATTTAGGCGTTGCATGCTGTTTTAACCTTCTTGAGTTTTGTTTCTTCTCTAGATCATAAAACACAAATCTTGGTGAAGAACTCATATTTACCATAATAAAATTGAACTTTTAAAGCTTCAAAAATACATGAAAAATGGGCTTAAATGGTGAGTTTTTTGCCTCGTAAGACATAAAAGGGTTTTGGATGCATGTTTAATGGGTTATGAAAAAAATTACAATGGCGGTCGAGAGAAAAGCTTCAAAAGCTGCAGGGATCAAGCGACTTTACCATTCCATGCTATTAGTGAGCATACTTTTTAAGAAACTTTGTATGACTTGGGAGCTGGCCATGGCGTTACTCTCATCTGGTGTGGGAAGAAGCTGATTACAGATTGGAATTTCAACCACCTGGCGCCCAGTTATCTTCGGATGGTTAACCGCTCAATGACTTATCTTGGGGTGATGGCCCAGGATGTTTGCCATGGAGAAGTTGGGGCCACGAGTTTATCTTTCTGTATTGGAACTTTGTTGTTTGGAGATAGAAGAAGATATGGAAGCTTCAATCATTTTAGAGAGACGAAACAGCATACCGATTGGCTTCATTCAATTGCAAAGGCATTGATTGTGTAAAGAGACCGTTATTGAAAAATTGGAAAAGTTCAACACACCAAAATATTGAAATTTTAGCATTTTGTAAAGAACTTATGAGTTTATTGATTTGATCCCTCAGTTCTTGTTGATTGCTTTTTTGGCCATTAGTTAAGAAAATCTTTGGGAAATATGAGCAAGGATCACTCTCTAAAGAACTTGATTTTGTACATCATTTAAGTTTAATAAATATCAAGTATTAACCATGGATGAAGGCTAATATGTTGCTGATTAAGCTTTTCTCATACAGATTAAGTCACCAGTGTTTCTGAGAATCATTACTATGCATTTTTAGTGAAAAATATTTCTTGGCTCTATGATCATCTCTTCAGCTTTGATTGAGGATAATGGGAACTAGTTGAAACCCGAAATTGCCAAAGAACGCTGGAATCTTTGCATGATCGTAATCTTAAGGCATTGTGCGCTGTTACCGCCATCAAGATATTTATGGAAGATGAATACGTACCTTGATTGACCATCAAGGCGAGTTGAATTCCGCTATGTTGTGGATCGAATTTGGTGTCGCGACATTGAAAATCCCCAAGGCAGATACGCATTCTGAGTTACGAGGTATACTTGATGTCGCGACATCGGAAGAATGCGATGTCGTGAATCGATTATGATATTTGCCTCGTATTCGCGAACTTTGATATTTGCGAAACATTGCCGTTTGATGTCGCGACATTATATATTCAGTTCTAATCGTTTAACGAGCGTGGCTGATAGGATTGTGATGTCATGACATTGGTGTTGATACGGCTTTTACTACTAAGACTGTAATTACGATGTGGTGACATGGGGAGTTTTGATGTCGCGACATTGTAATGGATTGAAGAGTCATTCATGATCCTAGTGTGATATCACAGGGTGATCGCTAAGTTAATAAGATATGGTTTCATTGTTGAATTTTGTTCCGCGAGAAGGTGATATTAAAGACATTTGTTGTGATGTTGGCATTGGGTGGTGATAAAGAACGTCTCCACGGTGTGTTAACTAAATTGGGTGTGGTGTTGAGTGATGCTGAGGTACATTCTTGGTCATCCTTATATTTAACATTGCTGCCTTTGTTATGCAATGCTGATTTTTGCTTCTTTACTGATGATTTATGCTTCATTTCCTTAATTTCATGCAAAACATAAATCTGGCTGAAGATTCCATAATTTTACATTAAATTGAACTTTTAAGCCTCAACTATGCATGAAAAATGGGCTTAAAAATAGATGTCTTTTAGACTCATTAAACTCCCCTAAACTTAAAGTTTTGCTTGTCCTCAAGCAAAGAAAAGACTATTTGTTTGTCCTCAAACAATAAAATTTGATTTTTCATTTAAATCATATTTTCAATCGAATCATAAATTTGTGTAAAAGTATCATTTTAATTTTGATATCAATTCACAATTAACTACTTTCAAGATCCTAAAAATTTTCGAATTTAGATCATTCAATATAACATATAATTCATAGTCGATAACAATTACGGGTTCTTAACCCGTTAGTGTGTGTGGGGACACCTTTGTATTTATTTTGATTCATGTACCTTGATTCTTTTTATATAGAGACCAGTATTCTCTTTAGGTGACTTGAGTTCCATGGGTTTGTTGGTCATATCATTCTCCACTAATGTAGGCATAACACAGTAACCCTCGGGATCAAATAGATCTTTTAGCTTATAATACTACTTGTTTAAAATTTTTCCAAAAAGTAAAATCTTGAACCTTTAGTTCAGAAATTTACAGGCTTTGGATGCAACTACTTATCGGCATTTTGCCTTCCCCAACTACTCGCTCCATTGTTCAACTTTTTCAGCACCCAAACTTTGGTGCATTTTGCTTCATGTTTCCCACGGGTAGCTTTTGCCACTTTCTTTTCAACTTTGGTTTCTCAATTTAAATACTAATTTCTTTATATTTTGTTCAAGGGTTGGGAATGATTTTGTGTTTTTCTGAGTCTTAAACTTTCTGTCCTTAATAACAAGCTTTGGTCGGCAACTCCCATACCGGAGTTAGCGTGTTGGGTGCACTAGGTGTTAGAAACACCCCCAAGGACTTAATTGATCAAGGAAGTGAGCTCTGGGGCCAAAACTCACTCCTTGAGCGTTCTTCTTTTCAGCTTCTCAGTTTATCATGTTTTTGTCTTTCACTTTACCCCATCATAGTTCTCATTCTTTTTTTATTTTCCATGATGCCACTCCCCAAAACTTGTCCTTTTGTTCATTCTTCGACACTTGTTTTGCGTTTTTGGCAAACTTCCCGGGGTTCTTTGATAGTTCGTTTTAAGGAATGGTTGGTTTTATTTTGTGGTTTGTTAGTGGGAAATAGTTTTGAAACCAACCGTGCTGCACAAAACGCCTGCCCGGGGCGATATCAAATGGTGAGACTTTGAGGCTACAAAACTGTCAAGGGATGGCTAAATCTTCCCTCTTTAGTTATAATCGCGGGGTTTATGAACAGTATTATGCCAAGTTCTGAGCCACTTTTGAGACTCTTGTGATAGTAAAGTCGATAAGGTGTTCTAACCCGAAACTTACGTCGGTTTCAAGGTACTAATGACTAATGTGTCGGTATACAATCTTTTTTGAACTGAATTGTTCATTCAAGCTATAATTACAAGCCTTATACTTATTGTTTATTAATTCCTTGACATCACAACTTAAAATTATGTTTACTCATTCTTGATTTCATTGACATATATTTTCCTTGTTTGGTTTTAAAACAAATTGTTGTCTTTATTGTACAATTCGCAGTTCATTTGATCCGGCATTTTAATTCATTTCATCAACAACAATAACCTGAGCAACTCAACAAGTTCTCCCAATTCAACTAAACAAGCAATTACAGCTTTCATAAGAAAGTATGCAAAAATACAAAAAATCTTCAGCAAAAAAGTACGAATTCTGCACTTCCGAAATTCGATTTTCTTATTTTCGGGTTCAGTTAACCTTATGGTTTCCATGATGATATTTTAGCCTTTTTATCTTTTCATCTCAGTTATTATGCGCTCGATTTTCATGGAACATATTTATTTTATCAAGCAACACACAAACTCAACATTGATTATTTTAATTATTTGCAAGTATATAATGAAAAGGAAATAAGAAAAAGAAGAAAATTGAGAAGGGAGACAATTGAACACATATTAGGAAACTAATATTCATTTAAGCTTTCAAGTATGATTAATATGGATTGAATTACAAGAAGAGAGAGAAAAGAGATACAATGGAGCTATTTCTTTTTCCTTTGGGACTTAGAGGGCTTTAGATTTATTGGTTCATACTGGTAACCAGCTTGAGAAGGAATGTAGTAGATTTCCTTTGTTGCTTTTCTTTCTCCCATATGTTGGTTTATCAACTAATCCAACATTGTGGCATTAGACTCCAAGCTCTCTGTTTAAATCTTCTCCCTATAGTTCAGGGAGGCTTCAAGTTCTTCATCCCTCATCTGGATGGTGGCCCTGATTTCTTTTTTATGCTCCTTGTATAAGTACCCGAAGGCATCTGCTTTCTAAAGCTGATTTTGCTCCATCTCCTTATCTTTGATTTCCAGGATCTTCAATTGCTCCTAGTCCCTCTTCAGTTGCTCACTTATAAAGGTTTTTTCTCCCTTCATCATTTGATATTATAGGTGGTTGTTGTTATTAAATTTATAGAGATCAAATTTCTGTACCTTCTAAGAGTATTACCTAATCCCCGATAAATCCACCAAAACTTGTTTAGACCAAATAGAACTTGTATGCTCATAATAAAAATGGATTTGTCATTAATTTATTGAAGATTTAGTTTGGTCATAATCTTAAGTGCACGAGGTCATACAAGTAATAAAGTGAGACCTATAATTAGGATATAGTTCCCACAGAGAATGAAAAGAATTTAAACTTCAACTACTGACTACTTAAGTTCCACGCTATTTGAACTGTTTCATAAAATTACCAGTAACCTAACTAGAATTCACTATGCAAATTATACTGCAATAAAAGAAAGAGAATTAAAATCCTAGACCTAAAATTGTTGACCAGGATTATTAGCTTTGAGTAGACATTAGGATTTCAACTGTTTGTGAAATTATCAATTCATGCGACATAATCTAATTCTATTCTATAATGAATTGGAAACTAGAATTTGTCAAAAGCGAATTAGTATAGTTTAGTTTCTCCCTTAACCATACATTTCATGATTCTGAGAGTCATGTTCATTTTAAAAACATGTATTAACCATGCTTGGTAATCATAATTTCTTTATAAGATCACAGGCCATTTTCTTTTCCAATACTTCATACCCATTTCTTATATTTGCCAATTTCTTCACAAGGCCAAGGGGGCCATTTCAAGATTCTAAGATGGATGTCTTATCATGAGATCTTAAGAGTTCTCCATTCCTTGATTAGATCTAAGCCAACAGGATCGAATCATTCCTCGAGACCGAGGAGAAATCTCCCAGTGATTAAATTGATAGATCACTAAATTAATTCTCAAACCATGAGTAAATTAATGATTTATCTAAGCAACAGCACAAAGGATTCATTAGTTCTTTAATATTAGTCTAGCATACCCCAATGTTATCCATGTCTCAGAATCTCTGACTACATTGTCACTCGAGAGGGCCTCTGGAAATCGGGCCGGATGCGGTCCTTTTATGGGTATAAGTTACTAATGTTGGGAACAATTCACTTCATGAACAACACCATTCAAATAAACTCAAAATTCTCAATCCAAATCTCTTTCTAATTGTGCGGGGAAGATATAGCTTAACAAAGATCTTTTCCCGATGGAAGTTGTGTTTCTCAAGAAAACTAAATCTGATGAACAACTGATACTTGATCGAGAAATTTCCAATGCAGCGCCAATCAGCCCGAAAGAAATGAATTCCGGCTTTTATTTAGACTTCATTGAATTCAAGCAGGTAATCATAATTGATCTTCAACAATTTAAGCTCAAACTTTTAAACTTTTAAACAATTCAGCATTTGAGTCGATAAAAAAATTGAAATTTTAGACGGTAATATGAAAAGAAAAATAAAGAAAACAAAATAAAAATTTATCTGAAAGAAAACCCTCGGCTCCACTACAGATGCTCACGGTTTTGATCGATTATTTACCTAACTTTTCCACAAATTGTTTTACATTTATAGAACCCCCAAAAGTTTAGGCACAAAATTCAAGGCTTCATTGTGGATCCCCAGTTAGGCCAGTTGCATTCTTGTCCGCGACTTGAAAGTGTTGTTGCGTGAGTTTAATTCTTTATGCGATTCTTTGTTGCGGTATGCAATGGTTGTACATGACACGCTCTACATGCATCCTTCTTGGATTCGAGTTGCGAAAAAAGTTTCCTTAGTCATGACGGTGTTCTTTTCTTGAATATTCATTGCATCGCGGCGGAGTTTCTCTGTCGACGAGATTCTTCCAGCTCTTTAACAATTTGTCACACCCAGGTTTGGCCGTTCTATCCATTCTATGTACTTAACAATCTTATGTGTGTTTCTTGGAATAGTTATGTTGCGACATCGATAACCAATATCGCGACATTGTTTATGTCTGCGACTTCTTCAAATTAATATCCGCGACCTAGTTTTATGTCGCGACAACATTTCTGATGGTTCTTGTTGCAACAATGTTTCTTGTATTGTCAACATTTACGTCCATGAGCCGAGAAGTGCATCCGCGGCCAGTCTTATCACCCTTAACCTTATTTCTTGTTGCGACTTCATTTTAATCGCTG
The DNA here is from genome assembly GCA_016808115.1 of Tetrastigma voinierianum. Taxonomy (NCBI): domain Eukaryota; kingdom Viridiplantae; phylum Streptophyta; class Magnoliopsida; order Vitales; family Vitaceae; genus Tetrastigma; species Tetrastigma voinierianum. The sequence goes on from JAEQBH010007026.1 coordinate 14,187, forward strand.
CGACATAATCTCGTGTTGTAGATGTTTCACATTATAAACCCGATCTTTTATGTAGCAAGAGTTTTGTATTCGGCTCATCTTTGTCGCATGACCGGTTTTGTTTTGTCGCGACAAGACCTCTCTTCCTTGTGTGGAATCTTTAATCGCGACATAGAAGATTACATCGTGACCTTGTTTTATCAATGTTCGACATCTTTGTCGCGACCTTAAGATCCCTGTCGTGACATAGAAACATCTCTTCAGCTTTGAAGTATGTCGCAACATTGCATTCTTTATTCTTGACAGTCGGTTCATTAAGCTTAAGCATCACATGTCGCGACCTTGTTTATACATCAACGGTGTCTCTTCTTCCTTGTCGCGACGCCATCTTTTTTCTGACGAAAAGTCTTTCTCTGCGACTCTTCCTGTTGTGTGCGAAGCTTTTTCATGTTCTGATAATCGTCATGACCGAAGATCCATTGCGAGGCGAAATTTACGCTACCGCATTTCATTTTTCGTGACAGGAGCTTCTTTGTCGCGACAAATGCTTCTTGGTGTTGACATCCTGATGAAAAACCTTGTCGTAACATAAACTTTATTTGTCTCGGCTAATTTAATCGATTCTTTCCATTTTAATCAGCGACCTTATTGTCTTTAATACATATGAATTCCTTTACTTATTTTCTTGGACGTTTGTCACGACACAAAAAATTCTGTCGCGACATAGACTACTGCAATTGCTCTTTTTCTCTTCTTTCTTGCTTGAATTTTCTCCTTTTTGAATTAAAACCTGCAAAACACAAAGTTGGTGAATATTCCATATTTTAGCATTAAAACAGATCTGAATGTACTAAAAATAAGCCAGAAAAATGGATTAAAAATATATGAGTTTAAGACTCATCAAATTCCCCCAAACTTAAAGTTTTACTTGTCCCAGCGAAAGAAAGAGAATTTTGTTTTCCTCGAACAATTTAGCTTTTTTTTTTAGGGACATTTTTTTGTCTTCTACTGCAATCCTTTTTTAATCATCTTCCTGAATTGAAACTAGTTAGTTGCAGCATGGTTTCAAATTTAGTTTTCAATTCAGACTTAGGAAAAATTTTCAATTATTGTAACAAAATAAACTAATGATTTATGAAATGTAAACAATGCAGTCAATTCATCCTAATCTTTAAGTGTGTGATGGTCTTCTTTCCCTTTCTCCTTGGAAAAATTAGCTAATCTTTTAAGGCTTGACACGGTTACTATATATCATTTTAAGTCCCATATGCTTGTTTTTCATGTTAGTCTCCACTAATAGGCAGAATGCAATCTTGAATCAATTAGAGTCTTTTAGGCTTGTAGTTTGGCTTAGGTAATTGGGTGGATAATTGGATAATTTAGGATAAAGTACCCCGATTCAATCTTCACTTTTGTATCTTTGTCTCTATCCTTCACCCCTTTCTTCTTACGTGTTGAAAGAAATTTTTCCCAAACCGGTCTTGATGTATCATGATGCATCATCTTGGTAATTTTATTTTCCACTATCATTCTTATCAAGTCAGTCCGCTGAATGACCCGCTTTTGATTTTCTTTTTACTTGTCAAAAGATTTTTAAGTGCAATGTTTTGTCTTTTAGGCTTTTCTACGCTCTCTTAGAGAACTGGGTTAGCTCCATATCCGATTTGGCATTAGAATTATTCAGGTGTGAAACACCCTATGAACAATTGTTGAGGAGGAAGGCCCTGAGACAAAACTTATTCAAATTTGACAATTTACAATCTTTGACTTATTCTTTGCATTCCTTTCCTTTCCTTCATTTGTTCTTTTCTTTTTCCATCCTTCATTCTTGTTTTTCCCTTCAAATCAAAATAACATTCCCCCAATCTTGTCATTTTCTGCATTTTGAGGTTCTTTTCTGAAACTTGAAGCGATAAAGTATTTCTTTACTATAGGATTAGACTGAAAGGAAGGGTTTTGAGGTTTCTAATTATTTGGATTCAATGAAGAAATTAGGCAATTTAGCTCAGTGCGGAACTAGGTATACATGCTTGTGCATAATGTAAGGTAGGCTTGAAAGGCTCAAACATCGAGGATGGATATATCACTTCTGTTAGTAGTATTGCCTAGGATTTCGCCTTGGCTAATAATCTAGCAAGTTCTAGGACATTGGATTGTTGACGTGATGAACCAGGAAGATGTCCTAATCTTTCACAATTTGTTAAGGACTCACCTTGACCATGTGCATTGTTTTTCGGGGATTTTCTTGACCTGATGTTTTACATAAAACGGTCTCGAAAATACTATTTGTGTTTCCTATTGAGTACATCTTCCTAGTCGATCATTGACTTCATTTTGGCTAAAGCGCAACTTCCTTTTCCAATTAGCAGTTAAGCCTACCACAACACCTCCTCAGTGAGTTGTTTGGCTTTGAAATTTGTTGTTGTTGTTTAATCAAGTAAAAGTTCATTTTCATCATGCATTCGACTCTGACAATTCAACACAACTTCAATTATTTCTCCAGTCATTTCAACCAAACATCTTGCAACAATTAAACAATTTGATCGGGTAGTTGTTTTCTTCTTTATTCAACAGCGAATAATCATGAAGCAAATAAGAATTAATTAAAACACACGAACAATCAAAAACAAAAATGAACACAAAATTTTTGCAAAACTCTTTTGAACTTTTATTTAGAGGAATGATTGCAAATTTTGTTTCGAGAGAAAACAGAATACAAGGGTTTATCTTCTTCTTTTGTAGGATTTGGAAGTTTTCAGGTTTGGAGGTTCAAGGTTAAAGGTAGCTAAAGATGGAGGGAACTTGGGAATGGAGATTTATGGATTTTCTTTTGCTGGTGGTTCTTCTCTTTGAAAGAGGCAATATTCATTTGTATACTCCACCAGGGTGACCAATTGATCTTGCCTATGAGCTAAATTATTCACAGATCCTTAAAGTTCAATGAGCACATTATGTATGTTCACTAAATTTGAATTCACTTGATCCAGACTATCATTCCATAATTTATGTCTGTAGTTATTATCCATCTCTAGCTCCTTGTCTCTCTTCTCCATGAGCTTTCCAAATTCCTTGAATTGTTACGTAATAAGATATTTGGCTTAGCTACGCATACGCAACATGATGGCTTCCATATTTCCCTCTCTCTTTTCTAAAAAGATCAGCACATCTTCATCCCTTTTTAGTTGTTCATTGTAGAAGGTATTTATTTTTGAGTCCAGCCTTTGCATTAGTGTTCTTTCTCTCCTTTCTATTTCTTCTTTCCATTCCTCATCTATTTGTTTGAGCATTTGTTCCCATTGTTGTTCTCTTCTTACAGTCGGCCTGAATTCCTCTACGATCTTATTGCATAACCATTTTCTCTCTCTCCTCCATTTCCTTCTTCATTGACACAAGCGTATCCGCATCTCTGCATTTCCTTGATTGCTCTTGGAACACTCTTGCTAGTTGGAAAAGTCTCTTACATCGGGAAGAGAATGACAATGGACTTCTTCTTCTATTCATTTCATCCACCACTGGTAGTTGGCCTTCATCTGGGATTTGTTTCATCCCTAATTGTTCCTCTTCTTCTTCTTCACGCTCTTCTGCCACTTCCACCATTTCCATTTCTTTTCTCTTTCTATTATTTAGGCCTTTTATCACCCCTGTCAGTGTTAAAGGAGAAACCTTAGAAGCGGAGTTTCTTCCCCTCTCTTGTATGTCGGATTTAACTCTGCCAAATGCGAGCCAGTGAATTGTTCTTCGGATGAGGGTTAGTCCCTCTTCACATTCTTGTGGGAAAGCACCTTATTGATGATTCTATTATCTTCCCACATCGAACTTGTATCCCTTGATGGAGCATACAAGATGAAACCTCTTTCTCCTTTATAGTGCTCAGATGCTTTGTTGGAATTATAACAGAAGCAAGGAAATAAAACCACACCTTAGCTTCTTTCATTAATGAGCCTCTGATGATGGATTCATGGGGATTCTTTTTTATTGCATTCCACTTCCTCTTTCCAACCTTCAGGAATTCTACTATCTTCTCATGGTTGGGTTCCTTGAGCAGTTTTTTGTACTTATATCCATTCTTAGGATCTTTGATTTGGAAAACTTCATTAATCCTTTCATGGACCCATGGGAACCCATGTACCTTTTGAAGTGACCCCCGAGCCAGACCCGACCGGGTTGGCAGATCCAAATCGAAACCCTAGGGACGCTCGGTCGAAGCTATTTATCAAATACATTTCATTAATATAAGCGTTTTCATTCTCAAATCTTTGAGGAAGCAATTTCGATTTGGGGCAAGCTCATAAACATTTACAAATTCAATGCAATTCCTTTACAAAATATGCATTTAACCAAAAATGACATTTTATGCCATTTACAACATAATATCAATCGTATTCGAGATATAGGTCTGAAATAATTTTGGAGTTGAACTCCTTTGTTTACAAAACAATGTCATGCTAAAAAATGGTGAGGATGCATGTGACGAAGCATACTCCGTGAACTTTCTAAATGACTCTGAGCTCCTCGACCTTGGGTCCACTTTCAATCACTTCCTATCACTCGGTACTTGTGCATTGATAAAACAATACACTAAGTATTTTCATGCTTGAGTAATATCTGATTCTATTCCATTTCGGATTAATCTGATCATGTATTTATCAAATATTGCCTTTATCCGATGTCTATGTGTAATGTAAAGATACTTATACAAATACACTTTTAATATGTTTAAGCACCCCAGTTGCGATTTCACATATGGTATAGAGTCAGCATTCCTGACAGTTAAAGTTGGTGTAGTAATGTGATTTCACATTCAATATTACAATATCACATATGACTATAGAGTCAACATTCGACGGTCGGTTGTAGATCTGTCATTTATCATTTAGTAGCAATGTGATTTCACATTAAATATTACAATCTCACATTGGGTATAAATTAACATTCTGACCCGATTTGATTGGTGAATCCCTACATTTGTCGATATTAGTAATGTAATTTCGATGAACATCTGATTTACCTTCATGGTCGATTGGTGAATCGGAGTCATGTTGGACGTGATAATACCATTTCAATGTCGATTTACTCACATGCGGTAAATTCACTTATAATAAACACACGCACACATCTGAATATTTGACAAACTTATTGAATACTAATAATTCAAATCAATATATATATATATATATATATATATACAGCTGTAAATAGAACTTGAAATGAAAATTGAGTCCTGAGAAGAATTAACATACTAATTTATGAGTCCTTTTCTCTTCGATACGGTCCTAGTCGGGTTTTGCCGTCTTCGCGTCTAGTAAAATACAATTTCTCAACTCTTAGTGGTTGAACGATTAATTGTACTAAAAGCGAATATCAGGCGGCAGTGCGGTACATTTTAATTTATTTTTATCCTTACTTGAACCCCCATTAATCATTTATTCGGGTCCTTAAACTATCGGTGTATGAATACGAGGTGTTTGGAAACAAAAATCCAAAATTTTCTCGTTGTGAATAGTATATATGTCGTGGCGTACCCAAGGGGTACCCTTTTGGCACCTTCGGCCTCGCGCGTGTGAGGCACATCCCAGCTCGCGGCGTAGAGACTACGCCGCGGCGTGGGTACCACACACTCGACCAAAGATTTAATGCCGATTTCAGTTTGTTATTTTGAAATTTTCTCCAAAAATCCTCCAAAATCCCAAAACAATCATGGGGAATCACTCCACCGACTACTCCCCAATATCATCTAAAACAAGCCAACCATGAGCAAAACCCATGGATGGATTAGATTTTCTAACTCAAACATCATTTAAAGAAATCTAAGGTTTGGTTCTTACCTTAAATCCTTTGAAACTCTTTGCCTAGCTTCCTTCTTCCTCCTTGATCACTTGGAAACCAGAGATGGGGATGATCTCCCACCAAAACCTTGATTTCTCCTCAACCCTAGCTCTTCTCTCCCTCTCATGTCTCCAAAACGTTTTTGCTCCAATGAGTATTCTAAGACCAAATGTGGTCTAATATCACTTACCTTCTCAAGGCCATGTTTGGCAAATCAAAAACCCATTTTTGGATTTAAGGTGCCTCAATTTATCTTATAGCACATATATCACTTCCTATTTGCACTTAAACATAAACATTTTCTCGATTGACCCCAGGTCCTCATTTTACAAAATTCCAAATTTGCCCTTTTTCACTTGGGTTTATTTTCGGGTTTAATCAATTTCTCATTTTAGCATATAACATTTAATTATATTCTCACATATTCATTTCACTTATCACAATTTAACAATTCATCAGTTTTCTTGAAAAAACCCAAGTTTAGCTCAATTTATACACAGAATATATAATAAAATTATTATAAAAATTCTAGGGTATTTTTGGGGCGTTACACCTTTGACGCACAATGAATCTTCTTTCATCTCTGCCATGCTGGCATCGAATTCCCTAACTACTGCAGCAAACCCAGGTGGTTTGTGCTTGCGAGTAACCTCAAGCCACTTTTTCGATTATCTCTACTTGGTGAGATGAACTTACCAAACCCCCGCTGCCAGATAAATCGCCGTTGCTCATTCTTCTCCCATAAAGTAGCTTGTCCCGAAATGAATGCTTTATCATCTTCTGACTCTTCAGCTTTCTCAACTCTACTTTGTTCGGCTCTTTTACCGCTTTTTCCTTTAAAGTTGGTTTGTTCCTCTTTCTGCCGCCACGGTTACGCGCTGGAGTTGTCTACATCGAGGTTCGGATGAACCTCATCTTCAATTGTTGCATACTCCTCCATAATCTCATTGAGATTTGGGACCAGGTTTTGGGGTTCTGCCATTGGTGTGATCTGCTTTTGGGGTTTAAGGTTTTAAGATTTCAAAGAGAGGAAGAAAGCGGAAATTGGGTGAGAGTATGAATGATGTGAGGAAATTGGAAGGAGGTGACCTTTATTTTTTGAAACACTCTTCAGTTAATGGCTCAATAAATGAATGTTTATCTTCGTTCATTCCGACAATTAATGATTAGGTCACAACAATAACCTTTAGACTTAATTGTGGATTTTATCTTGTGGCTCTTCAAATTAAAATTTGCACCAAGCCTTTATTATCAAAACATTCATGTCGCGACAAACTTTAGGGTTATCTACAAATTACAATTCTGTCGCGACAAGAAAAAATTGTCGCGACAGAAATTTGCTCTAATGTTTGTTCCATTTTTAATACAATGTTGCAACATAGAGAAATTATTGTCGCAACACAGTTTTTCGATCACTTGGAAACTGGACCAATTAAATGTCGCTACATTGAGAAGAATATTGCGACACTCTCTTCAGTCATTCAATTTGAGGTTGTGTCGCAACATTCTAACTTTGTGTTGCAACATAAAATTGCCCTTTCAAATTGAGTCCAAAATTATTTATGTTGAGACATTCTTTTCACATTGTGCCTAAAAGTTTGTTGCAACATGCAAATCAGGGTCATCACAAGCTTTTCATCTTGTTGCAGTAAGTGATGTCACGACCTAATTTTCAAGTGTCGCAATAAAGATTTGATTCCTCAAACGTCTAGAAGTTTAAACTACCTTCCAATTCAGTTAATCACCCACAATTCAATCCAATTATGCAATTCAGGCTTGTGAAAACATAAATAGCAACAGAATTTCTCAATTCAATTATGAACAACAATCATTAGCATCAAAATACTTCCCGATCAAAGCATTTAAGCCTTAGCACTTAAGTTGTCTAATTAATTAGGCTTTAAAATCATCAAATTTCTCGAGCTTCAACTATGCATTATTATCTATAACAAATTTAGAAGATAAAAACACTCCCCTTGGCAGCTAATTTGCTATTCAGTTTGAGCGTGTGTTTATAATAACTTAGTTCCATTTCATCTTTCCTATCCAAAATAAAAAACACTTTAGCAAATGATCAAATTTCCTAACAAAACTTCTAACAAAATCAAAAGTAAAACTTCAAAATCATAAAAGTAATCAACACCAATCAAAGTTAACAAAAATAGGAGCTTTGTTTTGGGTTGCCTCAAGCTACTTTCAGTTTAATGTCCTTAGTTGAACCTGAAGTTGCAAAGTGTCTTAAGTTTCGATAATTTCCTTCACCCTTTTCCAAATCTTGGATCTGCCTCCTTCATGCTTATCGAAGATAATGCTTTAGTCTCTAGCAGTTTACTTTGAATTCACCTCCAGATTTAGTCTTCAATGTTACTGCTCCCAAGGGTGTACTTGCTACCACTGTGTATGGACCACTCCATCTTGACCCAGTTCACGGAAATAGCTTTGGCACAGGTTGTATAAAGAGAGCTGTTCTCTGCCTTGAATTCTCTCCTTAAGATCTTTTGATCATGCCACCTCTTGGTCATTTCTTTGTAGATTCTGGCATTGTCATAAGCTTCATTTCTTAGCTCTTCCAGTTCATTCATTTGGAGTAGTCTTTTTTCCTTTGCATCTTGAAAGTCACAATTCAGTTTCTTGATGGCCCATATAGCTTTGTATTCCAGTTCTAAGGGGAGATGACAAGGTTTTTCCGCACACAGTGCATTGTGAGAACATTCCAATGGGAATTATTATGTGATTCTATAAGCCTGATACATCGTCAGTTTTATAGACACATCTTCTGCTTGTGCTTGTTTTCTATAGAATTTTCTTGATCTCCCTATTCGAAATTCCGGCTTGTCCATTTGATTGGTGATAAGCGGTCATTAGATGTTTGATTCCATATCTGCTCATGAGTTTTGCAAAATGGCTTCTCTCATCACTGATGATTGATTCTGGGTGCTCGAAATACACTCCAAATGTTTCTTTGTATAAACCAATAACGTGATGGCATCATATGCAGGAATGACTATTGCCTCCACCCATTCAGATCATAATCCACAACTAAGAAGAATGTATATTGCAAAATGATGAAAGGAAGAATTCCCATAAAGTCTATTCCCTATACTAAAAAATTTTCCTGAGAATTCCTTGCAAGGGCATTTCATTTCTTTTACTTAAGTTTCCCATTCTCTGACAAGCATCACAATGTTTTACCCATTCAAAACAGTCTTTGAATAGAGTAAGCCAATAAAATCCTGATTAGAGAATTTTCTAGGTTGTCTTGTCTCCTGCAAAGTGTCCTCCATATGGTGATGCGTGACATTTCTCCATAATACTACCCTGTTTTGTTTCTAGGACATATCTCCTTATGATCATATCTGCTCCTCTTCTATACAGTAGTGGGTCATCCATGTATATCTGTCACGAATCAATTCTCGATTTCCTCCTCTATTTGGTATTTGAATTCAAATAAGCATGACTCCTGGCTTCGGTAATTCTAATATCATACCGGGGTGTTTGTCTTGATAACATAAATAAGTACACCTCATCGGAAATTGTTTTGATATTTACGTTCAACATTCTCTCCAATCTAGACCAGTGATGTTGCTATCACATTGTCACTACCCTTTATCCTTGATCTTAAGATCAAACTCTTACTTGACCAGTAACACCCATCGTAGTGCCAGCGGAATCTTTCTTTGCCATTAGATATTTAATTGCAGCATGATTAGTGTGTAACATGGGACCCTAATATATAAGGCTGAATTTTTTCCACAGTAAACACCATTGGTAGCATCTCCTTCTCTATGTGGTGAGTAGTTCTCTGTGCTTCATTAAATGTTTCTTGTAGTATATGGCCTTGAATATCTTATCGAGTTCTCTGTCCCAATAAACTCCCATTATAATCAACGGCATCACACATAATTTCAAACTCATTGATTTCCCGATCTAGTGTATACGACGCAATGGGACGATACTAATCCCAGTTTGATTTCCTAAAATGCAGATCTGCATCATTCATCAAAATCAAAATTTGCATCTTTTTCCAACATTCTACACAATGGTCTGGAGATTTTTGAAAAATCCTTGATGAATCTTCTGTAAAATCCAGCATGCCCCAAGAAACTTCTTATTCCCTTTACTGTTGTAGGTGACATGAGATTTTTTATAACTGTAATCTTCTTGGTCTACTTCCAATCCATCAGCAGAAATCTTGTAACCCAAAACAATACCTTCAGTTACCATGAAATGGCATTTTTCCCAATTTTAACATAGATTTTTGTCTTGGCACCTCTGAAGTATTGTTTCTAAGTTTTTCAAACAATCTTCAAAACTATATCCATATACTGAGAAGTCATCCATGAATATTTCCATAACCTTTTCCACCAAGTCAGAAAATATAGACATCATACATCTTTGAAAGGTGGCAGGAGCATTACATAATCCAAATGGCATCCTTCTAAAGGCAAAGGTGCCATAGGACATGTAAATGTTGATTTCTCCTGATCCTATGGGGCTATTGCAATCTGGTTATAACCATAATATCCATCAAGAAAACAGTAATGGGAGTGCCTTGCTAACCTGTCCAGCATTTGGTGAATGAAAGGTAGAGGATAATGGTCCTTTCTGGTAGCAGTATTTAATTTTCTGTAGTCTATAAACACTCTCCATCCCATTACGATTCTTGTAGGAATCAATTCATTCTTCTCATTTATGATCACAGTGAATCCTCCATTTTTTGGAACCACATGTGCAGGCTCGCGAAGTTATGCGAGATTGCATATATAAGGCTTTGCATTTAGCCATTTGGCCTTACTTCTTTTGACTACTTCTTCATTCTTTTGGATTCAACCTTCTCGATGTTCTCTGAGAAGTTCTAACATTCTCCTCAAAGTCTTATGCATCTGAGATTGAGGATTGTCCCTTTCAAATGATACATAGACCAGGCTATTGCTTCTTTATATTTTTGAGAGTCTACAGGCGTTTTTGCTTTCGACCTAGTTAATCCAGCTGAAATGATAATTGGATTTTCTTTTTCTTGTTCAAGAAGGCAAACTTTAAATGTTCAGGAAATTCCTTGAGTATTTAACGCTACGACTTTTGTTTCTTCTTGACTTTTCTTAAATAACGATTGGACCTTTACGCCTTGTTTTTCTAACACTTGAAATCTTGAATCTTTTAATTTAAAATTGGGTTTAAATTTCAAGTTCAAGATACTTTGAATCTTGGAAATTCATCATTCACATTCTTTGAATTCTGAAAATGACAACGTGGCTAGTTAGCGGAGGCGCGGAATTTTGTTTCTCTGATTTCACGATCAACTGCGAGTTCGAGTTTGTTTCAAGCGTGATTGAGATTGAAGTGCCTTGCCGTCTCCAACCTTGAGTCGAGTCCTTTTTTTCACATCAATCAATGTTGCCCCCTATTCCAGGGTGGTGCTTCTACTTATTAGTGGGACTTGTTTGTCTTCCTCCCGATTAATGACCACAAAGTCCACTAGAAAGACAAATTTCCCCACTTTGATAAACACATCTTCAAGGATGCCCTCAGGATGAGCTAATGTTCTATCTTCCATATGCAGGGTGATGGTCGTGGGAGTGAGCTCCCCCAAACTTAATCTTTGAGCAGCAGACAGAGGCATCAAGTTGATGCTAGCTCCATAATCACACAATGATTTTCCCATATCAGCATCCTCAATTTTGCAAGGTATAGTGAAACTGCCTGGATCCTGCATTTTCTTTGGTAAGGTCTTACGAGATCCTTGCCTTTGCGGGTTCTTCATTAGGCTCACCTCCTTCACCAATAAATATCTTTCTTTTTTGCTCAATATATCTTTCATGAATTTTTCATATTGAGGCCTCTGAGTTAATGACTCTAAGAAAGGAATGTTGATCTCTATCTTCTTAAACATGTTTAAGAATATAGAGAATTTCTCTTCTAGCTTTGCTTTCTGCAGTCTTTGAGGGAATGGAACTCGAGGATTGTAGCTTGCTCCTCTTTTCTTCCTACTTAAGCTGAAATTTGCATTTGTTGTTTTCTTTTCTCGGCGGTTCTAGCTGTCTTTCTTTCAGTTCCTCCTATTTCTTGCTTGGTTTCTCTTCCTCAGTGTCTCTTTTCACCTCTCCTTTCATCTAGCTCTTTGCCACTTCTCAGAATTATTGCCATACAGGTCATTTGGATTCACGGTGTCGCTTAGGTAGATCCTTGGGCTCTTTTGCGCACGACTTGAGCGAGTTGCCTATCACCATCTCAGGTTTCTTGAAAAGAGGCATTGGTGTTTTATGCGAAACATAGTTGTATTTGCTTGGGAAGTTTTCAAGGTCATAAATTTCTTTTCATCTGATTCGGAATCCTTTGTGTTTCGACATGAAATGAAAGCTTTATCGATCTTCAAAGGGTTAGTCCTTTCTAACCATGATAATCTCCTCTATTGTCCTTCTTCAGCATTGTTCTTGGAACTGGTGAGCATAAGATTCTTTGAAGTAATTCTATCGAGTCTAGAGACCTGTTTGTAACCACTCCACCATATGAAAAGTTTTCATGGTTCCTTAGTGCTAGTGTATAGTGTGTTGGCAAAGTTAGGATTAGGCTTGGAGAGTGTGCTTCTTTGCTCATTCATATACTTTGTCTCCTCAACTTGATAGGGCTCTTCTCCAACTAGTTCCTCAGTACTTCTTTTAATTCTTTCATCTACTGCTCCCACTTCATGTGTAGTGTGCATTCTTCTTTCATTATTTCCCAGTTTGTTCATCAATGCATCCAACTTTCCTTCTATGGCTGTCATTCTATCAAGCCCAATAAGACCATTTCCCTTCAACCTGTTGCTACTCCCTGAAGCTTCAAATGGAGCCTTGTAGTTTCATTTGGCAAGGTCTTCAATCAGTTAATCATGCCTCTGCATTTCTTCTTTTAAAAACTCCACAACAGGATGCATCAATTATACCCTTAGAGGCATAATTCATAGCATGATAGAAAATATCCATCTCGGTGGTCAGATATATTTCATGCATAGGACATCTTTTCAGCAATCTTTTGAATCTCTCCCATGCAGTGTAGAGGCTCTCATCTTCCCCTCGCTTGAAGACAATTATTTCTCCTCTTCTCTCAGTAGTGAGAGTTAGAGGAAAGAGTATGCTCATATAAGCTTCCACCAATTCTTCCCAAGTATTCATTAATCCCACTAGCAATGAATCAAACCATGTTGCTACCACATCTCTCAATGAAAAGGGGAAGAGTTGTAGCTTGATTACTTCTGGTCTCACCCATTCAACTTGACTGTGTTGGCCATCCTCATGAATATTCCCATATGCTCATTGGGATCTTCAGAGGGGTGACCTGTGAACTAGTGTTGTTGCACCGTAATGTCAATCTTTGGTTTTGACTCAAAATTGTTTGCTTTAATTGCGGGTTGTCTTCTTTGCGAGTATTCTTCTTGGATAATAGGCATAAAGTCCTCTATGGTATTAGGCCTATGATTTCTCTCTACTTCCTCTTCTTCTTCTGGAATAGTCAGCAATCTTTCTCTCTAATTTTTCCATTTCTGGATTTACGCGAGTGATTCTTCTCGGATTACCGAGAGTCCTCTCGATTCCGGTGTCTAGAGCCTTGGTCTGCTTTTGGTCTTCTATGCATTTAAATTCTTCACAGTAGAAACAATTTGAATCAAATGGAGTCCGTGATATCAAAAATTATATATCTATTTAGGCTTCCAAAATTATCAGTAGCTTATTAAGTACTTATTGTTAAAACTGTTTTTGCTATTTTGAATTTTTGTAAAACAAAGAAAAATGTCCAAATTAGCATCTATTTTCGAGAATATTGATTTTAAATTCCTTTGATCCCGAACAACGGCCTTGGCTGATGGCAAATTTTGTAGAGAGGTCGGAATTTTTTCCACTCTTTACTGGAAATTTATTACACAATCCCGGTAAAGGCACCAAACTTGTTTAGACCAAATAGAACTGTATGCTCATAATAAAAATAGGATTACAATGAATTTGTTGAAAGATTTAGTTTTGTCATATCTTTACTTGAAGTGCACATGTCGTCTGAGAAATAAAAGGAAGTGGACTATAAGTGGACCATGATTCCCCATAGATTGAAAAGAATTTAAGTTTCAACTACCCCAACTACTCTAGTTCTACACTATTTGAACTACCATTTCATAAAATTTCCATTAACCTAACTAAGAATTCCCACTATCTAAAATTATACATATATATAAAAAAGAAAAAGAACTAAAATCTGAACCTATTTGGATGAACCATATTATTCTTTGGAAGTAGACAACGGGATTTCCAGCGTTTGTGAAATTATCAATTCCTACAACGTAATCTAATTCTATTATATCATGAATTGGAATTTGGGAATTGTCGAAGAGGCAAGGTAATTATGGTTGGATTTCTCCATGGCGCCATACATTTCAGCGATTCACCAGGAGTCATGTTCATTTCTGAAACATGTGTCTAACCAATTACTGGTAATCATAATTTCTTTATAAGATCTGGGTATTTTTCTTTTCCAATACTTCATACCCATTTCTTATGACTGCAGATGTCTCATCCTTGAGATCTTAAGGAGTTCTCCCTTTCATTGATTAGATCTAAGCTAACACAGGATCAAGATCATTCCTCGAGACCAAGGAGAAATCTCTAATTGATTAAATTGATAGATCACTAAATTAATTCTCAAACCATGAGTAAATTTATGATTTATCTAAGTAATATTTCAAAGTTCATTAGTTCTTTAATATTAGTCTAGCATACCCCCAGTAATTGCATCCATCATCTCGAGAATCTCGACTACGTAGCCGCTCGGAGGGCCTCCCTTGAAATCGAGCGGACCAGCGGTCCTTTTATGGGTACTAAGTTACTAATGTTGAGAGCAAATTCACTTCATAAGAGCAACACCAAACCAAATAAACTCAAAATTCTCAATCCAAGAAATCTCTTTCTAATTGTGCAGGAAATACCATAACTAACAAAAGATCTTTCCTAGTGGAAGTTGTGTTTCTCAAAAACTGAATCACAGTGAACACTGAAATACTGATCAGAAAATTTCCAATGCAACTGTAATCAACTGAAAGAAATGAATTCCAGCTTTTATTTAGACTTCATTAGATTCAAACAGTAATCATAATTGATCTTCAAAAATTTAGCTCAGCTTCTAAACTTACGAACAATTCAACATTTTTTGAGTCCAATTAAAAAGAATTGAAATTTTAGGCGATCTAATCTGCAGAAAGAAAAATAGAAGAAAACAAAAGAAAAATTTAATACAAAAGAGCCCTCATTCTGATTCTCTGGTTTTTAAAATCGTGACACCTCACTTTCCTCAAATTGTTTCGGTTATAGAGCACCGGAGTTTGAATTTGAGTCGAGGCTACATTGTGGATCCCAAAAATTCTGGCCCAGATTACATTCTCTGTCGTGACCTGAAAGTGTTGTTGTGACATAGTTTTAATTCTTTATCGCAAGTCATTGACATGTAATAGTCACATTTGCGACTGCTTCATATTTCTTGCCAGATTGATCCACGGCAAGTTTCCTTGGACTGCTGACATTATTATTTTTCTTGACATATTCATTGCAATGTGACAGTTTCTCTTTGTCTCTTAAACAATTGGTCATGCAAGGTTTGTCGTTCTATCCATTTTGTGTCCCTACAATCTTATGTGTGTTTACTGGAATAGTTATGTTGCGACATCGACAATTATGTGGCGACATTGTTTATGTGCAGCTTCTTCAAATTGATGTCGCGGCCTAGTTTTTATGTCGCGGCGGCATTTCATTAGTTCTTGTTACCTTGATGTTTCTTGTATTGTCGGCATTTACGTCGCTGACGGGAAGATGCATCGCGTGAGTCTATCCACCGGCTTAACTGATTTCTTATTGCAACTTCATTCTGATATTGCGACACAGTCTCTTGGTGTTGTAGATGTTTTTATTAGCAACCAAGGATTTTATCTTCATGATAAGGCTTGCCATTAAATCATCTTTTGTGTCGTCACCCAGTTCTTTCTGTCGTGACAAGACCTCTCTTGCTTGTGTGGGAATCTTTGTCGCGACATAGAAAAGTCTGTCTCGACCTTGTTTTATCAATGTTCAACTTATCTTTGTGTCGTGACCTTAAGATCCATGTCGCGACATAGAAATATCTCTTCAGCTTTGAAGTATGTCGCAATATTGGATTCTTTTATTGTGAACAGGTCAGTTCATTAAGAAAGCATCACATGTCGCGACCTCGTTTATCTGTCGTAACCAGCGTCTCTTCTTTCTTCAGCGTCGCTACATATATCTTTTTTTCACAATAGAATTCTTTCTCTGAAGCTCTTCCTCTATCTCAACCAGCTTTTTCATGTTGCAATAATATGTGTCGTGAACAGAATATCCCTTATCGCAACTACTTCATCTTTTTCTTATGCTGAAATTATTCCCAAGCGTAGGAACTAAAGTCGTCAAGCATTATATTATTGTGGGAGTCCACAGATCATTTCCATAGGGAGTGGTTTCCTAGGTGATCCTTAGGGATTGCTCTCCAAAGAATGTGCGTTTAAAAGTAAAATTTGGGGGTTGTGATTGATTGATTGAATAACCAATTAACTTAACTATTTTAAAACAAGAAGGGTGAATGATAGGATTCTTAGGTTTTCACTCACCGTCGATCAGGTAACACCCACCTCTTATTCACAATCTCATCTAGGAGCCATTGATGAATGGTCTTGACGGAAGATGTAACATTAAAGCTCTTTTAAGACAAAGAGCGATTGGCGATAACAAACACTTGTTCGGATGAGTTGTTTTGGACTCTTAGCTGCATTTGCGATCAAGCACAACGTGTCTGAAGTCTCGTTCTACGTTGTGAAGATCGCAAACTAAGGTTTTATAAGATTTCCTTGATGTTTAGCATCGTCTGAAACCCGTTGAAGCACAAAGAGGTGAGGTTGTTACCTTGAAGGGGGTGAGTTCCACCCAGATTGAACTATCTGGGGTTTAGAACTCCATTGAAGCAAAATCGATTCATGGTTAATAAAACACTAATTGTAATTGTGACTTTAGAAATAACGCTATTTTAAAGGTTGGGATATCAGAAAGCACAAAATCAGTAGAAAATACCGATTTATATATAAACCAGCGAAAGATTACAAGTAATTAAAAACTTCAGTCAGAAGAAGAACTAAGTACTCTACTCTATAAACTCTAGCAAAAAATGAGAGAAAAACTCTAACACCTTAAAACCAAACCCTAGCATCCAATATATCTTTACTCTACCCTCAAATGGCCTTAAATACAATCCTCATTAGTGATCTCGAAGTGGTGGTGACAGGACTGAGTGCCCTTGCACGGGTGAAATTACGCTCGAGTCCGCGGGGTGCGTTAGTGCCGGTACCGATGAGTGTGATGCCGTGCAAAATCTCTTGGTACTCCACGGCCTTGGGATGCAGAGTACCCGATGTATTAGTGCAGGTACCTTTGCCTCCTTTGCATGTGGTACTAATTACCGGTAAGTGTGAATCTGGTACACCACTTGCCTCCCGCCTTTAACTCCTCTTCAATGCCCAGCACCTACCAAGGGGCCCTCTCGACAGCGGCTATCAGCGATGATCTACATTTGTTCTCTAGAATCAAATTTCTACAAAAATTGTGCACGGGACTCGAAAAACCTACACACGCATAAAAACACTAGAAACGATCAAAGGCACCTATTCTACACAAAATGAAATGAAACATGAAATTTGAGGCATTAAAATCCTATATAAATGTTGCACTTGCAATGTATTCCTTACCTGACCTCTGACTTGCTAGTCCTAGCGAAGATTTGAAGCTTAATAACGCCATGATTATGAGTTTCAACAAAATATGCTGGGTCTTGTGATTAAGGCATTACCAAGTTTCAGCTAGGGAAAATGAACACAGTGCTATAACTTTGTGAGTATGCAATAATCCCGAACTTAAATAACACCATAGTCTCAAAGTAATGGACAAAATAACAAAATCATTACAAAACGAGAGATGCTCGTATAAAGGACCATGGATACGAGAGAAGAAAGGCTCTGATGAGATCACCAAGTGAAATGAACTACATTATCACGCAAACATTTACGATAATAAGCGGACAACATGCATAGAGTCATTGTCGATAACAACTAAAATCAAAGGTCTTTTAAGCTTGTATAATGACCATGGGAATTTACCTGAAATAGAGACATAGAAGCAAAATAGGTGTTGGCATGGCGTGGGTACACGAGGTCTCTGCCCCGATTACCCGACACCACCTTGTCTCTAACCCCCGAAATCGCTACTACTCTACATCCTCCCCATCATCGGTCGAAGAGTCGTCTTCATCCACCGCAGTCATCGACATCACGCTCCGGCTCCAAGTCGGAGGAAGATCATCTTCAGCAGTTTCTCTTCGTAGATGTGACCCTCGAAACCTAGAGGCTTGTGATCCGATTATATGCCTTCCCTCGGGATGCATTTGAACCATCGCTGATTCTCACAGCTCCATCATTTTCAAGGGATGTCTTAAGTAGACCCGAAGTGGCGGCCAGCCAGTGAAGCCCGAAATAGCGAAGGATGTGATGGCGAGGCCTTATTAGGCGGCTCGGCTTTTGCTTTGTATGGTTTGTGATGGGCCCGATACAGAAGGACTCTGCTTTTCTCTACGAGCCCCTTATTCGCGGCTTCCACAGGTTTGTAACTAAATTCGGGAATGGAATATGCACATTTTAGTTAGGGACCTCAGAGAAAAATCCTCATAGCCACCTTATATGACCAAGGCATAGTCAATAATTTTCAGTCATTACCTCGTACATAAAGCGAATTCTTCCTTGCTTGACAACTTCTCCTTTCAGCCGGCCCGATCATATTGTGAATAACTTTGTTCATCAATGCATACTCGGGCTTTAATTTCCACACGAGGATGAACTCCTTCGCCTGAAACCTCCATGGAGTGCCCGGGTTTGGAATTACCGCATGGTATTGCAAACAAGCGGCATCAAACTGTAATGGCCCTGAGAGATGGGTCGGTCATGTGTTGCGGGGCGGACATAATTCAACGGTGACTATCGAATCGGGGCTAACCATTAGCTGTTCCCCCGAATTGTAGTCTCCAAGCGGGATTAATACACATTATGATTTTCTCTCAAGTTTGAGTAGAATTCCCTGACCATGGTCGGTAAATAACCTTTTACCTCTTCACCAACAAATTGCAGATTCTGCTCCTGAATAACAACACGGATGGGGTGAGTGAACAAGAACGTGTCAATTCTCATTCCCGCTCACAATGGAAACCCCGCCTTTCAATTGACTGGACCCACTTTTCCGCTCGATTAGGCGATTAAGCCAAACATGGCCTTAATTTCTTCATCTTAGCTCTCCTTGGCTTCCTCGCTCTCTGATGGGGAATCTTCCATCCTGCCTTTCTTTCTGTCTGCGACATCGGCCTTGGTTTTCACGGCTCGCTCCATAGAAAAATTTAGGAGCCTTCCACTCCCGAGTGTGATCTTGCCATAGATATGGCCAAAATGGGAATATAGCAAAAAATGGCCCATACACACACAATGGTCTCCCAATAATGTCTCCCTATGATATCGGACTCCACGTCTTTCCAAATTAGTCGGAATCTTCCTCCCCATACGTCCGTGCGGATGCCCTAATCCACGAACATAGAGCTACCAGCAGAAGCCTGACAAAATCCATGTGAACACGGTGAAAATCCATTCAAATTACTCTCAAGGAGATGAGGAGCACTTACCAAGCCAGTCTAGTACTTCCAGTCTCTGCGTGTGAAGAACTGTAAATGATCTGGTATCAGAGCTATGGAGACACTGGAAGGAACGTTTGACCTAGGGTTTGCTTTGGTAAGAGGGAAAATTAGGTTAGGGTTTCTCTTATATAGGAGTTAGGGTGTGGAGATATGAAAGGGTTCAAAATTTGGGAGAAAAAAACCCTAAAATGGACCATTCACGCACGAGCGGTACCGGTACAACAAGTATTGATGCCCAGGTACAAGGGAACTTCTTCCCGGGTTTGCTTGGCGATGCGTTACGATAGTGGTACCAGTACCACTTGGCTACTACCTCTGTTTCTAGGTTGGTACCGGTACCAATAAGAGTGGTACCGGTACCACCCTCTTTTTTTTTTTTTTTTTTTTTTTTTTTTGGCGGCGGTACAGTTATAGAACTTTCGGAGATGCTCTACATCATGGATTTAAACAGATGCTCACTTCTTTCCACCGCCCCATTACCCTTTCGAAGCTTGACTTGTGTTCACAGGCCCGTGTGTACTACCTCTCTTGACACGCTACGCTTACCTTGGAGTCACTTCTCTCCCTCGTGATCCGATTCTAAGGTTCGAACATAATTGGTAATTCAAGGCTCAGATGGGTGCAAAGGGTTAACTTCAGTATGATTTGAAGTGTAACACATAAATAATGGCCTAAAATCATCTTTGACTACGTATGGGTGTTCCTCGAGAATAATTTTTTAATAGTTAATAAGGAATGCTAAAAAGCGATGCACAAGCTGAGTAATGGCAAGCGAACAAAATGAGCTTGAGGCGAGAAAATCAATGACTTGTGTAGTAAATAAATGAGTGATGCAATCAGATTGACTATGGAGAATAGAGACATAATTGGGGTCGTATGGTCCCCGAATATGAAAAAAGTTTGTGCATCTTGGTTATTGTGTAGGTGCGGTGAGGTATATGGAGTGCAATAAGGTCATCTTATTTTGCATACCCACTGCAGATTGATACCATACTAAAAGAAGCGTCAATCGAAAAATTTTGCATGCATAACATGCGCTTAATTAGCTCAAACTAGTGTATGCCCACCGCTGTAAAGTAAGCATTGCTCTCCAATGTGCGGGACACCTTGATGGAATAACGAGAGAAAGCGGCGTGGAACACGCCTTTGAAAAATGTTGCAAGGGAGGGATGGATGGCTAGAAATGTGTTTGGTTTTGGTTTTTTCTTTTTTCTTTTTTTTTTTAATGAAAAAGCAGAACAAAATGCAAGAAAGAAAAAGAAAAACTATATACAAAAAAAGGTAGGATAGAAATTACGTTGGAGGAACATCCCGGTAGAGCGGATCTACCAGTTCCTCACTACTCTCCTGACGGTCGAAGTTCTCAAGAAATGGCTTTAAGCATTGGCCATTGACTGTAAAGGTTTTCCCATTTTTCAGATTCTCAATCTCCACTGCGCCATATGGGTAAACAACCTTGACGATGAACGGGCCAGTACACCTAAAACGGAGTTTTCCTGGAAAAATGTGCAAATGAGAGCTGTACAACAATACCTATTGGTGAGGTTCAAAGGTCTTCAGAACAATGGTCTTGTCATGGAATAGCTTGAGCCTCTCTTTAGATTGTGACTCTCATACGATTCAGCTGCAGTCGTCAAGCTCGTTCATCTGCGGCGTCGCTATTTACTGCTGACGAATCAAAATTAGAGTTTTAATAGTGATAATAACACGTGTTCCATTTCCTTAGACAAATGTGAGCCTTTCCGTAAGCTAGCCAGGTAAGGAGACATACCAAGAATAGTCTTAAAAGCAGTACGGTAAGCCCAAAGAGCGTCGGTTAGTCGAAGCGACCAATCCTTGCGATTTAGGCGCCGTTTTCAAATATGTTTGATCTCACATTAATTTAATTCGACTCAACCATTGGTGCGTGGGTGATGCGTCGTGGAAGCTTTGTGGGTGACTCCATACTTTTTTCAACAAATTCTCAAAGGGTGTTGATTACAAAATGGAGCTCACCGTAGCTAATGGTTCATGAGGCACTCAAGCGAGAAAAAAATGTGTTCTTTCAAAATTTCAAAGCAACATATGGTCATTAGTTCTTGTTGAATAGCCTCCACCCACTTAGAAAACATAATCAGCGCGATAAAATGTAAAGGTACCCACGAAAAGGAAAAGGCCCGTGAGTCTAAATACTAGCGATCGAAGATTTATTGATTAAAATAGGAGTAGAGCATCATGTTCTCTTTGTGACCCTCTAATTGTTGTACCCAGGCGCAAGTTTGAAAAAATTCGCAGGTCCTTAAAAAGGGTGGGCAGGTAAAGCAGAAGCTTGTAGGATTTTGTCCGCCGTTTTTCTTGCGGAGAAATGCCCTCCACAAGCTTACGAGTGGCAGAAGGTGAGTACCTCAATTTTATCGTCATTGGATACACACCGTCTCATCAAATGGTCCGGATAGTATTTAAACAAATATGGGTCATCAAAGTAGTATTTCTTAATGTCCACCAAAAATTTCCTCTTTTGCTAAGAGGTCCATTGGGTTGGAATTTGTCCTGTCACTAGATAGTTTACTATGTCCGCATACCATGGGCGAGTGAATGAGAAAAAGTTGCTCGATAGGGAAAGTGTCGCACATGGGTATGCCTTGAGTGGATTTAAACTAGCAGAGCCTGAGTGATCATTCACATTCTCAACTCCTTTCTTATCCTTAATAGTGAGTTAATTCTTGACAAGTAGGATCCACCTAGTCAAGCGAGGCTTGGTGTCACCTTTCCGGAGAGCAAGTGCCGCGTTGTGAAGATGGTGACAGGAGACCCTACAATGTACGACCTAAACTTTTCTAGGGCAAAGACGACAGCCAAAAACTCTTTTTTCGTAGTTGTGTAATTTGATTGAGCGGAATCTAGAGTCTTGCTGGCATAGTAGATCACAAAAGCTTTTTTATCTTCCCTTTGCCCCCAACGGCCCACATAGCATAATCACTAGCGTCACATGATCTCAAAGGGAGTTCCCAATTGGGGATCGCATGGGAGGGACACCTTTGGTGCAATTTATCAAAAGCATCCTCCTGAGTCTCACGACCATGCAAGGGAGCGTCCTTGGCAAGTAAATTGCCTGAGGGCGGGGCGATCTCTTTAGGTAAGTTGGAATCAACTTCGACTTTGGCTTTGTCCACCTGTATTCGCTTTTACGATACTATGTGGCCTAGCCTGATCCCTTGTGTCACCATAAAGTGACACTTCTCCCCGGTCTGACACTAAATTCTTCTCTGGCATCTCGATACCTTCAGTAATTCTCTAGACATCCCACAATACGAATCTCCAAAAAGCGGAGAAGTGAGTCACTTGAAAATCGAATGAGTTCTATCATATTACTGAAAATCCCATCATGCTCTCTAGAAGGCTCCTAGCGCATTACATAATCCAGGCGTTTTCCTAAAGGCAAATGTGCGAAAAGGGGCGAGGTGAGCGTGGTTTTCTCTTGATCTTCTAAAATTTATCTCAATTTGATTGGCTGCAGTGCCGTCTGAAAGCGATAAAATTCATGCTTACCTGCAACTCTCTCCAGCATTCGATCCACAAAGTGAGAGGAAATGATCTTTACTAGTACTGCATTGATTTTCCTATAGTACATGCACCCTTGACTGTAGTGACCGGGAGTGGGAATTAGCTCATTGTGTTCATTTGCTACCACAGTGACCCAGATTTCTTAGGAACTACTTGGGTTGGGTGACCCACTTGCTATCTGCAATGGGGTAAACACCTACGTCAGCATTTTTAAGACCTCTTTCTTGACCACTTCTTTCATGGTAGGTTGACCATGTGGTTGTCTAGGAGTTTTACATTCTCTTCAAGTGAATCCTGTGGTAATGTGAGATCAGGCTAATTCCTTAATATACGCAATTGTCCATCATATGGCGATTTTGTGGGTTCTGATATCTCCAAAAGTTTATTCTCTTGATCTAACTCTAAAGAGGAAGATATGATTACAGGGAAAGTTTCTTCTACCCTTAGGAATGCATATTTGAGATGCGATGGTAAGGGTTTCAATTCAAGTTTAGGTGGTTTCTCTTCCGAAGGTAACACACTTTCCTCGATTGGTGGCAATTTCTCAAATTTAGGTACCCACCCATTTGCTTCGATGCCTCATTTGTGCTTTCGATTATGGTCTGAAAACTGCGATTCAGTGTGGTTACCTCCCTGAGCCCGACTTGGGCTTACTAGGCAGGCATGAGAGGAGGATCATCGTGATAAACATTATCTCGTCAATCACTGTAGTCCCATCATGTTTACCTCTGAACATCCTCCTCATCCTATTTCCTTGATGACATTGAAGATATTCAAATTAACGGTCATGTTGCAGATAATCATTAGTCCTCCTACGGTGTATGATGGCATTAGTAGTGGCAGAATGACCTACGAATCATTGGGAGGCCGGGTCCCTTGATTCTGCAGTTAAGTGTCAAGAACAACAAAGTCCACCGGGGAGTAGAACTTGTCTACTTGCACGATACATCTTTCACTATCCTACGGAATTTTTTCACCTTCACGGTCGACGGTACGGGTGATATTGGTCGATTCTAACTCTCTAACCACTGGCTCGACATATACAGAGTATGGCAACAAGTTAACACTCGCTCCCCGAATCCACTAGAGCATGTCTAATTTTGAATTCTATATGGAAATAGTGGGGCTTCTGGTCTTTGTATTTGAGGCGGATTGTCGGGATCGAGAGGTGGGATTGTTCGAGTCATAAATGCATCCTTGTTGACACCTAGTTTTCGTTTTCTGATTACCATAGTATTTCAAAAACATGACATCACAATGGGATTTGTAATGGCATCTAATAAAGGAATGTTGAACTTAACCTGTTTGAACAACTCATAAATTTTTCGAATGATTGTTCACTTTCTTGAGACTCGACTATGAGGTATAAACGGGAGGGACATAGGAAGCCTTGTCTTTTTACGGCTCAACATGACAACATCACGCCTGAACATGAGGCTTGTCGGACACCTCATTATCCCTAAATGGTTTATTTTGCACATCTTGTATCGTTTCCTTGGGCTGAATAGTTTTGTCGATTACTTTTCCACTTGAAAAGTGGTGTGACCTTCTTGATATTCGAAAGGTGTCATCTAAGCTGACCTTGGGGGTTTTGGATAGTTTGAGAAGGAGTTTCCCGCGCCTTGTTGAAAATTTCCCATAGAAGAGGTTAGCTTAGTGATTTGGGATCTCACATCATTCAAGGTGGTTCGAAATTCAGTGTTGGTGGATTGTTGGGTCTTGACAAATTGTGTCACAATATCTTCCAAACTTCTCTTATGTGGAGGTTGATAAGGTTGTGGGTTTGAATTCCCTTGAGACGAGGGATGGAAACCTTGGTTAGGGTTCACAGGAAACCCTTGAGGACCTTGATTTTGGAATAGGCCTTGGTTGGTTGGAAAATTGTGTGGGCCTCCCTCATTTCTCCAACTAAAATTCGGGTGCTTACCCCAACCTGGATTATAAGTTTCGAAGTATGGAGAATTGAAGGGCTTCCTTTATTAGTCAGGCATTAGCTTGCTCTATTTGGATTGCTCACTTGACTTGAGGAAGGTTAGGGCGGGATTAATAGTTGAGTGAGTAGGGTCATATGGAAATGATGCATGGCTCCTCCACTCACAGGTCCCATGGGCACCAAAGGTACTTGAGAGGCACAATGGTTACCTCGTTCACCTTGCAAATTCTGGCCTCCAAGCACCTCTTTAAGTTGGCCATTTTAACACGGTCATCACTCTCTCTTAAGTGATGGATTCTCCCCTTGTGGAGTGTCTTATGCACTTTAGCGGTATCTAAGGAGGTGTTAGTCTCCCAAGTTCGAGCATTTTCTACTATTGTATCGAAAAATTGAATTGCCTCCCTGGCACTTTTCTCATAGAACTCCCCTGCACACATCATTTGGATGTATTGTTTGTCATTCAAGGATAGCCCTTGGTGAAAATAAGCACAAATTTGTCCAACATCCAAACCATGATGAGGGATAGCATGGAGGAGGTCCTTATACCTTTCCCAGCCACAGCAGCTGAAAGGTTCACTGGTTTCGAAAGTTTTGGATTGCTCTCATGGAAGTGTATTAGTGCGTGCGGTAGGGAAAAGAATTTATTAAGGAATTCATTCGCATGTCCTCCCCAGTAAAGATTGAATTGGGCGTAGCGAATGAAACCATATTTTAAACCTTTTCCTTCGGAGAAATGGGAATAAAACCATACAAATTATGGAGGGCGTCCGGTGAGGAAAGCACGCAAACATCCTCGAAATCTCTCATGAAGAGTAGGGGTTCTGGAATCGACCCCTTGATATACGAGGAGAGCGAGATCATCTCAGGCTATGAGGTGGTTAACCTCTTCGGGTAGGCGAATACATGAATTTGTTGTGGTTCTTTGAGGTTGCAGAATCTCTCGGAGAGTCCTTTCCACACACATTAGGTAAAGGAAGCGTTGGGAGCAGATATTGATTTAGCAAAATTAGCATTTACCCTCTATGGCCAAAGGGGTTTCCGGTGGTCTGACACCATCTCCTTGTTGTGGAGGTTCATGGACAGGTAACCCTTGGGCATTTGGGTTAAAAAGAGTTTGCTGAGTCCTAGGATGGTCCATTTGAGGTGTAGGGTTCTCTTGAAACAAATGTCTTACGATGGACTCTTCAGAGTGTCTTGGAGGTATAACTCTTACAAGTCGGCGTTGCTCCTTGCGAGCCCTGACCCAGACTATACACCAATCTTACCCTGCCCCTAGGCGAATATCCATAGATTATTCACGAGGCCAATTAAATGAAAAGGTAGAGAACATACCGGATTTTCAATGCAATTGCAAATTACCACTAACTCTCTTTGGATCAACTAGATTGCTCGCCACTCCGGCCAATGGCCTTGAATGCCGTCTTTATCGTATCTTTGAAATTATTCCCCAAGCGTAAGGCCCAAAAGTCGTCGAGCATTATATTCTTGTGAAGTCACGGATCATTTCCATGAGAGTGGTTTCCTAGGTGATCCTTAAGGTTGCTCTCCCAAAAGAATGCGTTTAAAAGTAAAAATTTGGGGTTATGATTGATTGATTTGAATACTTAGATTAACCTTTATTTTAAAGCGAAGGGTGAATGATAGGATTCTTGGGTTTTTCACTCACCGTAGATCGGGTAACACCCACCTCTTATTCCTGATTAATAAGATGTTCAGTGAATGGTCTTCGACGAGGAAGATGTAACATTAAAAGCTCTTTTAAGACAAAGAACGATTGAGCGATAACAAACACTTGTTCAGATGAGTTGTTTGGACTCTTAGCCTGTATTTGCGATCAAGCACAACAGTGTCAAGAAGATGCCAAACTAAGGTTTTATAAGATTTCCCGCAAGTGTTTAGCATCGTACAATCCCATTAAAGCACAAAAGAGGAATTGAGGGTTGTTACCTTGAAGGGGGTGAGTTTCCACCTTTAGAACCCTATCATGGGGGTTTGGAACTCCATTGAAACTGAGAATCAATTCATGGTTAATAAAACACTAATTGTAATTGTGACTTTGAAATAGCAGCTTCTATTTGCAGATTTGGGATATCAAGCAAAATCTGTAAGAAAATCTTGAGTTATATAAACCAGTAGAAAGATTACAAGTAACTAAAACTAGTCAGAAGAAGAACTAAGTACTACACTCACATAAACCACTAGAAAAAAATGAGAGAAAAACTCTAACCCCACAAACCAAACCCGCCAATATATCTCTACTCTGCCTCGAATGGCCTTAAATACAATCCTCATTAGTGATCTCGAAGTGGTGGTGAAAGTAGCATGCCTTATAAGGTGAAGTGGCAAGTCATGGTGCATTAGTGAGTGCAGTAAGTGTGATACTAGGTACCCAGTGTCTGAGGTACTCCACGGCCCAGAATGCCGTGCCGATATGTTAGTACCGGTACCCTTGCCTCCCTGCGTAGTAGATGCCAGGGTACCGATAAATCTTAATCTGGAATGCCTCCCTTATTGCTCCTCTTCCCATACTTTTGCAAGGCCTCTCGTTTGTCATCGCGGCGATGATCCACATTTGTTCTCTGGAATCAAACCTCTATAAAAATTGTGCAGGACTCGGCTTTGTAAAAACACTAGAAACGATCAAAGGCACCTATTCTACACAAACTGAGAGCAAAACATGAGCTGGGGGCATTAAAATCCTATATAAATGTTGCACTTTAATGTATTCAACAGAAACATAATTTCTGCTTTCTGCCTGTTTCATTTGTCGCAACAGGAGCTTCTTTGTCATGACAAATTCTTCTTGGTGTTGACATCTTGATTAAGAGCAACATGTAACCTCTTTTTCTTTGTCTGCTTAATTGTCGAGATTCTACATTTTAATAGCGACATTGTCTTTAATAGAGTAGCCAGAATTCCTTTTATTTTCTTGGGCGTTTGTAGTGACACATAAGAATGCAATCGCGACATAGGCTAGCTGCCAATTCTTTCTTTTTCTCTTCTTTCTTCTTTGGAATTTTCTCCTTTTGAATGAAACTTCCAAAAACACAAAGTTAGACCGAATATTCTATATTTTGGCATTAAAATAGATTTGAATGTACTAAAAATAAGCTAGAAAAATATATTGAAAATAGATGAGTTTAAGACTCATCAGTCGTCTCTCCACCTCCGCTCTTCCCTAGTTTGCTTATCTCTCTCCTCGATCTCTACTTTCATCTCTTGCAGCAGTGCTAACAATACTAAATTGTTGCTTTCTTCAGCTTCAACTCTCTGTTTCCCTATTGTTTAAGCTCAAATATGATTTGCTTCTCTCTGGTTTGCAAGAGGGGAGAGCATTGGCTTCTCTGAGTAGGCTTCATAGCCTCACATTTCTTCATTTTCACTCTCATCTTCAGCCTCTAGTATTAGGATTAGCTCCCTAAGTTGTTCCACTATTCTCTTTCTTTTCTTTCTTCTCTCTCCCTCTTCATTCCCTACTGAACCCTTAGTGATTCTAGTAAGAGTGAGAGGAGAGGCTTTTGGGCATTTTTCCTCTTCTTTTTCACTAAATGTAACACCCCCCTTGATACATAGGAGAGTGACCAAGGTAGGGTGGGGGATGTTTCCTAAGAATTTTTCACTGACGTAGTCCAGGATGAACTGTTCAATGATTCTCCCCACATTCAAGGTATAACCCTTGACCAGTGCATACAAGAGCAGTGCACGGTCTTGTCTCACAATTGAGACATGTTTGGAGGGTTTAAACATAAAATTAATAAAATAATACAAGACCTTGTTGACTTCAATGAGTTCTCCTCGGTTCAGGTAGGCGTTCAAGATGGTCTTGGTTCTTTGGCACTTCCCTTGTCCTCCAATCAATTCCCTGGCTATTTCTTCAAAATAAAGACTCTTCTGGAGCTGCTCGAACTCTATGTAGTCTCCTTCTTGTCTAAGTCCTAAGAGTTTGGAGAAGGCCCTTTCCCCAAAAGGAACCCATCTCCCCTTGACGTAGCATGTCAGGTCCTTTCTATTGCCAAGATTTGCATAGAACTCTTTCACTAATGCCCTTCTTCTTGGCTTCATATGCTTGCTCACAGTTTCCCAGCCCCTTTGTTGGACTTCCTCTTTGAAAGGCGACACGAGCTTCTTGAACCCTTACTCTTCTACAAACCCCTTTTTCGCGAGGTGTTTCTTGTAAGCTTCTACCCCCTTGTCGGAGTAGAAAGCTCTAGCATCTCCTACCTCAACCTTGACCTCAATCTCCTCAGTTTCATGCCTCACTTCCTTAAGAGCAGCTTCTGGTTCTCTTGTTTGGCCCTCTCTCTTAAAATCTCCTCGACGATGTTCCCTACTACCTCGTTTAGGGTGGGAGAGTTGGGGTTCGACATCTCTTAGATTCAAAAATTGAGATTTAGTTTATCTTAGGGCTCAAGAAATTGAAGGATTTAGTTTAGATTTGAAAATTTACTAAGTGTTCCTTTAAATAGGTAGGCTACCTTAAGTGCGATGTCGCAACATTGAGTGTCGATGTCGCGACATTGACTAAAATTTTCAAATGATTCAACTCAATGTTGCGACATTGGGGATGCTATGTCGTGACATTGCTTTTATCTCACGACATTGAAAATGGCATGTCGCGACATTGCTCAGCATTTCTCAATGACTTAACTTAATGTCGCAACATTGGAATTGCAACGTCGCGACACTACTTTGATGTCGTGACATCGAATTTTGATGTCGCGACATTGCCAAAATGTCACTCTTGGTGTTGCTTTTCTGCATTTGCGATGTCGCGACATTGAATGTTGATGTTGCGACATTGGGGACGATGTCGCAACATTTAAGAATTATTTGGAGCTGATGTCACGACATTGTTGTCAATGTCGCAACATTGAGAAGGCGTTTTCCTCTTTCAGAATTTTACTTGCTTTCCTTTTCTTCCTTTCTGCATACTCTATTCATGCTTGTGAATATAGTTTAACAGAATTGTTATCTCAATTTCAAATGCATTCTACCATTTAAAACAATTAACACCGACTCGGCAATAAAATTCAACAAATATTCTTTGTCTTTGCCGAAAATTATTAATTAAAATTATCATTCAAACTAAAAAAATATATTCAACAAAGGAACAATGAAGCTACTATGCAAATTTCAAATCAGAAAAATTACACTCCCCCAAACTTAACATGTGCATTATTCCCAAAGAACAAGTTAGGAAAAGGAACTCCCCTATGTGGTAAATTCTACATCATTGAATTTGGGTTGAAGTGCTTCCATTTAGATTCTGTAGATATTTGCAGCTCCTTTGTCCTGAAATTAAGCAAAATCTTTCTAACATCAGTTCTAAATAAACTCAAACAAAACTACTATTTCAACCAACTATTTAAAATCGCAATAAATTAAAAAAAAAATCAAATTGTAAATTAAAAATAAAAAATGCTTAAGTTGCCTCCCAAGTAGCTGCTCAATTTTCTATCTTTAGCTATACATTGCTATAATTGATCTCTTCAAATCTGGGACTGTTCTTCATTTGGCTTCCTCTTGACTTGGTTTTTAGTCTCTGACCATTCACTTTAAAGTCATTTCCAAAATTGGTTTTCAGTGTTACTACTCCAAAAGGGGTAGCTGCAACTACAGTGTAAGGACCACTCCATCTTGACTTGAGTTTCCTTAGAAAAAGTCTGAGCCTTGAGTTGTACAAGAGGATTGATTGTCCTATTTTGAATTCTCTTCTCATTATCCTTTGGTAATGCCATTTCTTGGTCTTATCTTTGTAGATCCTAACATTGTCATAGGCTTGATTTCTAAGTTCTTCTAGTTTAGTCATCTGAAGTAGTTTATTTTCCTTAGCAGCTTGAAAATCAAAGTTCAGCTTTTTGACTGCTGTAACGCCTCAAAAATACCCTAGAATTTTTATAATAATTTTATTATATATTCCGGGTATAAATTGGCCAAACTTGGGTTTTTTCTGGGAAAATTGATAAATGGTTAAACTGTGAAAATTATAAATGTGAAATGAATATGTGAACATATGATTAAATATTATATGCTAAAATGAGGAAATTGATTGAACTCGGAGATAAACCTAAGTGAAAAAGGGCAAATTTGAAAATGTGTAAATAAGGACCTAAGGGTCTAATGAGAATGAGCTTAAATGCCAAGTGAATTAAATTATAAATGAAAGTGAAATGAAGAGTTAAAATGCCAAAAATGGGAAATGGATTTATTGAAGTGTCAAAAATGGCCTTAGGAGAAAATAGTGATATTAGACCATATTGGTCTTAGAATGGCCATTGTGCTAAAACGTTTTGAGAGTGAGGGAGAGAAAAGCTAGGGTTTTGGAGTGTGAAGATCAAAAAGATTAGTGTGATTCTTCCTTTTTGTCAAGATCTTGTAAGAAGGAAGAAGAAGCTGTAAGCAGTCTGAAGTGATTAGAGGTATGTACTTAAGCCCTAGAAATTTGTAAATGATATTTGGGTTAGAAAAACCCTAATCCATCCATGGGTTTTGCTCATGGTTGGTTTAGGATTGTATTTGGATGTCTTTGGGAGTGAATCCCATGTTTTAGTTTGGGTTTTTGAGGATTTTTGGTGAAAAATCGCAAAAATAAGGAAGAAGGAAAAACTTGGCAGGCCTCGGGCCTTCGCCACAGCGAAGAGCACCTTCGCCGCAGCGAAGAGCACCTTTTTCGCGATGAAGCCCTTCGCCGACAAAGGGGCTGCCCGCATGATAAGCAGAATGGCCCGAAAGACACCGCGGGTTAATAGCGAGAAGCACTATATGCAGTGAAGCGGTGCTTAGCCGTGGCTAAAAAACCTTGTTCTGGCCAAAATTTTTATTTGTTCAGAAAGTTAGTGATACGTGCAGATGGTTTAAGGACCTAATAAATTATTAATGGGGTTCGAATAAGGATCGCAAATGAAAAACATAAAGTACCTCAGGAGATCTTGGGCAGACTTAGTGTCTTAACGAGGCCAGATTAACGAAAAGTGTCGACATTCAATAAATGAATAATAATTGTTTATCCACTAAGAGTGGCATGATTGTTATTGACTAGGGACGGGTGGCGATCTACTTTAGCTTAGGATCGAGATCGAAGGGGAAGGGGCAGCTGAGCAACTTGGTTTGTTCGCGATATCGCTATTTCGGTGTTTTGGTAGTATGCAAATAAATATGAAATGAGTATATCTTTGAAATGATAATGCAATTACATATGGAATTGAAAATGTGATAGTGAAATGATTGATGATTAATTGCCATGTAGTGATTAATCGAGCGTTAAGCGAGTTGGACAATTCGGCAACTTGAATTGAATCAATATACGAATTAGCACTTTGTGAGATACCCCGTCCCGGCATCCTCATGAAGGCACCGAGTGTCCAATGTCCCACTTGGCGGGATGCACCAATCGGCATCCGCCATGATGGCATATGGCATTGAAGAAATGTTCCCACTTGGCGAGATGCACCAATCGGCATCTGTCATGATGGTGTATGTCATTTAAAGGATCACATGGCGGGGTGCACCAATCGGCATCCGTCATGATGTGAGACCAAAATTTTGAAATGTGTAAGCACATTACCGAATGATAAAAAAGGGCGAGTTCATAGACGAGATCGAATCACGAATGTAGTGCATAGACAAAGTGAAATAACGAACTTGATGAGTGTAAAATGAGTTGTAAACTAAATACATCTTGAAGAGTGTCGTTTGAGATCTCATGAATTGAATTGTGGTATGATTTGTGGTATGTGAAAATGCATATATTTATATGATCAATGATTTGTAAAGTAAAAGCATACGAAAATGTATAAGCATGAGTATAGTTTGATATAAAAGGCATGGTTTAGTGATAAACGCATGTCGTGTTAAATTGAAGATTGGAATAGAACTGTATAGAACCACTAAACATGAAAATGCTTAGCATATAGTTTTTATCTATGCGTAGGTTTCGAGTAAGCAAGAAAGAAGGCCAAGAACAAGAAGTGCAGATTCATAAAGAAGTTGTAATGTATAAGTGTATACCTCGTCATTTGCATCTCATATCTTTTGAACATGTGATATTTTGTGAACAAACGAGTTGAACTCTGAATTAATGTTTTGTATATCATTTTGTAAAGGCGTGATACGCCATTTTGTAAACATAATGTTATGGGCCTACCATTTGAAAATGCTTCCGCGTAATTGAAAATCGTGAAACGAAAGGACTTACATAAATGTTTTGATAAGATAAATGAAAACGTCAGAGTAAACCGAGCTCCAGTTCGGAACCGCCATTCGGGTCGGGCCGGGGATTTGGGTCGCAACATTTTTGAATAAGAAAATTTAATAAAAAAAAGGTAAATAAAAAGAATTTACCGAGCATCCCCGGGTTTCGGTTCGGATCCGCCAACCAGGTCGGACCGGGCTCGGGGGTCGCTACAACTACCCACATAGCTTTATATTCAAGCTCAAGAGGAAGGTGACAAGGTTTTCCAAATGCAATCCTGTATGGGGAGATTTATAAGCAATACTGTAAGCCCACAATGCATCATCTTGCTTTACTGACTAGTCTTTCCTACTTGTGTTTACTGTCTTTTCCAATATATTCTTTATCTCCCTATTAGAAATTTATGCTTGCCCATTTAATTGAGGGTGATAAGCCAATCCCATAACATGTCTAACTCTATAACTACCCAAAAGTTTTGCAAACAGCTTGTTTGCAAAATGGTTTCTCTTATCATTAATGATTGTCATTGGGGCTCCAAATCTTCTCAAGATGTTTCTTTGAATGAACCCTACCACTGTATTGGCATCATTTTGGGATAAGCTATGGCTTTCACCCATTTGGATACATAATCCATAGAAAGGAGAATGTATAGATTTCCAAAGGATGAGAGGAAAGGACCCATAAAGTCTATCCCCCATACATTAAGGATATGCACCACCAGGATCCCTTATAGAGGCACCTCATTTCTTCTATTTATATTGCCCATTCTCTGGCATCTATCACAATGTTTAACCTATTTAGAACAGTCTCTAAATAAAGTAGGCCAGTAAAAACCTAACTGGAGAATTTTTTTTGGGCTATTATGTCTCCTGCAAAGTGTCCTCTATATGGTGATGCATCCTTGTTCAGCTTTTGGTATACATATTTTGATGATCTGATCAGCCTCTATTTTGAATAACAGTGGGTTATCCCAT
This sequence comes from Tetrastigma voinierianum, assembly GCA_016808115.1. Classification (NCBI taxonomy): domain Eukaryota; kingdom Viridiplantae; phylum Streptophyta; class Magnoliopsida; order Vitales; family Vitaceae; genus Tetrastigma; species Tetrastigma voinierianum. The sequence goes on from JAEQBH010007026.1 coordinate 48,379, forward strand.
ATATAAACTATGGCATTAGTTCTCAACTTTATTTTCTGCTAATAGCTTAATTCTGGGGGCATAATTCCATAAAATAGGTAATTTATAAGGTCACCATACCATTGAACTTGAACTGATACCTGAAAAAGTTGCTCATCAGGGAAATTTTCTTCTATTTCAATCCCTTTTTCGTTTTTAGTAGGCTTTCCTAATCTGGATAAGTGATCTGCTATCACATTATCACTGCCCTCTTGTCTTTGATTTCTAAATCAAAATCCTGCAATAATAAAACCCATCTGATTAGTCTTAGTTTTGAATCTTCCTTTGCCATGAGAAACTTAATTGCTACATGATCAATGTGTATGATGACATGGGACCCCAATATATATGGTCTAAATTTTTCACAAGTAAAAACCAATGCTAGAATCTCCTTTTCTTTAGTTGAGGAGTTCTCTTGTGCTTCATTAAAGGTTTTGTTGGCATAGTATATGGCTCTGAAAATTTTCTCTATTCTTTGTCCCGACACTGTTCCCATTACATAGTCACTAGCATCACATATGATCTCAAAATCTTTGTTCCAATCTAGTGTTTCCATGATGGGAGCTGTAATTAATCTAGATTTTATTTCTTCAAATGCAGACCTACATGAATCATCAAAATCAAATTTTGCATCATTTTCCAGCAGTCTTCATAATGGTCTAGAAATTTTTGAGAAGTCTTTTATAAATCTTCTATAAAATCCATCATGTCCTACAAAACTTATAATCCCTTTGACTGTAGTAGGTTCCCTTAGAGTCTTAATAACAGAAACCTTTGCTTGGTCAACCTCAAGTCCAGTTGCTGAAATTTTATGCCCCAAGACAATACCTTCAGTTACCATAAAATGACATTTTTCCCAATTCGAAACTAGATTTTTTTCTTAGCACCTCTGAAGTATAGTTTCCAAATTTTCTAGGCAATTCTCAAAACTGGATCCATAAACTGAGAAGTCATCCATGAAGATCTCAATAACCTCATCCACCAAATCTGATAAAATAGACATCATACACCTTTGAAGGTGGAAGGATCGTTACACAATCCAAATGGCATCCTTCTAAAAGCAAAGGTGCCATAAGGACATGTAAGGGTAGTCTTCTCCTATTCCTCAGGGTTATGGAAATTTGATTATATCAGGATATCCATCAAGAAAACATAAATGAGAGTGTCCTACCAACCTGTCTAACATTTAATCTATAAAAGGCAAAGGAAAAGGATCCTTTATGGTGGTAGTGTTCAATTTTCTGTAATCAATGTATACTGGTGAGTCTTAAACTCATCTATTTTTAATCCATTTTTCTGGCATGTTTTTAGCAATTTCAGATCTATTTTTATGCCAAATTATAGAATATTCCCAACTTTGTGTTTTATAGGTTTTAATTGAAAAAGAAGATAATTCAAGCAGAAAAGAAAAAAAAAATGGCAACTGCAGCATTCTCTGTCGCGACATAGTTTTTGTTTGTCGCGACAGAATTTCAAAATAAGTGACGTATGTCATGGCAATGACTATATGTCGCAGCAAGGTCCGGAGCCCGAACTCAAGGCGAAATAGAATCTCTGCTCAGCATTAAAGGTTCTCTATCGCGACATTGCTGAAGAAGAATGAAAAAAAGACTGTCGTGACACCCTTAACTCTGTCGTGACAATGATCAAGGCAAATGGCAAAGGAACTTTGTCGCGATAATCCTTTCTCTATCGCAACATAAAAGGTTGAATATTAACAAATGAACTTTGTCACGACAAAAGACAGCTCTGTCGCGACAGAAAATGGCATGAATATAACACAAGTTAGCTGAGACAAGTGTTTTTATGTTGCGACACAGTTTTCAGGATGGAACTAGCTAAAGGAAGAAAGTGCAGCCATGACATGACATTGAGTTCACATGAGAACATGAAGTCTCTGTCCAAGACAAAGATAATTTATGTCGCGACAAACAAAACATGAGGGAGGTGACTTCTCTATCTTGACAAGAAGTTGAAGAGCAATAGAAGAGCCATGGCGACAAAGAAATTCATATTGCGACATAGTAAAGAATTGAAGAGCGGGAATATCTGATTGCGACAAAGTTTTTACATCGCAATAATAAAAACTATAAAATGATAGAATGCATCACGATAGAAAGAAGAGAATATTAGGTTCACGATAGAAATTGAATGAGAAGCTGAGATTAGCAAGTCAGTTTGTGTAACAAAGATTTCTATCCTGACAAACCATTACCCGACCCGGCGAAGCCAAAGAACCGAGAGAAGAAAAAGTGCGTCGCGACAAAAATCACATCAGCGAAAAATTGCTAAGGAATCAAAGAAGTCCTATCACAACATAGAAAACTCTGTCGCGACAGAGTAAACAAGCTGAAGAGAAAAATGCTTGTCACGATAGATTCAGAAGCGAAGAAGTAGAAATGGTTGCAAAGCAATTTGGTGTCGCGGCAAACGAAAAGCGCTGCACGAAATACATTTGCGACATTATCAAAGTCTATCGCGACAGAATTCAAGTAAAAGCTCAAAGAATAGGTCGCAATAAGAAACAATAGGCTGCGATAGAAGCCAACGACAAAGACTAGAGACTCTATCGCGACAGAACTTTCTATGTCGCGACATAACAACCAATTTAGGCCATAAATTTTGGGATCCACAACATTGTCTTGAAGTGTGTCAAACATTGGAAAGTCTATAAATATACACATCTAAGGCACTATGCATAACTTCCGCAATTCCAGGACTTTTGGGTAGTTAAAGACACTCTGTTTATTATTTTTCTTTTATTTTTCTTTTGTTTCCGTTTTAGTAGATTTAGTTTTGAATGTTTTAGTAAGTTTCTTCTAATATTTCGAGTTGAAGTAATGGCGTAATACGGCTTAGGCTGGAATTTCTTGTTAAATTTTCTCTTTCATTATTGTTTTGAATAAAATGGAGTTTGGAAATTTTATGGATTTCATTTATTTCAGTTCGTTTACGCTTTCAGTGAATTTTCTTGATCAGTTAGTCACTTATATAAGTGAACCAGTTTTGAAAGGTTGGGGTCCCTCTGGGAATGGTTTGATGATGATAGTCATTTTTCTGCACAAAGTGGAAGAACACCTTAGTTAGAATTCTTGAATTTATTTGATTGGTATTGTTTTTTAGCTTAATTTTTCCCAGTACTAGTACCGTGTACCCAAGAAAAGTATTGTATCTTGCTCTGATTTCTAGGAAGCCCTCTACGTGACACGGAGATGGAGAATCCTGAGGGTAGGGAGCAAGTCTTTGTGGGTATAGTAGACTAATACTTTGGAACTAATGAACTCTAAAAGATTACTCAGATAAATCACTAACTTGCTCAGGATGGTTTGAGCAGGTATTTTTTTAGCTTACTCAGAGGTTTCTCCTCTCTCTGATGAAAGGATTCTGATCCCGTGTTAGTAAAGATCTAATCAAGGAGATGGAGAATTTCATCAGTATTGAAGGATGAGGTGTCATTCAAATTGGAGAAGACTTGCAATATCCTATTTATGGGGGCAAGAAATCTCCAATTCTAAGATCTGGGTGTGAAGTACTGAAAATGAAAAATACTCAAATCTTAGAAAGAGGATTATATCTTATAAGTAGCTGATTAAATTCATGAGTCAGAAATGAACATGAATCTACAATTGATGAAAAGATGGTTGAGGAGAAATCGAGCTATACCCTGATGCATCTTTGTGAATTCGACTTTCCAACTTATGACTTAGCTAAGATTCAAAATGATGCAGAAATTGACAATTATTCATTGGTCTATGTCTAGTGTTGTCTTACTCAATGAACTCTCAACTCCATTCTTACTAATATTTTATGTACACTAGTGAATAGTAAGGATCTTGAGTAGTTAGGGTAGTTGGTTTTATGATTCATCCTCAATCCTCGTGGGAACGATACCGGGACTTAATGAAAATCCACTTTTATTAGTTGTACGATCTGTGCACTTGCAGTTATTATGACCAATCAAAATCTTTAATGAATCCAGTTTACAAAAAAGGACAAACCCATATTTTCATCAAACTTTGGTCAGCAAGTTTTTAGTTCCGTTGCTGGGGATTAGATAACAGTCCTTGGTAACAGTTCCATTAATTTGTATATATATATGATCTTATTTTTCCACTGGTCTATCTATATCACAAATCAATCTCAACAAGTTTTTAGCGTCGTTGTCGGGGATTAGATAATAGTTCTTTGGTGGCAGAGTAAAAACTGTGTTTGAATAGTTTGGTCTATACAAAATCGGTCTAACACATACCCTCCATCCTATCACAGTTCTTATTGGAATTAATCCATTCTTCTCATTTCTGATGATTGAACCACTCTTGGAACCATAGACTGGGCTTACCCAGAGTGTATGAGATTGCATAAATATTCAATACATTCAACTACTTACACATGCAGAAAACTTCTTTCATAACTTGATTCAGTCTTCTCTAATGTTCAATTGATGTTTTTGCATTGTCCTCCAAGAGGAATTTATGGATGCAAATTGCAGGACTGATCATTTTCATGTCTTCTACTGACCAAGCTATGGTTTCTATATACTTTCTAAGAATTTTAATGAGTTTATGTTCTTTCTCTTTTGTCAAGTTAGTTGCCATAATTACTAGTTGTGCTCTTTCAGCTCCTAAGAAGGCATATTTCAAATGTTTGGGTAATTCCTTCAAAATTAACCCTTAAGACTCATTTCTACTTCTTGTACCTTCTCTTCACTACTACTTGGTTTTTCTAGATTGTTTTCATTCAGACTGAGTACTATTTCTTTTAATTTGAGATTGGCATTCAAATATTCAACATCAAGATCCTCAATATACTGGAAATTCATCATATTCTCATTCATTGAATTCTAAATCTTACAATCATTAATCAGTTCAGAACTGATGGGAACTACTGTTTCAACAGTTTTACATTCAGCTTTCTCAAAATCAGGCTCTTTCAAGCTCTGATTAAGGTTGAAGTGTACTTCTTCATCTCCCACTCTGAGAGTGAGCTCTCCCTTCTTGACATCAATCAAGGCTGCTCCAGTGGCAAGAAAGGGCATGCCTAGCAGCAGTAGAATTTGTTTATCTTCTTTAATGTCCATCTCAACAAAGTCCACAAGGAAAATAAATTTTCCCACCTTGATCAGTAAATCTTCTAAGATTCCTTCTAATTGAGCCATAGTTCTATCTACCATCAATAGAGCCATATCTGTAGGAGTAAGCTCTGCCAAACTGAGTCTCTTCACTACGGATAATGCATCAGATGATAAACACTCCCAGAATCACACAGTATATTTGATTCATGTTTATTACTCTTAGTGCAGAATAGTGAAACCACAGGATCTTGTCATTGAGTGTGGGTTCTTAGATCTTGCCTGGGATTGCTAATAGGCTTACCACTCTTTCTTCATCAAACTTCCTTTTCTTGCTTAGGATGTCGCCTTCGCCCAGACTTGGCACTAATGCAGGCATTTGACTCGATGCCCCTCGACAAAGGAATGTCAATTTCTTTCTTGAACATGTTGAGAATTTGCTCGTGATCATCCACCTTTAACTTTTTCATTCTTCGAGGAAATGGAAGGGTGATAGGTTCTTACTTCCTCCTCATTTTTCAGTTTTTCCTCTTTAGTTTCCTGCTCCTTATGGACCTCTGATTTCTCACTTTCATATGTCAGTTCTGTTATGTTCAGCTTGTTTTCTTTTCCAATTTCATATTCTTTTCATTCTCAGTTAGTTTTCTCTCTTCTTCTTATCTTTTCTTCAGTTTTCTGCCACTCCTCAGTGTTATGGACATACAGTCCTTGGGATTCTTCTTGGTATCACTAGGGAAAGAATCCCTAGACTGATTTTGCATAGATAGGGCCAACTTCCCTACTTAAATCTCCAAATTCTTCAAAGATGCATTAGTGTTGGCCAGAAACACAGTTGTGTTTATTTGGAATGCTGCTAGCTCAACCAACTTTTGCTCATGTATATTCAACAATCTCTTATTCTCACCCATAAAGCTCAACATATGATCCTCAAAAGACTAAGACCTCCTTTGGCCCTGGTTTTCAACTCTTTGGCCACCTTACTGCTGTTGTCCTTGGAAACCTTGTGGGTATACCTATTCTTTGAAAGTTACGCACTAGTCTTGGACCTTCTTGCCTCACTTCCCATAAGAAAGTTCTTATGGATTCTCAAGGCAAGTGTGTAGTGGGTTGGAAGGTTGTTGTTGGCTTAAGTTGTAGCTTCTATTGCCACTCACATCGCGAGCTTCCTCTGCCAATGCAGGACGTATGCCGACGATCCCTCATCGGTATCCGCCATCACCTTTACCAGTTCTACTAAACAATAATGAACTTTAACGATTGCATCTTCTGATGGTATCACTTTGCTTCGACATGAGATCTTTTTTCTGACTCGTCCACTCTCTCATTGTTGATAACCAATGAGTCTGGGTGAACTATAATTCTGTTTTATTGAATCTTCTATAGTGGAGTGTTTCTGACTGTTCTCTTGATTACCTGTTGTTGATCAATGTTTTTGATGTTTGTTATAACACTGTGGAGATAATCAGCGCATTGCTTAGTGCAGTATTGAACATGTGTGCTGATTGCCATCTCTCGGCATTGAGAGAGATTATTCTTCTTTATCTTTGAAGGTTATAATTGCTCATATCTGAGTGGGACATGAGGGAAAGATCCTCAAATGCTTCAACTAAGCTCCTCCCATCTATTGTCACTAATCCAAAGGTAGAGACTCAAACCAAGTAGCCCAGTAATGTCCCTCGATGAGAATGGGAATATTCTTGACTTAATAACATGCGGGTTAACCCACAGAACAACTAAGTTTTCCATCCTCAGAACCTCCCGGGTGTTCATTGGGATCCTTCTTGGGATATCCTAGTGTCATGGTGCTCTCTTGAACCATGGTGATGAAGTGTGAAACCCCATTTCAAAGTTATTTACTTTACTATTGTAATTTGCCTAAATGCAAAATACTCATGCACATTAATTAGGTCCAAAATCTTCCATAGTTCTCTGTCTTTGACATCTTTCAGCTGCAACAACTGGGATGAATAGATGTGATTCCCTCTGCTCTTCCATGACTAGTGCTTCAGCAATTCTCACTTTCTTCATGTTTCTCAATGTTCTTTCCAACTCAGTATCGAATGGTAGCAATTATGCCTCTTGTTTTCTTTGCATGTAAGAAGTGCCTGAAATGAAGATACACTGAGTTCATTAGACAAATCAAATATATTATGATAAGCTCAAATAAGAGATTAGTAGCTAAATCAGTTACTGTAGTTAAAACTCTTTTTAAATTTTTCTAAAATAAATGAAAAATGTCCAAACTAGCACCTTTTTTTTTTTTTGGAATATTGATCTTTGGTACACTTCAATCCTCGGCAATAATTTTAACCCCGATAGACAAGATAAAATATGTGTTTTCCAGATTTACGTCACTTGCTACCAAAAGTAGGTTGGTCCTTAGTAACTTGAAAACATGATTGGTGATTTTTAAGCGTAGAAACTAAAGCTGGTTCTTAGCACTACAACCACTTTTCAATCCCCAATTGTAATGCCAAAAACTTGTTTGACTATATGTAAGAACTGTTTTCTACTTTTGTTTAAAATGTTGTAATTTAAAATTGGTTTTGGTCTAAATCACTGCAAGCGCACATATCATTCAAGTATTAAAGTAGACTTTATAAGTCCGAATATCATTCCCGCACAGATTGATTAGAAAATCTAAAAATCAACTACCCTTACTACTCAAGATCTTTACTATTTGAACCTCTAATATCCAGAAGAGATAAAAATAAATTGAATGAAATAATTTTCTATATAATTTTTTGTAATGAAAAGGAAATCTAAAATACATGGATTAGAGAAGTCACTGGACTGAAATAACACTGGAAATGAAATTAAAGTTATGTCTATCAATTTGCAAAGTTCCCAAAGAAAATACAATTAAGAGCATGAACTCTGAAATTGTCCAAGAGCAGGGTAGTGTAGCCTTGGAATGCCTCATGACACTACACATTTCGCTCTTTAGCTGACCATATTCATAAACCAGGCCAATGGGTCTAAAGAGTTACTTGTAGGACTTGATTCTCCTTAAGATTTGACTATTTTTCCTTCTCAGTACTTCATAGCCATCTCTTAAGAGTGGAAACTGCTTGCCCCCATAGACAGGATAATGCAAACCTTCTCCAATACAATTGGTACCTCCTGAAGATTTGAATATTTTTCCTTCTTAGTACTTCATAGCCATCTCTTAGGAGTGGAAACTGCTTGCCCCCAAAGACAGGATAATGCAAACCTTCTCCAATAAAATTGGTACCTCAACCATCTGTGACACCCCAAATTTCCGGGGGTCTTTTTTTTTTTCACAGGTAACCTTCAACAAGCTATTTAACAGCCTCATTCACGCATATTCACGTATCACTCAATTATTAAGCAATGACACATAACAATCCATCTCATTCAAGATTCTAGTAATTAGTGCACTTAGTGCAATGATCAATTTTTCAGAAATTATGTGAGCACCAAATGCCATCATCAGGCATATGGTTAGATTCTAGGCTCATATATCTTTCCATAGAGTCTAAGAACGCGTAAAACGGACTTGGGACGAGGAAGTTATGGTCATCCGAAGTTGGCATTGCCGAGCTCATTCCCTAGACGAGGTCAGCTCGGCCAAAGGATGTCAGCTCGGCCAGAAGAGGTCGGCTTGGCTATATTTTAGCACTAATGCCATACAAAGGCATGTAGTCCGATTCTAGACTCAAGGAGCTTTCCATAGAGTCTAAGAACACCTGAAACGGACTTCGGACGGGGAAGTTATGGTCATCTGAAGTTGGCGCTAGCAACTGACGTGTAGAACTCACAGGCATCTATTGTCTTTCATCTTTTTAGAATACAATATGAGCTCATATTGTATTGATCGATATATAGATGGATTCTATACTCAAAGGGATTTTCATAGAGTCTGACGTGTGGAAAGCAGGACCCGGGCCCGAAAGTTATGATCGTCGAGTTAGCACGGCAGGCTAGTTCCTGTGAGCTCGGCCGGAAGAACCGGTCGAAGGAGGCCATTTCTGACCTCACCACGGCTCACATGTAGAAGAGCTCAGCACAAGAGGTCAGCTCATGCAGCTCATGCGGAAGGCTCGTCTTGTTTCGGCACAGAAGTCAGCTCATGCGGCTCGCGGTGAAGGCTCATGCGGCGGCTCGACCGCAGAGGTCGGCTCATGCGGCTCGCGCAGGAAGGCTCATGCCGGCTCGGCCGCAGCGAGAGTTGGCTCATGCGGCTCGTATGAGAGGCTCATGCCTTTCGGCACATGCAGCCCATGCAGAAGAGTTCATGCAGCTCGTACGAGAGGTCAGCTCATGCGGAAGGCTCATGCGGCTCGTACGAGGTCGTCTCATGCATCTCATCGGAGAGGCTCATGCGGCTCGGCACAAGAGGGTCGGCTCATCGGAAGAGCTCGACTCTGACGAGAGGTCAGTTCGGCTAGATGAGCTCGTCCACAACTCATCCTCTCGGACCCTTATGAGTAAAGGCCATAGCTTGGGTTGTAGGGTCAGGTTGGGGAATTCAGCTACATCAAGCTTGCGTAGGATTACAATTTATATCAAGGATGCTAGTCCAAATTCTCACTTTTCCTTAACCAAAATTCAGTCTTAAATTCTGATTGTATTAAACATGTGAACTAAGTTTAATTACAATTTATCTCTACTTACATTCTGACTGGATAACGATCCGAGTATATAACAAAATCGGGTTTTACGCCCAGACTTTTACAAAATACAAAACAAGCCCTCCTTGGCCTTCTCATAACTAAGGCCTCATGGGGCCTCATGAAGTGTCTTCTTGTGTACCTCCAAAGACTAAATGTTTTCCACGACGGTGAGTTATGCCTAGTAGAGAAAGTCTCCTCCAAGGGCTACTCCGCACTTAAGTGCACATGCAATGACATAATCCATAAAATCATTCACACACATTCATATAAAATATGCATATCTCTATATGAATGTCTATGTCATGCCCCGTTTCCCGAGTCCTCACCGACTCCCTCACACATGCAATTGTCATGTATGAGAACTGTTTTCAAAACAAAAGCTTTTTGTTTTTAAATCCACTGGACCACCTCCGAGTATCAAACCATTGGACCATCTCCGAGAACCCTTTTATTGGACAACCCTCCGATAGAGTTCATTGGACAAACCTCCGATATAATTTATTGGATAACCCTCCGATATAATTTATTGGACAACCCTCCGATATAATTTATTGGACAACCCTCCGAGTACCCATTTTATTCATGCACTCACACCGATGCAATTCGATACCCGTGCATTACGGATGATAATGTCATCAGATATATCTCACGTTACATGCATACTGAAAACTACATGTAACAGTTATATTCATGCTTCATCTCAAGCATCATGTTAATATCTCAATATCAACATCAATATTCACACAATCTGCAGGTTATTCAAACAAGCAATAACACACAACAAGATCAATATCGATTCACGTACGCAAAGAAATCAAGCTTCTAGAACTCCATGAGTTCGAAACTACACAAACACGGCCCCAAAAACCGGTCCCCACCAACAACAGTTTATGTCAAACTGTTCTTTGAACCAGCCCATCACCAGGGCTACACCTCATAGCCATGTCATGGCTCTGAAATGAAGATTAACCAGAGTAGGAGAGAACCCCTACCTCTTGAAGCGTAGATCCGTTCACACTGCTGCAACCCTCTGTTTAAATCGAGAACCGTCGTCTTTCTTTAACTCCATTCTTCCCCTTTTTCCCTTTTTATTCTCTCTTCCATTCCACCCCACCGATTTCTCTTAGGTGGAGAAGACTTATCTAGGTGTAGAACACCTCTTCTTTTTCTCCTCATGACACATACCATCCCACATGTCATTCATGCCCACTTTTCTTCCCACTAAATTCCTCATGCAAAGCCTATCCAAGACACCTAGCATCCACTAACATTTACCCTCATGCAAGACCACTTTCTGCACACTAGCCACCCGCATGTATCCATGTGGTGTGGGACTTTATGCCACTTGTCATTTGCTAATTTGTCCAATTTCCTCAAAATACGTGCAAATCCCGACTGTCTCATAATTCAACGAAATTCGACTATGAACTTAGATTTCACGAGACGAACTCAACGGTAGGTCATGAGTCATCATCCGAGATCTAGAAAAATTCCGAATTTTGACCGAAATTACCATTTTACCCTTTTTTAGAAATTCGAATTTTCCGGGGCTTCACATTCTCCTCCCCTTAAAAAATTTTGTCCCAAAATTCACACTCACGTATACATACAATCACATGCATATGTAACAGTCATTTACCATTCAATGACTAATCCACGTACCTTCGTCCTAAAAGAGGAAAGGATATCTGGTACGCATCGTGTCCTCATGTTCCCATGTTGCCTCCTTCACTCCTTGGTGCTTCCACAACACCTTTATTAGCCTCACAATTTTGCGTCGCAAAACTTGCTCTCGGCTATCCATAATACGCACAGGTCCCTCCTCGAAGGTCCCATCTGCATCAATAACAAGCTCGCCCCTGTCCACTACATGAGTTGGATCTAGAGTGTACTTCCGGAGCATAAAGACATGGAATACCTCATGGACACACTGAGCAACCTTGGCCAGAATGCAATCGATATGCAGTCCGCTTCAATCTCTCGAGCACCTCCGGCGGCCCAATAAACCCTACGATAGCTTCCTTGCTTGCCGAATCCGACCACCCTCTTTAGGCATCACCTTAAGAAGACATGATCACCCGCCCCAAACTCAGAGGTCGCTGCCGCCATCGCGATAACTCTTCGTCTGGCCCGAGTCGTGAGAAGGCGTTCCAGATCAGACCCACTTTTCTGGGTGGTAACTTCAAATCAAGTCAGGACCCGTGGTGGAGCTCTCTCCCACCTCCGTCCAACAAATCGGAGATTGACATGGCCTCCCATATAAGGCCTCATAGGGTGCCATCTGTATGCTTGCCTGGTAACTGTTGTTGTAGGCGAATTCTACCAAGGGCAAATGCTCTTCCCAACTACCCTTGAAATCTAGGATGCATGCTCGCAGCATGTCCTCTAAAACCTGTATAGTTCTCTCCGACTGACCATCTGTCTGTGGATGAAAAGCGGTGCTCATCATAAACTGTGTCCCCATGGCCTTCTGGAAACTCTTCCAAAAGTGTGTCGTGAACCTAGGATCTCTGTCCGATACGATGGATACCGGCACTCCATGTAACCTAACAATCTCTCGTATATATAGCCTGCAGAATTCCTCCAGTGTAAAGGTCATCCGCACGGCTAGGAAATGTGCCGACTTAGTGAGCCGGTCCACTATGACCCACACCGCATCATGTCTACGCGATGTTCGTGGTAAGTGAGTCACAAAGTCCATCGTGACATGCTACCACTTCCACTCGCTACTCCGCATCGGAGGAACTTCAAGAGTCTTCCTCGTGCTCTACTTTACTTGCTGACATGTGAGACACCGTCGAACAAAATCCCCAACGCGTAGCCTCTTTCCGCTCCAGTAATACTGGCGACGAAGATCTCGACATCTTCGTACAATTGATTGCATCACAAACAAGAGCAATGGAACTCCCAGGGGATCTCCTCTCTCAACTCAATCAATCGGGGAACCATAATCCACCCTCAGATCAAGACTACCATCGCAGGATAGCCCAACCTTCATCACCCATACCTAACCGTACTCGGTCCCTGATGGACACCTACCTCTGGCCCTCCGCTCCCGAGACTGACCACCTTGCTCGCAGGAAGGCGAGCCAACGAAACTTCCCATAACACCCCGAGCCACTTCAGACATCGTACTCAAATCGTCCCACGCCAGCTTTGTCCACCCCAGCTACAATAACAATGTCTCAGTGATTCAACCAGTGATCGCCACTACATTTGCCTTACTGTGATGGTAACGCAGTGAAGTCATAATCCCCAGAACCCATCCATCTCAAGGCTACCATATCGAGGTCCCGGGGCTGTGAAAATATACTTTTAATTCTTTGCGGGTCTTAGTACACCTCGAACTTCTCGCCGTATAAGTAGTGGCGCCAAATCTTCAAGGCGAAGACAATGGCCGCCAACTCCATGTCATGTATGGTAATTCTGCTCATGATTCTTCAACTGTTGAGAACCATAAGCCACTACCCTCCCAGACAGCATCAAAACACATCCCAATCCTTCATTTGAAGCATCATAGTACACTGAGTACTCTTGTCCCCTTTCTAGGACTACCAGAATAGGAGCTGAAGTTAGCCTCCGTTTCAATTCCTAGAATGCCCTCTCACACGAGTCATTCCACTCAAACTTGACCTCCTTCCGAGTCAACTTAGTCGTAGGTGCTGCTAGTCGGGAAAAATCCTCAATGAACCTCCTGTAATATCCAAATTAATCCTAAGAAACCGCTGCATTCGAAGACCGACTTCGCCTCCCAACTCATACCAAAATTTCAACCTTCTCGTGGTCTACCGACACACCCGCTCAACACGACGTGTCCCAGAAATCTCACCTTCGTAAGCCAAAATTCACACTTGCTGAATTTAGCATACAACTTATGGTCTCAGTCCGGAGAATCACCCTCAAGCGATCTCATGATCCTCCCCTCTCGTTCCTGAGTAGATCAAGATATCTTCCACGAAAACTACCACAAACCGACATCTAAGTAGGTGGAAGACCCTACGATGAGATCCATGAATGTTGTCGCATTTGTTAACCGGTGCGTCACTGCGGAACTCGAAATGCCCATACCGCGTCCTGAACATTGTCTCGTGGATATCTCGCTCCCTAACTCTCAACCGATGGTACCCGGCGAGATCTATCTGTGAGTACACCGCTGCTCTCTCAACCGATCAAACAAATCATCAATCCTCTATAAAGGATATCGATTCTCGATCGCCACCGCTCAACCGCTTCAGAGGTAAATGCACAAATATGGTCTTATCCTTTTTCTTATCAAATAACCGGAGCGCCTAAGGTGAAGTGTCTAATGAAACCCTCATTCAATAATCCTCAGATTCGAACCTGAGTTCCCGTAACTCAATCGGATCATCTCATGCGAGTCATGAAATGGCGACGGCACAGTGGCGAGTCACGACAAAGTCCCAAACGGGAGGTAATCCCTGCAAATCGTCTGAAAACATCCTCAAACTCTACCACCCGAGGTAGACTTAAAACCGCCCCCGCCGTCTCTCCAAGGTAAGGCTTACTAGCCAACCTATTAACTATCCATGCCATCTAGAATCATACATGGCCCGAGGTAAAGCATCATGCTTATCCCCTTGAAATGTAATGAATACCATCCCGTAGGCAAAGAACCTCATACGATCACAATCAATGACGCACTGCAGCCGTCAACCAATCCATGCAAGAATGACATCAAAGTCTCGATATGTCCATCAACAAGATCCATCAGGAGTAGAATTCCGTGAGATCTCAACCTTGCCACCTCGATATATCTGATCAATCCTCACCCTAACTCCTAGGGAGAACTCCTGCATGTAACGGCTTTTCCAAGGATTCAACCTTAAGCCCAAAACATTCACAAGATGCGTAAATAAAAGAATGAGATGCACCAATCAAACAATACTCTGCCCATAGGCCAGAATAAAACATAATTTCGGATAACTGACGGATTCGTGGGTCTGCCTGTGGTGTACCTGGCAGTAAACACACCCCGGGTCCCCAAGTCCCGGCCAGGCCCCGTCGACTCACCCATGCTCGCCTTCCTGCCTATCTACGAAACAACCGGCAAGCCCGTGTCGCACCTCGACTCCACATCACTCTCGCCCATGTTAGGTAAGCAGCTGAACATGCCGTGGTCCGGGAGGTGTCCCATCGATGACTGACCGAGGTGTCCCATGACTTAGGATCCTTTCGTTTTCGCGGGCACTACCTCACATGTCCAGCTGGCGTACGATAACACGCTGATCGGCCCCGACCGGGCCAGAGCCCCACCGCTTTCGCTCCCCAAAGCCACGGCACTGCCCCGAAACCTCATGGAAACTGTGTCCTTGCTTCTTTCCCAAGCTCGTTAAGGCTGACCTCCTTCCGCCATCACCGCGACCGTGATCTCGAATGCTCCCGCATCACTCCATCTCTCTCGCGCCAAAGTCGTTCCGACCATAGAATCCATGTCTTGTAGGAGAAGTCCCGCAATCTTGCATCGGATGGACAACTTCAAACCATCCTCAAACTTCCTCACCTTGGTCATGTCTGAGGCCACATAATCATCCCCGAAACGCGCTAACTCTGTAAACTTAGCCACGCATCGGTGCACCGGGCCATCGGGCCCCCTCGTTTCAACTCAAGGAACCTGCTTTCGCATGTCCAGCGCATGCTCTGAAAACTGGCCATGAAGAGCTTCTCAAACCTCCCATGTCATTGCCTTCAAATTTCTTGAGGCTTTAACCCAGTCCCACCATACCTAAGACTCACCCTCTAGCTGAAATGTAGCTAGCCTGATCTTTGTAACATCAGCACTCATAGCCTCCAAAACTCTTCAACTCCGTCGAACCAATGGTCGCCACCATCGGGTCCCCTCCCCTAAATGCTAGAGGATGATGTGCCAAACCGCCGGAGCTTATTCCTGGCCCTCCCTGCCCCAACCGCATCGTACCAGGTAACGGCAAAGAATTGCAAAGACTCCATGGCCGTACAGCGCCTCGCCGATCAAAAACAGTGGTGTGCCCGGGCGAACCCCACGTCACTTTGACTTTTCTATCCGTATATAATAGCAATTTATTTATTTTATTTTATTTTATTTTTCCGAACCCCTAAGGTTAACTTCTCATCCTAGTGTTCAATACTTCCTGTGTACTATTCACCAAGCATATAATTCACATAATATATAGCATAATATCATGCAACAATTCATCAGAACGCACAATGGATCCATGCTCTAAACCCATGCCCATTCGGCCCAAGGTAATCGTGTAACTAAATTTTCCTGATACCTGATTGTTACTGTTAGTATCAAGTGTTCAACACTAGGTATTTATAAACCCAGCTCCATACTGCCGTGACACCCCAAATTTTCGGGGTTTTTTTTTTAAACAAAACCTTCAACAAGCTATTTAACAGCCTCATTCACACATATTCACGTGTCACTCAATTATTAAGCAATGACACATAACAATCCATCTCATTCAAGATTCTAGTAATTAGTGAACTTAGTGCAATGATCAATTTTTCACAAATTATGTGAGCACCAAATGCCATCCTCAGGAATATGGTTAGATTATAGGCTCAGAGATCTTTCCATATAGTCCAAGAACTTACAAAACGGACTGTTGAGGAGTTATAGTGAAATAAGTTATTGCGACTCATTCCTGGTATGGATCAATGACCAAAAGGATCAGCTCGGCTAGAAGAGGTTGGATCGGATATATTTGAGCATTAATGCCATCCACAGGCATTTATTCAGATTCTAGACTCGAAAGACTTTCCATATGAATCTAAGAACACACAGAAAACGGACTTTGGAATGAGGAAGTTACGGTCATAGAGTTGGCGTAGCAACTCAATTCTGAAGCTAGCGGAGACATCTCTGATTATTTCGTCTTTTAGAACACAATATGGAAACTCTGTATTGACCCATATACATATGGTTCTAGACTCAAGGGCTTTCCGTAGAGTCTGAGCATATGAAAACGGACTTGGACTGAGAAAGTTATGATCGTCGAAGTTGTACGGCGAGCTCGTTCCTTCGCGATCTCGGCCCAGAGCCCGGTCGAAGGAGGTCGGCTCAGCTCTGGCTCATGCGGAAAGAGCTCGGCACAAGAGTCAGCTCTCATGCGGCTCATGCGAGAAGACCTCATGCGGCTCGGCGCAAGAAGTCGGCTCATGCGGCTCCGCCTTGATGGCTCATGTAACCGGCGAAGGTCGGCTCATGAACCACCTGATGCGAGCTCATGCATTTCGGCTACAAGAGGTCGGCTCATGCGGCTCATGCGGAAGAGCTCACATGCGACAGCGCAAGGGACTCCGTGGCTCATGCGAAGGCTCGTGGGCTCGGCGAGGCGTCGGCTCATGCGGCACCGTGCGGTGAGATCATGCGACTCGGCCTGAGGAGTCGGCTCGTGCGGCTCACATGCGGAAGAGCTCATCCATTCGGCCTGGAGGTCGGCTCATGCGGCTCATGCAGAGAGCTCCGTATTTCCGGCCTGTACGGCCCATGCGGAAGGCTCGGCTCGGCCACGAGAGGTCGGCTCATGCGGCTCGTGCGGGAAGGCTCGTGCATTTCGGCCTGAAGGTCGGCTCATGCGGCTCATGCGGAGAAGAGCTCAGCTCGACCCAGAGAGTCGATTCGGCTAGATGAGCTCGTCCTGACTCATCCTCTCGGACCATACAGTAAAAGGCCATGGCTTGGGTTGTAGAGGTCTGATTTGGGTGATTCGAAATCCTACATCAAGCTTACTGATAGGGTTACAATTTATATCAGGGATGCTAGTCCAAATTCTCACCTTTCCTTAACCGAAATTCTGTCTTCAAGTCCGACTATAACTAACAAAGGTAAGAGAAACTTTTATCAAATTGTATTAAACATGTGAACTGAGTTTAATTACAATTTATCTCACACCTACATTCTGGCTTGGATAACGATTCGGTATATAACAAAATCGGGTTTTACGCGAGACTTTACAAAATACAAGACAAGCCCTCCTTGACCTTCTCCTCTACTAAGGCCTCATGATTAATGCTTCTCTTGGGTGTACCTCGATTACTGAAATGTTTCCTCCACGACAGGGTGAGCTATCTTGCAGAGTAGAAAGTCTCTACAGGCTCTCCCCACCTAAGTGCACATGCAATGACATAATCCATAAAATCATTCACACACATTCATATAAATATGCATATCTCTATATGAATGTCTATGTAATACCCAGTTTCAGGAGTCCTCACAGGCTCCCTCACACATTTAATTGTCATGTATGAAACATTTTCAAAACAAAGCTTTTTTTGTTTTAAATCCTTTGGATTACCTCAGAGTATCAAACCATTGGACCATCTCGATGAGCTTAAAAGTCATCTATTTTTAGTCCATTTTTACATTTTGATTTTAATGTAAAAGGAATAATTAAGATCACGAGAAATATTAAGAAACTCACGGAATTTGTTATTTGCATGGGTATAAAGAAAGAAAGAAAATACGAGTGGAAAAATGCAGCAAATGGTGGAATAAAAATGCAAAAGTAAATTTGAGTAGGAATGAAACAAATGGTTGATTCATTGATGCGATTTGGGCTTGCACGGAGTCAGTTATGGTCGCGACATCAAGGACAAAGTGGAAGAATAAACGGCGAGTCGCGACGGGAATCGCGGATGTCGCGGTGGGGATTAACCGAGGAAGCTAAGGGGAATAATGTCGGCAGCGGCATCGTGTTGTCGCGACCCGGGGTTGATGTCGCGACTCGGGATGGAGGTTCGCGACAAAGTCGCCTTGAAGCTATGAGCAAGTTTGGAAGGATGGCAGGTTAACTGGAAATTTGTTGTCAGCGGCGAATTTGAAGTAAGCGACACCAAGCAACGGTGAAACCTCTGGTATGAAGTTGATGTCGCGACAAAGGATTGATGTCGCGACAATAGAAGACATCAGTTGAAAGCTGCAGTTCATTTAGTTGATGTCGCGACAAGAGATTGATAATAGCGACGCCGGGAGCAACTTCATTGAAACTGCGAGAAGGCGTAGGCGTGTCAGCGACGAAAGATTGATGTCGGCGACATCGCTGAACGACCGGATTCAAGGATGCATAGACTTAAGTTGATGTATGGCGACATGAGATCGATGTCGCGACATGATTGATGTCAGCGACAAAGGGATTAGTGTGACCCGGGCAATAACTTGGGCGATCCGCCCGGAAATCCTGACGAATCGTTGGGATTAGGGCTGGCCCGAGAAACCATAAATGCTGGCGGCTACCCGGAGAGGCGCGGGTTGCGGTGAAGCGGTCGACACAGGTCGCCTAGGCTTCATTTACGTTTTCTTTTCTTTTCTTTTCTTTATTATTTTCTTTTTCCGTTTATTCGTTTTATAGTAGATTATTTTTTCATTTTTATTTTTCGTTTATTTTACGGATGCGGATGTTATCGTTTGAAGCGAGTGAATCTGAGAATTCCATTCTTTTCAAATTACTACCGAATGTTTGAAGTTCGAGACAAATTCTGGAGTCGGCTCTTTAGGTTTCAATAGAGTTATTCTTATGATCGGAGAATCGCATGATGTGTAATTCGATGATTAGGAACCCGGCATATTGAGTAAATGTTATAGTCGAAATTTATCTTTCACGTAGTTGTTTCCAACGGCTTGTAGATTCAGGTTCTGAATTTACTCTGGTTTTAGGTTTGATGTTTCGATCGAATATCGATTTCTTATACGTTTAAGATTTGTTTCATTGCTCTGATTTCAAGGAGGTCCTGCAGGTGACACGAGGAAGACATTCTGAGTTAAGAACATTTCTTGAAGGTATATTGCACCTGCTATTAGAGATCTACTGAGCTTTAGTAAGTTTACTTGATAAAATCCTCTTCTCACTTGAAATCAAAGAAGAGTTAGACGAGTTATCAATTTTAAACAAGCAAAGTTCACCTCAGTCGAGATAGTGAGACCAATCCAGTGTTCGTGAGATCTAATCAAGGAGAGGGTGATCTATTCTAATTTTGAGGAAGAGTAACTGGAAGTTGTATATCCTTTCTTGTGGAATGCTTGGGAGCAAGGTTTACGATTAAATGGGTATAGTATTGCGAGAAGAAAAATGCCCGAGTTAAGAAAACCCTTTTAAAGTAGTTATCTCATTCCTATCTTGAAAGAATCGGAAAAAATTAGATAATGAAATGTGGAGTGTGGAGAGATCCAGCTATACTACTAAACGCCTTGGCCAGATTTTAAAACCTGAAATGATCAAGAGATTTTATCAGTGTTAACTACAGGAATTGATACTTCACTATAGCAGTATTCTTGATGGGTACTCACGAAGAATAACTATTCGATGACCATTTATTTTCTTAAATATTCATTATTCTTTATTCTTTATATTCAGTTATTTGATTGTTCACTCATTTTCCTTGTATTAGTATAATTTTCCGTCCTTAAAATTTGGATCCCTATCATTTATGGTCCAAATAGTATGGAGATTGAGTAGTCAGGGTAGTTGATTTAAAATTCTTGAGATCTCTTATTGGGATCGATATACGGACTTAAATCCATTTATTAACTTGTCGACTGTGCACTTCAGAATATCAGACCAAAACCAAAATTTGAGAAATGATTTACTCTAGGAGATTTTGGTTTATATAGTATAATGTCAACAGTTTTATGGCACCATTATCGGGATTATTTAATAGTCCTTTAGTAATTTTTTACAAACTTGTGTATATGTCATTTGGTCTCATAACAAGTTTTTGGCGCCGTTGCCGGGGATTAGTTAATAGTCCTTTGGCACTGGTGTGATATATTAGTACATGTGTTTTGGTTCGATCAACAAGTTTTATGGCGCCGTTGCCGGGGATCGAAAGAATTTGATAGATCAATATTCAGATGAAAGAAGGAAATACTAATTTGGACATTTAAAGAAAAAGATCAAAAATAGTTTTTCAAGCAGTGGTTCATTTTGACCACTAACCTACAGCGAACCACATTGAATATATTTGTTGTTTGACTAATCCTATTAATGGGAATTGTGTTTGCTTTGAAACTTTGATGCATAGGAAGCGAAAAGCGATCTGATTCAGTGATTACGAATTAGAAAACACTTCGCATCTTGAGAAAAGACAAGGAAACGAAAACACCACCATGGTAGATGAAGACAAGGATCAAGCGAGGACACGGGGCAATGACCAAAGACCTCCAATCAGCGATACCATGGAGGAATTTTGGGAAGCCTATCATTCAGGATGAATACTCGGCTGTCAGACGGCCACGCTGCTCGATGCCAAAACTTTGAATAAAACCGGCCACTAATTCTGATGGTGTAGCAACACGATTCTTTAGTCATCATTGAAGATCTAATGAACACTTGGGGAGATTTCTCAGGATGGCAAACACAGTTAAGCTGAATGGGGTGAGACCAGAGGTTATCAAGTTACATCTATTCCCATTCTCTCTAAGAATCTGGCTGACCACATGAGTATGAATCTTTACCATATGGTTGATACTTGGGGCGAGTAGAGAGCCTATTTGGGCATATTCTTCCCCCGTCACTCACACTCCAGAAAGGAGGAGGGAAATCATTGTTTTTCGACGGGGGGAAGATGAGGCCTATATGTGGCACAGGAAGGATTCAAGCGGTTCTTTGAGAAGATGCCACATGCATGGAATTGATAAAGACCAAATGGACATCGTGTATCATGCGAATGATACATCAAGAATCATTAGCCATGTTGTAGAACATTCAAGCGTAAAAGTGCGAGGAGGCTAAAGATTTGATAGAGGACACGGCAAATGCAATATAGAAAACTCCTTACGAGTCTTCCAAAGGGAGCGACGAGAGGAAGGATCATGGAGTGAAGCGAGATGAATGCTATGGAAGCAAGTTGGGTCTTTATTATGCATCGAATGGACAAACAAGAGGAGAAATTTGCACCTTGTCCATGAAGTAGGAGCCGATTGAAAAGAGTTGTTAAGAGGAAGTCTTTGAGAGAAGCTAATGAAACAGTTCTATATGATCTTTGAGGAGGTAAAATACTTAGGTGAGCGGAGAAGTTACCATTTCAAACCCAATCTAACACTGCCGGCTATTATCACGGCTGCTGGGAGACAATTTCTCATATGGTGGAGGGCTTCTCAAGGCCCAGGCGAGGACGAACCCTCAACAAGGTATCTTGACCACCAAGGTTCCCGGCAGCTTATCGAGAAATAGAGCACGAGGAAATGAATACCGGGGTCGAGGAGGAAATTGATCTTTTGAAAGACGGAATCTTGCAGTTCATAGGGGATAATAAAGTTGTTGAACCTCCATGAACAAGGTTTATAGGGTGGAAGCAGCGCTGCAAATTGTAAAATTTTCGAACCACCACAAATGCATCCTTGAAGAACACTGGAGACACAAGTAGGGCGGCTTGCCACCCCCAACCAAAGCAGGAGGAAGAATGTGCCTTCCCAGTGACCTGAAAAATCAAAAATGCATGGGCATGCAGTGAGGAATTAGGAAGAGTTAGAAAGATGAAGAAAAAATGACGGCTGACAAAGAAGAAGAAAGCCCGGAAAAGGAAGAATCACTGGAGAAAAGAAAGAAGGAGTGGACGGAAGGATATAAAAGGCTGCAGGCACACGAGTCCCATTTCCATAGAAGTTGAAATCAAGATAGAGGAAGCGGTTGCAAGGTTTTGAAAAAACCTTTCGAAGCCTAGAGATCGAGTATGCCCTTCACGAAGTGGTGACTCGAGATGCCACTCTGTGCAAAATTCTGAAGGACATCTTGAGCAAGAAAGAAAGATAGTAGAAGAGGGATCGTGAATCTCCCTTTGCTACTTGTAGTCTTGTGATAAAGAAGAATTGCGAGAAAGATGAAGGAGGACCCGGGGCTTTACAATTCCCTTGCATCATTGGAGGAGTTGAATTCAGGCTCTTTGTGACTCGGGAGCTAGTATAAACTTGATGCCTCTTTACATTTGCCAAGCAATTAAGGTTGGGAGGTTATTCCCTGCTGTTACTCTTGAAGATAGCGGACATATCGATGGTGAAACCTGAAGGAGTCTTGGAAGAGATGTCTTTAGTCCTTGTTAAAATTTGTTTTTTAATTAGACTTCATCGTGGACATGGAAGAAGATTCACAAGTACCCTTGCTATTGGGGAGACCATTCCTAGCTACTGGAGTTGCCCTGATCGACATGCAAAAAGGAGTTCTTACCTTGAGGGTTGGAGAAGAAGCTGCTGCTTTCAACTTGATCAAAAGCATGCAGAATATAGATATAGGCAGGAGAAGGCCCAATGTAGTTGATGTCACATGCCTACAACCACGATGTTCACAATGATTGTAATGCTAAAATTTTTATGATGAAAATAGATGAATTCCCGGTATATTGGGAATGAAATTTACTCGATTGTCCATACAACAGTTTTCATTCTATAGAAGCGTGTTTGAGCACGTAGCAAAGCTGAAATGACAAGGGAAAATAATGAAAAAGGAAATTCATCGAAACCCTGATGAAATTTGATGTTGAAAGAATTGCCGATCTGTTTGAAGTATGTATGAATCACGAGAAGACGGTGATTATCTACGCTGAGACTCGGTGTATTTGAGGAGCGGAGATTCTTTGCAAATCTTAAAGAAGCATAAAGAATCTATAGCTTGGTCCATTGAGGAATTGAAGAGATTATCGATTCCATCAATTTGCATGCACAGTATGCTAGAAGAAACTTCAAAGCCAATACGGCGAGCGTGAAGAGTGAATCCAGTGATGAAGGTGGTGAGGAAGGAGATTTTCAGATGCGAATCTTTGGTTTTATCTATGCAATTTCAGATAGTCCTTAGGTAAGCCCGGTCCATGTGGTACGAAAGAAGAATTGGGTTTCTTGTGATCCGCCCAATGAGAAAAATGAATTGATTCCAACAAGAACAGTGACAGGATGGAGGGTATGCATTGATTACAGGCCGAACTGACCACGGAAAAGATCATTTCCCTTTACCCTTCATTGATCGGATGTTGAATTGGTCTTGAGACACCTCATTTTGTTTTTTGGATGGGTATTCGGGGATCTGATCAGTTGCTATTGCACCTGATGACCAAGAAGACTACATTCACATGCCCTATGGTACCTTGCCTTGAAGGATGTCATTTGAGAACATGTAATCTTTCTGCTACATTCAAAGGTGTATGATGTCAATATTTTCCAGACCGGTTGAAGAGGTTATGGAAATTTTTATGGATGACTTCCGCGTATGGATTCAGTTTGTCGGTGTTTGAAGAACTGAAGCGATGCTTCAAGATGCAGAGACAAACGGTAGCAACGAATTGGGAAAAATGCCATTTATGAGTAGAAGGTATTGTTCTTAGGCATAAAATTTACGCTCTTGGGTGAAGTAGACCGATCCAAGGTATCCATTATCAAAACTCTTGGACCATACCACGATAAAAGGAGTAAGAAGCTTCTTGGGGCGTCTTGCTTGGATTTTATAGGAGATTCATCAGACTTCTCAAAATAGCGGACCCTTATGCAGTTGCTGGAGAAAGATACAAGGTTCAATTTTGATGACTCACGCAAGGATGCTTTTGAAGAAATCAAATCAGGTGGTACAAGCACCTATAATGGCTGCACGGAATGGGATCGGGGGATTTGAAATAATGTGTGGCGCCGGTGATTTTTGCCATAGGAGGCTGTGTTGGGGCAAATAAAGAGAAAGTATTCGAGGGGCCATATACTATGCTAGTAAGACCTTGATGAAGCACAAGAGAACTACTCAACAAGGCGAAAAGGAGATGCTAGCCATAGTATTTGCCAGAAAATTTAGGCGATACATTTTAGGATCCCATGTGGTAATTCACAACGTCATGCGACGATCAAATGCTATGTCAAAAAGGAAGCTAAGCCGAGATTGATAAGGTGAATCATTTGCATTTGCGGGGAATTTGATTTGGAAATCAAGGATAAAGGGATGTGACAATGTGATAGCTGATCACTTGTCAGAGTAGAAAAGCGAGTGATGAAGAAGAAAATGTGATGTTAGCAGAGAACTTCCCGGATGGTTGTTTAAGGTTCCTTCGACTTCCATGGTATGCGTGTGTGAATTATCGAAGCGTGCGATAATGCCTTGAGGAATTCAGCTACCCACTTGAAGAAGAGAGAGCACTTCAGGCGAAGCGACAAGTATTATATTTGGGATGATACACTATTATTCAAAAGAGTCTTTACAGCATGATAATAAGAAGATGTGTGCGGGAAGTGAAATGAGGAAACATTTTAAATAGATACCATGCATCACCATATGGGGACATTTTTTCTGGAGAAAGAACAGCTCACAAGATTCTCAAATCAGGATTTTATTGGCCCACTATCTTCAGAGATTGTGCTGAGTGGGTGAAATTGTGTGATAGATGCGATTGGAAATGTCGTGACGAGGAATAGAAATGCCCCTCGGAGGTATTATGGTGTCCCTAAATTTTGATGTATGGGGAATAGATTTTATGGGACCTTTCCCACCATAATTTGAAACCTATACATACGCTACTCCGATGAGTGTTCAAATGGAGTGGAAACGTTAACATCAAAGGAATGATGCTAAAACGAGTTGTGAGTTTCTTGCAAAAGAATATTTTGAAGCGAGATTTGGAACGCGAGAACTATCATTAGTGATGGGGGAACCCACTTGCAAACAAAATATTTGCAAACTCATGAGCAGGTATGGGATCGGCATGTAATGAAGTTTAGCTTATCATCCCCGGACCAATGGACAAGAAATTTCCAACGGTGGATCGAAGAATGCTTGAAAGACGGTGAGCTCAGCCGGGGAAGGACGGTCTTCAGGCTTGATGATGCACTTTGGAGAAGCTACGGGGCTACTTGAGGAAGAAGGTGCTCCGACTATCTGAACTGGAAGAATTGAAATAAACCCTATAGTAAATGCTAGAATATACAAAGACAAGACAAAGAAATGGCATGATCGAGAGGAATTTTGAGAAAGAGAGTTCGAGACGAGGGGAGCAGGTTTCTTTGTTTAATTCTAGAGGCTGAAATTGTTTCAGTAAAATCCAAATGGAGTGGGCCACACGGTGGTGTCAAGTACTACATTTGGAAGCGGTGACATGAGGGCGATAATGGGGAAGAATTCGAGTCCCGATGGGCCAGAGGTTAAAGCGAAAATTATCTAAGCAGGGAAGAGGAAAATGAAGAACTCAATGGGTTCTTAAGGAAAAAGAATAAGTACATGACAAGTCAGCTAAGGACTCAAAACTGAGAGCTAATGGGAAACTGACCGTAAGGATTTAATTTTTGAGTTTTAAGTTTTGAAATATTTTTTCTTTTAGTTGCTGAAAGTTAGGTCATATTTGTTTTATAAGGATAGATTTAATTTTGAAATCAATTGTAGTTTAATTAGATTTTTCTTGAATATTGCGGTGAGCTTACGCAGGTTTACAAGGCTATGAATGGCAAGGCAGCTACGGGAACAATTCCGACAACTTGCAAAAGAAGTCACAACATGAGAAAAAGAGGTAACCTTCTCCTAACCCAGTGTAGATATACTTGAATTGATTGTTAAATCTTTGCTTGGAGATGCACGAAGAGATGCAAGGGTTGAGCAATAAGAGAATTCAAGGTTCTTGAGATCATTGACTTAAGGGCTTAGGTCGCGACGAGAAGGTTATGTCGCGACACGCAAAGTGATGTCATGACAAAACGATCGTGACCGTTTTGAAAGGGTAATTTGAGTATTGAAGGAAGAAGGTATGTCGCGACACCAGCGTGAAGTCGCGGCGAGAGAGTGGATTTCAAAATGAAAAATGATGTCGCAACAACCCCAACAAGGTAGGAAATGATACAGGGAATAAAAACGGGGAATAAAAAGGATGTCGCAACATGATAATCAAGCAATTCCTAAAAAATCCAACGTGTAGCGACAAACTTAGCATGTCGCGACATAAAGAGTTTTAATGCCATTAACTCACTTTAAAGCCACTAAATTCAATGATCTCCCGAATAAAAGAGCGAAATTGAAGTCGCGACATGTTTTAATGAAACAATTGAATCGAAATAAAATAAAGAAATTTGAATTGAATTGTTGTGTGCTATTTGAATCTTGTTTGTTCAATGTTGTATTTACTTTGTGATGCATAGTTGGGAGAAAATAAAGTATGATTATTTCAAAATAAAATTCTTGATATGTCATAATGTTGAAATGAATGAAGCAATCAGTTTAGGAGTAAACTGAAAAACAACAAAAAGGCAGAACAAAGGACAGCTGAATACAATTTCATTGAAACACAAAGTGCAAAAGTGATTTAAATTTATTTATTAAGTCGAATAGAGAGGGAAAGTAATGAGAGTGGAAGGAACAAAACACTATTTTGAGATTGTGGTATGAAATGATGAGTCGAGAACACGGTTGGATACTAAAGAGTTTAACTACTCATCAGCAAAATTAATCAGGAACTCCTAATGGTCAATAACGGTAGCTAACTTAGATTCTAGAACTTATTAGATTATTAGTTAGTAAATCTAGGTGATACAATGTGACAAGAAATGATGGAGGCCATTCTTGGAAAGTTTGAGCCATTGACCATCCACTATCTATATGCTAAAGCATATATACCTTAGTTCAGTGAGCCAATCAAGCTATTTCTAAAAGTGGCAATTTAAACCCCAAACCTTCCAAAAGAATCAATCTTCCAATAAGAACTGTGATTACCCAAACTGAAAGGAAGAAGGAAATCAAGTTTGGGGAGGTTGTTTTGAAGAACTCAAGGAGAAAAGACGAAAAGGGAATGAAAGGAAAAATTAGCAATCTGATAAATAAATAAAAATAAATAAAAAAAGGGATAAGTTTTACTTTGTTGGCCTAATTCTCTTGAACTATTAAGTTCTTAGGGGTGTTTCAGCACTAGTACCCTAATGCCATCGATATAGAATTTGCTTGAGATTCGCTAAGGGTGTTAGAAAGCCTAAGAAGGTAAACATTGCACTATCCTGAATGGTGACAAACAAAGAAATTCCCAGTTGAATTACAAATGAAATAGGGCATACGATTCTAAATAGAAGAAATCAGGAGATGTCCCAAAAATGAAGTTTGGGGAGTTTATTAAAGAAACTACAAGGAAAAGGAGCGATTTAGTGAAGAAAAGTTTAGGAGTAATCTAAACCAAAAGTTCCTTTCTATCTACGCACTGGCTAACATTACAAGCCCAAAGATTTGGTTCAGTCTTGAAGGATGGAATTACCTACATTAGTGGAGATCAATATGAACAACAAGCTTATGGAATTTGGAAAGGCAATAAACAGTAAAAACTGTGAAGGACCTAGGGAGTTAAGTGAATAATTATGAAGATGAGAAAGGAAAACAATTTATTTTTCAACAAGATCCAATGATTATGTTGTTTGTAAAACAATTTCAACTGATTTAGTTTTGTATATAAAGTAGAAACCAACCTTAGGCTGGACTTGAAGCTAGATGTGCGAGAAAACAATGCAGCTTACTTAATATTTCAATTAAATTGGCTTCTCTTGCAAAAAGCGAGAATAGAAAAATGTACTTTTTTGTTTGAGACAAACAATTCTTTCTTTTTCTTTGCTTGAGGACAAGCAAAACTTTAAGTTTTGGGAGTTTGATGAGCAAAGTCATCTATTTTTTAGTCCATTTTCTGTTTGATTTTAATGTAAAAGGAGAATAATTAAGATGCGAGAAATATTAAGAGAGCTGCAATTTATTTATTTGCGGGGAGTATAAAAGAAAGAAAGAAAATGCAGTGGAAAATGTAGCAAATGGTGGAATAAAATATGCAAAGTGGCTGGCGGGAATGGAAACAAATGGTTGATTCATTGATCTGCAGTTTTGAAGCACACGAGACAGATTATGAGGTGTGACATAAGGATAAGTGAAGGAAATAAGCAAGCGGTCGCGACGGAATCAGATAGCGGCGGATTAACCGAAACGCTAAGGGGCGAAGTGTCGCGGCGGCATCGTGATGTCGCGACAGGGTTGGTCTTCGCGGCTTCCGGGATGGAAGTCGCGACAAGAGAATCGCTAGCGAAGCTATGGCGGTTTGGAAGGATGGTAGGTTAGCGAACATTTGTCGCGGCGAGAGGCGGAAGTAGCGACACGAAAGTAACCCGGTGAAACCTCTGGTATGAAGTTGATGTCGCGACAAAGTTGATGTCGACAATAAAACATTATCGATTGAAAGGCGTAGTTCATTTAGTTGATGTCGCGATAAGAGATTGATGTCGCGACATCAGGAGCAACCATTGAAACTTCTGCGAGAAGAGCGTGAGCTGATGTCGCGATAAAGAGATTGATGTCGACATCGCGAACGACAGATTCAGAAACATAGACTTAAGTTGATGTCGCTGACGTGGTCGATGTCGCGACTTATGGATGATGTCGCGACAAAGGGATTTGAGGTCGCGACTTGAGCGATAACGGGCCAATCCGCTTGGAAATCCACAACCGAATGCATTGGGATTAGGGCTGACGAGAAATCTATAAATCTGTGACTACCCGGAGAAGAGGCATGGGTCGCGGCGAAACGGAGGAGAGATGCGGGTCGCCTAAGGCTTCATTTTCGTTTTCTTTTCTTTTCTTTTCTTTATTTTCTTTTTCCGTTTCCGTCGTTTTAGAGTATATTATTTTTTTCATTTTCTTTTATTTTCGTTTATTTTCTGGATCTGGATGTTGCCGTTTTGGCGAAGGCCGGAATCACCCGAGAATTCAATTCTTTTCAAATTACTACGGAATGTTTGAAGTTGGAGACAAATTTATGGAATCGGCTCTTCCAGGTTTCATAATGCGATTATTCTTAGTCGAATGTTGTAGTGTGTAGTCGGTAATTGAGAACCCGACTTCCATTGAGTAAATGTTCATGTTGGGAATTTATCTTTCTGTAGTTGTTTCCAGCGGCTTGTGAATTTGGTTCTGAATTTACTTCTAGTTTTGGGTTTGATGTTTTCGATCTGAATATCAGTTTCTTATACCCGTTTAAGATTTGTTTCATTGCAAAGTTTCAATGAGGTCCTGCAGGTGACCACGGAAGACATTCTGAGAGTTAAGAACATTTCTTTGAGAGGTATATTACCTGTTTATTAGAGATCTCGAGCTTTGTAAGTTTACTTCTGGATAAATCCTCTCTTCTCCTTGAAATCAAGAAAGAGGTTGAACTGAGTTATCAATTTAAAC
This sequence comes from Tetrastigma voinierianum, assembly GCA_016808115.1. Classification (NCBI taxonomy): domain Eukaryota; kingdom Viridiplantae; phylum Streptophyta; class Magnoliopsida; order Vitales; family Vitaceae; genus Tetrastigma; species Tetrastigma voinierianum. The sequence continues at coordinate 78,240 of JAEQBH010007026.1, forward strand.
AAGCAAAGAGTTCACCTCAATTCGGATAGTGAGGCTAATCCTAGTGTTAGGCGAGATCTAATCAGGAGGAGAATTGATCTATTCTAATTTGAGGAAGAGTAACACGGAAGTTGTATATCCTTGCTTGGCCAGATAACTTGGGAGCAAGGTTTACGGTCTAAAAGTAAAATGGGTATGAAGTATTGCAAAAAAATACCAGTTAAGGAAAACCCTTTCTAAAGTAGTTATCTCATTCCCTGTCTTCGAAAGAATCAGGAAAAATTAGATAATGAAATGTGGAGTGTGGAGAGATCCAACTGTACTACTAAACGCCTTGGACAGATTTTAAAACCTGAAATGATCAAGAAATTTTATCAGTGTTAACTACAGGAATTGATACTTCACTATAGCAGTATTCTTGATGGGTACTCTGAAAGATAACTATTCAGTGACCATTTATTTTCTTAAATATTCATTATTCTTTATTCTTTATACTTCAGATTATTTGATTGTTCATTCATTTTCCTTGTATTCGTATAATTTTCCAGCTCCTTAAGCTGGATCCCAATATCATTTTATGGTCCAAATAGTATGGAGATTGAGTAGTCAGGGTAGTTGATTTAAAATTCTTGAGATCTACGTAGGATCGATATCTGGACTTAAATCCATTTGTACTTGTCGACTGTGCACTTCGAATATCAGTTAAACCAAATTTGAAAATGATTTACTCTAGGAGATTTTTAGTTTATATAGTATAATGTCAACAAGTTTTATGGCACCATTGTCGGGGATTATTTAATAAAGTCCTTTAGTAATTTTGTGCAAACTTGTGTATATGTCATTGGTCTCCTTGACAATCCTTGAGAGCCCTTTTATTGGACAACCCTCGGAGTAGAGTTCATTGGAATGAGCCATCAGTGCCATTATTGGATAACCCTCCGATATAATTTATTGGACAACCCTCCGATATAATTTATTGGACAACCCTCCGAGTACCCATTTTATTTATGCACTCACACCCGATTTACGCGATGTACCCGTGCACATGTGATGATAATGTCACTGCATAATATCTCACGTTACATGCATACTGAAAACTACATGTAACAGTTATATTCATGCTTCATCTCAAGCATCATGTTAATATCTCAATATCAACATCAATATTCACACAATCTGCAGGTTATTCAAGCGAAACAATAACACCTGACAAGATCATGTCGATATCGATTCACGTGTCCCGGCAAAATCGGTTCGAAGGCGTAGTTACGGAAACTACAAACAGGACCCGAGAGAGCCGGTCCCTATATGCCAGTTTTTTCAAAATTTGTTTTGAACCAGCCCATCACCAGGGCTACACCTCATAGCCATATCCTTGGCTCTGAAATGAATTAACGAGGCTTGGGGAGAGACCCACCTCTTGAAGCGTGATCAGTTCTTCTTTGCAGCTCCTTTGAATTCTTAAATCAGAGAACTGTTGGTTCTCTTTTTCTCCTCCATTCTCTTCCCCCTTTTTCCCTTTTTATTCTCTTCCATTCCACCCCACCGATTTCTCTTAGGTGGAGAAGATTTATCTAGGTGTAGAACACCTCTTCTTTTTCTCCTCATGACACATAGCATCCCACATGTCATTCATGCCCACTTTTCTTCCCACTAAATTCCTCATGCAAAGCCTATCCAAGACACCCACGCATCCAATAACATTTACCCTCGCCAGACTTTCTCTAGACACGTAGCCTACCTACAGCGCTATCCATGTATGGTGTGGACTATACCACTTGTCATTTGCTAATTTGTCAATTTCCTCGAAATAAGTACAAATCCCAACTATCTCGGAATTCTGCTTGAAATTCGACTATGTATAGATTTGAGACGAACTCAGTATGTCGAGTCATCATCAGAGATCCTAGAAAATTTCGGATTACAGCCAAGTATTTACCCTTTTGAAGTGAATTTTAGGGGCTTCGCACCATGGTCGACTACAATGCCTTCTCTCATAATTAGTCTTTCTAGCTAACGGGATTGAGATTATTGTACCAAATTGAGGTGAAACCTCTTAGAAATTAAAGCCCGATAGATCAATAGAGTGTGGCTCGTACCTTGGGAACACACTCACGCTATCATCTAAGTTGTAACCTTGAAATCAGAGGTTAGAACATCACTAGTGATGTATCAAAGTGATCTTTAAAGTACATTAGTTCTATGAATATCAATACAATATACCCCCAAGTGACTGCTCTTTGCTCTCAGGTCATCCATCCCTGTGTCACCTATGAGGATCCTACAAATCAAAACACAAATACAGCTCTTTCAGGGTATAGAACACTTATATTCAGAAAAGCTCAATGTAAGAGTAATACCAATTAAATCACTCCAATTTTCACTCCCAAATAACATTAAAAAATACTATAGCTTGATAATCAAAACAACATATTTTTCAGAGGATGTGTATACATTATAATTACAAATGACAATGACTAGTTAAGTCGGACAAATTCATTGGTGTAATCAAAGCGAAAATAAAATGAATTCCAAAAAAATTTCCAGATTCCACTAAAGTTCAAACATAAATGAAGCTTGATTTACAATCAATCTAGCTCGGAATCTCAGCTCAGATCCACTACTCTAATCCTAAAAAAAAAAGAAACAAAATATAGAAACAATACTAAAAAGTAAAATAAAAAGGAAAAAATATATACCACGAGAAGCGAGCTCATCCAAAAGCACAAATTGGATGAAAAGCGACTGAAAGCTACTCCTCTTTAAGACTTCTATTTATAGGCATCGGCGTTAGGCCACGAAAATGAGTCAAAAATCCGCGGCATTTGAAAGCGAAAGAATTACGCCTAGTGCTACAATGTAGTGGGCAATGTAATATCGATGCCACGACATTGGAGCTGCTATGTTGTGGATCGAATCTGGTATCGACGTGAAAATCTGTTGAGGCAATTCTACATTCCTAAGTTACGATATCATTGGCAATGTTGCAACATGGAAGATCTGATGTGTGGATCGATTGCAGTGTTCTGACGGTATTGCCTTAATATTACTGAACTTTGATGTCGCGACATTGCAAATTCAGTTCTAATCGTTTCAGCCGATGTCGTGACATTGAGTTGTGATGTCGTGACACTATTGAGTCTATGTTCTGATGTTGCGACTGTGATGTTGCTACATTGCCCTTTAGTGCTACGATTAATGTGATGTCGCCGTGATGTTGTGGCGATGTCCGCGACATTGTGTTCTGTTCCACTGCCCGGTGATGACGCCGTCCAGCGCGATAATAGCGACATTCTTGATTAATGTCTGACATTGTATCCTTTAACGCACAATGCTGATTTACGCTTCTTCTCTTTGCTGATTTCTACTTCTTTCCTTAATTTCCTACAAAACATAAATTTGGGTGAAGATTCCATAATTTTACATTAAATTGAACTTTTAAGTCTTAAATATGCATGAAAAATGGGCTTAAAAATAGATGAGTTTTAGACTCATCAAAAGGATGCCTTTTGGCTTATGCAATGCCCCTTCCCATGTTTCAGCGCTGCATTATAGCTATTTTTTTCGGTTAGGTAGAAAACATTATGGAGATCTTCATGGATGTTTTTTTAGTCTTTGGAGGCTCTTTTAATCAGTATCTTAAAATTTGGGCTAGTCTTGCCAAAGATGTAAGAAGAACCTTGTATTGAACAGGAGAAATGTCATTTCATGGTTTAAAGACATAATCTTTGAGGCACCGTATTATTTCTTGATGGGACTTAAGGTTGATCATGCGAGATTTCTACCATTCGACTCTCATCTTAACTATAGTAAAGGGAGTGAGAAGGGTCCTTGGACATGCTCGGTTCTATAGAAGATTTATAAAGGATTTTTCAAATATTGCTAGACCCATGTGTAGATGGTTGAAAATGGATGCCACTTTTGATTTTGATGAAGCATGTATGAAGGAATTTAAAGAGCTCAAATCTAGATTGGTTTCAGCACCCATTATAGCAGTCTTGTATTGGAGTGGATATGTAAGATTATATGCTGATGCAAGTGACTTTGCCATTGGAGCAGTTTTGGGTCAGAGGCAAAACAAAGTTTTCAAGGCTATCTATTATGTGAGCCGAACATTGAATGATGCCGAAGAGAACTACACAACCATGAAGAAAGAGATGTTGTTGATGAGAATGAGTCTTACTTCTCCACGGAAAAATGATGCAAAACCAAGATTCATAAGATGGGTCTTACTTCTCCAAGAATTTGATTTGGAAATAAAGGATAAGAAAGGAAGTGAAAATGTGGTAGCTAACCACCTATCTCGTCTTGAAGAGTGCGATTGTTGAAGATAATGTCAAGGAGATCATTGAGACTTTTCTAGATGAGCAGCTTATGGTCATGAACAGCTCAATACCTTGGTATGTTGATTTTGTAAATTATTTGGCTTGCGTGTGCTTTCTCCTGAGCTCAAGTCACCAAATAAATTTTTTTTTCAAATATTAAATCATACCAATGGGATGACCATCTATTGTTTAAGAGGTGTGAGAATCAAGTGATAAGAAGATGTTTACTACAAGAAGAGTATGATAAGGTACTAACCAAATGTCATTTTTCACCTTATGAAGGATATTTTGGTGGGGAGAGGATAGCTCAAAAGGTGCTACAATGCAGATTCTTTTGGCCCACTCTATTACAAGATTACCATCATTTTATGCAACAATGTGATAGATGCCAAAGACTTGGAAACATCACTAGGAGAAATGAGATGCCATTGAACAATATCCTTGAAGTGGAAATATTCAATGTATAGTGCATAGATTTCTTGAATCATTTCCTCTTTCTTTCATAAATTTGTATAACTTTCTAGCGACGGAATATGTATCAAAGTGGATTGAAGCTATTGCCACACAAGAATAATGCTAAAAGCAGTGGTTAAGTTCATCCACAAGACACCACCCGGTTGAAGTCAGAGATGCATTCTTAGCGATAGAATCCATTTTTTGTAAAACAATGTTTTTCATTGCTTGCAAAATATTAATATGAAACATGCGAAGGGTTCTTCCCTATCATCCGCAATCAAATGGAAAAGCACAAAATCTCAAATAGAGAAATAAAAAACATATTGGAGAAAACAATTAACATGTTAAGGAAGGATTGATCACAAAAATTGGATGATGCACTATGGGCCTATAGAACCGCCTTCAAAAATCTAATAGGCATGTCACCCTTCCACTTGATCTTTAGAAAACCTTGTCATTTTCTCATTGAGTTAGAACATTGTGCAATGTGGGCCATAAAAAAGCTCAATTTCAATCTTAAGGAGGCAAGTGAAAAAAGACTACTCCAACTCAATGAGCTAGAAGAATTGAGAAATGATGCATATGAGAACTCCTGTATTTACAAAGACCGAACAAAGAAATGGCATGAAAAGAATATATTACAGAGATAATTTAAGATCGGTGATAAAGTTCTACTCTACAGTTCTAGATTGAAACTCTTTCCGGGAAAGTTGACGTCAAGATGGTCCGACCCTTATGCTGTGATACCCACTACGCCATATGGAGTCATTAGAGTAAAATCTAGTTAAGGTGAAGAATTCAAAGTCAATGGGAAATGACTAAATGAATTTGCGGAGAAGCATGTAGAGTTGGTTGAGGAAATTGACTTGAAAGAGTTAGATTTCAGCATTTGAACCATGCGCCATTAGGATGCTGATAGGTGTGAATCTTGTTAGCATTCATAATATGATTTTCATGTGTTTTATACAAAATAAATGCTATATTCGTACCAATATCTTATAAGAAATCTTTAATCCCCCTTTTTCTTATGTTTTGCAGGATTAGAAGGAAAATCATGCAAAGTGATGGAAGAAATCAAGTGAAGAGAAAGTTGCTGAGCTGAAGAATTTTGCTATGCTTTGCCACAGCGAAAAGGTTCATCCCTATGAATGAAAGGCTTTTCCTTACCGAAGCCCAAGAAAGCAAAGATGAAGCCTCGGGTTCTCGCAAAGCTATCAGCCGCATCTCAGTGAAAAGCATAGATCATAAGACAACTCTCAGGTTTGCCACGGTGAAGAGCCTTTATCGCGGTGAAAGACCTTGAGCTGGACCAGCGAGCTTCAAGTTTTAAGTCCATCGCTAGCCCATTTTCCAATGCATATAAATAGTAGTCTTTTAAACTTATTTAGGGTTTCGATTTTGAGGGAGAACACCCTCCTTAGGGTTTCTCCTCTCTTCTTCTTGAACCGCTATTTTTAGGGTTTGAGATTTTGTTCATTTATACTTTAGATATGGTGTATTGAAGATTCGACTCATTAGAGGAGCTCCTGTAGTTATGATGTAGAGTTTGAGCTAATTTTCAAATCCAATCTATTTTGTATCTATAAACTCTACTCTAGTTATCAATCTTTCAATATTATGTTTATCTTAAATATGATTTTGTTGGATTACTTGGTTACAATGAGTAGTTGAACTTCCCTCTAAGGCTAATTGTGGAAGTTGATGTTTGGTTTATATATTTTATGATGATTTTGTGAATTCATGTTTGTGTGGATGTTAGTTGGTGTAGTTCTTAGGATCATTATGGTTTTGTCTAATTGATTTATGTTGAGACATGAGTTTAAGACCTAGTGCACAAAAGGTTTCCATAGTGACAGCTGGAGGTATACCCTCAGGTCTTAACCTCTACCCCCAATTGTGTCTAAATTAAAGAAATCAACTTCTTGTCAAGAAGTCTAGGAGATAGGAATGCCTAGTATTAGATGGATTTCATTAGGGGTAGCAACATCTTAGCATTATGTGAGGATCGTATGGATCGAGAGGTGATCGAGCCGTGCATAGTCCAGGTAGTCCTATTGTATGGACCGAGAGGTGATCAATAGCATTCCCAAGGAATTGCCTTATAAAAGTACCATACTTCATGACCTAGATAGACCAAAAGGAGAATAGGGAACAGGTGTGAGAATTTAAGGAGATGGGCTTGACCTCATGTCGAGTCCATAGACATGTAGAAGTATATGTTCACTCAATCAGTGGTTAATGGATATAAACCATAAATGCTTCAATGGAGACAATCAACCTTGGTATCTTTCCTTGAGTTATATCTCATATATTATCCTATTCCTTGTGAGTGGACATTGATCACATCCTGTTTTGTTTTGTTTTTAGTTTAGTTTAGGAAACCCCTTTTTCACCCAACATCGAGTTGCTCAAATAGTGAATGACTTTGGTGGCAGGCACTCGATCCTCACTAAAACCACATCTTCCTGTGGGATGGAGTATCTAGACTTTTGGTCCACTATATTACTTGTATGATCCATACGCTTGCAGAAATAGCTAACAAATGCGGCTTAGTCGAGCTAGCGACACTAAACTTAGTGCTTATTAGGAGTCAACCCAAGCTTTGTGGAGGTTCCTTTTCTTTTTATTTTCATTTATTTCCTTTATTAACCTTCTTTTTGGTTTATTTTTTGTTTTAGGATCCTAGATATGTTTATGTTTTTGTTTTTGTGTGTTTTAGTTTCAAGTTCCTTAGAGACGTTAGAAAAGAGCAAATGTGGAGATAAAGGCTTGGAAGAGTGCACATGATATATCAAGGGAGGAAATTTGAATGATAATAAGAAATTTGAAGAGTTTTGAGAACCAAGACCTTGAAAGATATGAGTCGTGGAGGTTTTGAATAGAAAGTGTTGGTTGCAAATATGAGATACAATTTCGATTCTAAATGAGTGCAAGTGTACTCATTGTTCAACAAGTAATATAGTGTAAATGTACGGGTGTCGAACCCATAAGGAAGTGATTGTAAATTACTGAAATTAGGAGATTTTTCTTTTATCAGAGTGAATGTTGACGAGCTCGGGGTAGGTGTGTAAAATTAGATTGAGCGTGGGCAGATTCACGTAAGTATACGTCAGTATGTAGTATAGTGGCTCGTAAGTGTTGTCCCATGGAAGTATGTTGATGCGAATTTTCCTCTAAATATTATGCGGACCTAAATTCTAGTGAATTTTGACTAACGTGAAAAACTAATCCTAAGTTGTTTGCTAAATCAATTAATTAAAAACTAGGGTTTGTCCCATACCGCACTCGATGGATTTTAACCTAGATGGATTATTCCTTCAATATATTAATTGATTTACGATGGCGGATTGATCGTGCCTATAAGATATTCTCTCTCGAGATATATTTACCTACCTCACTAGTAGGGTGTATTGCATCTCTGGCTCAACCCTAGACTTTGAAACAATTAAATGTTTAAACCCTAAATGCCACACTTGGAACCAAGATATCTCTATTCATTGTTGACTAAGTGTTGCGGTATTCATATCCCTAGGGGTTATCATCTCTCAATCTCATACTCCCAACAAAAACACGCCAATGTTGGCCAAACACTACCATGTAAATACAGAAATAGAGCAAGTCGAGATAAAATTAATATATATATATATATATATATATTGAATAAAAATAAATATAACAATTAATCATCCAAGCGTGTGAGGCTACTTAAAAAACCTAGAAATAAAACTAAAACACCTCTAAGTTGAAGAAAACCATCAAAAGAGGATGAGAATAAGTAATTTTTAGTGAAAGCCCCACATCTTTTTCTTCAAGCTTTTTCCCTTTAAGATTTGTGCCCTAGGGTGTTTCCACCCTAAGAGAGGGCTTCCCCCTTTCAAAAAGCTCCCAAATCTGTCACAAATCCGTTTTTCTTCTTTCCTAGGGCTTGTTTGGATTTTATATCACTAAAATTAGACCTAAACGTGCCCTAAAATGGGTCGGGCTTCCATCTACTTGTTATAGCGAGCTACTGTAGCTCAAAAATGCCTTCTAGAGACTACATTACTTAGCTATAGCAACAGCATTTCACATGCTATAAATTTGAACATAGACGATGAGGCATATTTGCTATAAACACTACTAAAAACTAAGTAAAACATATGGCTAAAATGAGTATTTTATATACTCATCACACCCCCCGAACTTAAGATTACGACATTTTGATGAAAATATCTTCAAACAAAACAAAAGCGATAATGACCTTTGAACTACAGAATAATGAGATTAGTATGATATGATTCAAGAAGAATCATTATAGACACAATTTAGCAATATTCGCATTTTCAACTAAAAATTAGAGTCCTTAAGAAACTTTTAATCTTTCACAGGGAACATGGCAAAGTAAAGCATGGTCGTGAGAAATCGACTGAGTCTCATGGCCTTTCCCGAGAGCTAAAGTGTAGGTGATAGCATGATCTCAATGTATTGCAAGATCCTAACACCTCAAACTTAAGTTAACCTATTTGGAAAGAAGCTAACTAAGAAGGATGAAACACACCATTTTTTATTCATACACAAGAGTACCTAAATACTTAAAATGAAAAGACAACTAATGCGAAGAAGTTTTAGATGAGTGTTCCTATAGAGGGGATCTATTCGTGACTCCCCACCAGTTGGTTAAGGGCACCAAGCATTAATTTCCCTTCAAACTTCAACTTGAACACTCAACCAAACTCAAGGCCTAGGTTGTCGGAAGGATCCGCATCTTTTTGTCCCATGCCAGCGGGCGGTGAAGTCGATGACTCTCAACCCGGTTGTCTCGGGGCATTGGGCTGAAAGGCCCCTTAGACCTGAACATTGGAGATTCGATTGGATAATCCCACTTATCGTTATTCACATACCTATTTTTTACTCTCTTTTTTCACTTTTTCTACTGTTTTTGTATTTTTTTTATTTTTTTGGTTGGAGCTCGTGGCAATCATCTTTTGATTAGGTGATATCACTTAGGTGGTTAGAATCCCCCGAGGTTAGGCGAGATTCAAGGCAAAGGGGTCAGTGACCAAGGTATACAGGGATCAAAAGTGTGTGTGTGATAGATTCCTTGAGAAATAGTTTCTTGAAGCACTGAGAGGTGGTCGCCACACAAGCAAGCTACGATTCCAGATCATTTAAAAACCTAAGGGTCAAATTCCTTTTTACACTTGGCTTTATTGAATAGTTGTGTTCAACATTACCTTCTACTAGCCAAGAAGGCATCAAACTCACTCATTTGAGACACGAAACAAACAAAAGAAAGAAAGAAAAGCACATGCAAACAACCTAAACAAATAAAGCAATAACCAAAATAGGTAAGGAGATACAAAAGTTGGATTTTGAAAAAAAATTGGTCACGAATTCACCCCAAACTTAAGATTAAACTTTGTCTCGATGTGAAACAAAAGCAAGAATGGATAATAAGTACTCCCCACGAGGTTGTCGAAATGTCGAATCTTGCTCGATGAATATGACTTGCTATGGAGGCAAAGGTGTTTGGAGGGATTAGACCCTAGGTCCAAATGAAGGAGGTGCTTGAATATGGTTTCCTCTTTTGGTTCTTTAAGCCTCCCAAAATAATTGAACTTTGAGATTTCAACATTTTAGCTTCCTAAGGCAACTTTGAATCTTCAAAACACGAAATCCAAAACCTAAAACCAAAAAAAAACACTAGATGAAGTAAGAAGAAAATTTATTCAAACCAAACTTAAACTACTAAAGTGAAAACAAAACAAAAACAAAAAAACCTTTTGAACTTAAGTGCCTCCCGAGGGTTGCTCTGTTTTTCGAGTCGACTAGACTACACCAACTACGAGATATGTTGGTAATTCTTGCTATCATATTTTCTAAAATGTGAGTCTGCCTCCATCAGCCTCTCTAAGGCGATAATTGTGCTCAATTAACCTTAGTCTTCAAAATCATTATTATTAGTAATTTTTTTTTTTTTATTCACAATGGTGGCTTCCATTTCCTTAAACAACTGAATTGTGCATTCTTCTGTCTTAGGAATAGGGGTCATCTTCTCATTTTTCAACTCTTCATGCATCTCCCCCCCATAGAGCCATCTCCAGAATAGTCTTTACAACTTCATCATTTATCTTTTTCATGATTCTGAAGTTGGCTCATCTTCCTTCACAACTAAGGTTTCAAAAATTTTGCATCCATTCTCCCGACATTTGTGAAACTTCTCGAGTTCGTCGTACCTCTTGAGTTGATTTCTTCCTTTAGCTTTCAGGGTTTCTTCTTCTAATTTTCACCCCAGAGTAGATGGTGAACTCTCATGTTGTCCTTCGAAGGACATTACATCCATAATCTCTTGTTCCTTCATGTATTTTGCAACTAGTTCTTCTATACTCATACTCTCCTCTTCTTTAGGTTGTTCTTTCTCAAATGTAAGTTGAGGAACCCGGAAGTGGCCATTGGAGCCATCTCTTCTTTCAAGCTCTTGAATGGCATAGGCTGAATTTGAACATTAGCCCTTGTCAATTCCATGAATTGAACTTGAGATGTTGGAGATTCAGCATAAGCTCTTTTCAATTCAGCCATGGTTGCCTCTAACTTAATCATTCTCTCCTGTAGAGGTTGACTTATCTCATTTCGATCAAGAAACCTAGGTAGCAACGAGTGGTCCATTTGACCATTGATCTTGAAATTGAGGTTGTGCCATGGTAGATTCAGCTTGAGTTCTTCTTACTTCATCCATAGCTTCTTCTAGTCTTGATATTTGGACTTCTGGAGATTGAAGAGTGTTATAACTTGTATTCCATGAGGTGTCAGGGCAATGTTACCAACCCAGATTATAATTGTTCCAATATGGGGACCTCCATATGAAACTTGAACCATGTGCATATGTGGGTTCCTCACTTGATTTGTCACTCTTTGATGATAGTCATTGGCCATTTGCCTCATTCCTAGTTGTTGATTAAGAGAGCTAATGAATTTGTCCAACTCGATAGAAAAGGATCCATTGTGATTTAAACTTATGCTTCTCTTTGCTCTCTCGTAATCTATTTGTCGTTTCTCTACGCTCGGGATCAAAAGGAACTAGTTCACCTTAACACGTGAGTCTTTGAATATATCAGAAAACAAAAAAGACAATCGAGGACAAGTCAGGCTTTGTTATAGGAATGGGCTCTCACTCCTCTCATGCTATAATATCAATAAAATGATAAATCCTCTTATCAATGTGTATCTAATATCTTTATTGCTCCTCATTTATCCCCTTCCACTCTTTGGCTCAGAATAAATATCAATTGGTGTGAGACGTGGGCTCGTTTGCACAAGTATCTGCGTCAGTACACATTAGTATAGTGGCTAGATCCAGTTTGTCGTCCCACAAGAAGGAGAATGCATTTGATTATTAAATTTACGTTTTAAATATTATCTGGACCTAAAATTTTAGTGAATTTTGACTAACGTAGAGAAAAACTAATCCTAAGTTGTTTGCTAAATCAATTAATTAAAAACTAGGATTTTGCCTTCACCTGCCACACTCGATGGATTTTAACCAAGATGGATAATTCATTAAGTATATTAATTGATTCTGTTGGCGGAGTTGATCATGCCTCAAGATATTCTCTCGAGATATATTTTCCTATCTCACCCAGTAGGTTGTGCATCTCTGCCTCAACCCTAGACTCTGAAACACTTAAATGTTTAAACCACTAAGTACCACATTTAGGCAAGATATCTCTATTCATTGATTGGCAGAGATTTCTCTATTCATATCCCTGGGAGTCATCATCTCTCGATCTCAGACTCCCAGCAAAAACACGCCAATGTTGGCCAAACACTACCTTGCAAATAAATATGGAAATAGAAACAAGTGAGATAAAATCAATATATATACTAAAAATAATAAATATAACAATTAATTCATCCAAACGTAGCGAGGCTACGACAAAAACTAAATAAAGCTAAAGTATCTCTAAGTTGAAAAACATCAAAAGAAAGAGAAATAGAAAAGAGGATGAGAATAACTGATTTTGAATAAGCCCCATCTCATTTCTTCAATCTCCTTCTTCTTCAAGCTTTCCCGCTAAAGATTTGTGCCACAAGGTGTACCACTAAGAAGACTCCTCCCCTTCAAAAGCTCAAAATCTATCACAAATCAGATTTTTTTCTTTCCTAAGGCTGCAAACACTATATCCACTAAAATTGGACCCCAGGCAAACCTAAAATGGGCTGGGCTTCCTATTGTAGCTCAAAAACCCCTTCTGCACGTTGCAACTAGCGTTTGTTCACCAGCTATAGCGAGTTGAAATTCTTCATTGCTTACCTTGCCACATAGATTTTCATTCGGACTCAATTTTGGTGTTCTTTAGTAAGCTCTTGAAGTGTAGAATCCATCCATATAAAAGATTTCTTCCATTTAGCTCATATTATATCTTAAAATGTCAAAATATAGTAGCTACTATTGTAGCGGTGTTTGCTGATTTTCACTTTTTCGATTTTGTCTTCGCTCAATTTTGCATAATTTACGCGAATGGATGACCTAATCATAAATATGGTGTTAGAAATTGGGCACTTATTTAGCTTATAAACACTGAAAAACTAAGTAAAATATAGGAGCTAAAATGAGTCTTGCTCTCTCATCAAATGTATTAATGAAATCTTACCTCTAAACAAGCAATAAGCTCTAACCACAATTCTCTAGCAGTGTAAAAGAAACAATTATATTGGAAGGCTAAAGTTTGGATTCAATTACACAATCCTTAAGTAAATAACCTTGAGTTTTAATTAGATCGATTATATAAAATTCTTGATAGTGAGCCTCACGAATTTTATCACAAATCTCTCGATAATTTAGCAATCTATTTCATAGATATAAGTATTTTATTCTGCTCCAGCCGAGATCTAGAAATGCACTAAACGCAAGATGGCCTTAAACACCACACAAAACTCATGAGTATGTCTAGTCAATGAAGAATTGTGTTGTTAAACTTAGGTTTAGCCTATTACTCTCTTTTTCAGGTCTTGTAATAGGCCACAAATCAAATTTTTGGTAATCAAGCAAATAAGCATCAAATGTAAAGTGAAACAATAAGAAAATAGTATTCTATATAAGAACTAAAAGAAGGTTCAATAACTAATTAAAAAATTCATATCTAAATCTTAACTAATTAATTTAAAACTATGAGAAATAAAATAAATGATAAATAATATGAATAAGTCTGAAACTCAAGATACAGTGATTAAATCTATCTAGTTCACCTCCTCTTTCTCTTGAAGCCTTAAGGTCCCGCCTTACTAAATTAGGGCTTTCATTTATAGTCTGAAGCCACCTTTCTTGGAAAGCATAATAAATTAATGGGCTTTACTTGATCATTGGGTCGTCGACCACGTAGCGACCTCGAGGTGCTCACATCGTGACAATCTTGAGGCGGCACATCACGATGTGAGAGCCTGTCTTTAGCAATAAAAGCCTTGACGTTGCGACATTAAGCCTTGATCTCTGGGTATGTCTTCTGGGAAACACCACGTCGCAAAGTAAGGTTGTATTTCATTCTTTTTCTCCAATTTTGGCCTCCTCTTGGTTCCAAAAGGCTCACTTCTTCATAAAGCCTCAATTTACACCATGTAATGCACATAGGAGCAAAATTTGAGTAAAAACACTTATTGAAATGATAAAAACTGACTAAAAACAGCTAAAGAACTAAGAATGTAATGAGTGTATTGGATACTCATCACACCCCGAAACTTGGATCCTTGCTTATCCCCAAGCATGGGACAAACACAAACACTAAGCTAAGACAACCTATTCAAGATAGACACACATGACAAAAAATGAGATGAAAGAGATACTAGCTAACCAATCAAAAGGACATAGTGACTGGGTTCTAAAATAACCAATATAACCAACATGGGGAAACAAAAGCTTTGCCAAAATCAAAGAAAGAAAGATCAGATGCTAAAAATAATACCCCCGCCATATTCTCGATAACCTTTCCAAAGGGAACTTGGTGAAAATGTACAAGCATATATCTCAAATGTATACAAATGCTTCAACACCTGAAACTCAAACTTAATTCACTCTTTGAAAGAAGCTAACTAAACAAGGATAAGAACACACCTTTTATTCAAGAATACAAACCTAAAGTAGGATGCAATGCTAAGGAGTTCTAGGAAAGTGTCCATGTAACAGGGATCCATTGGCAAATCCCTACAAATTGGTTAAGGGCACCGAGCATTAAGTGAGAGGCCGTTAAGAGTGGCTTGATGAAGTTAATGACTCTTATGCCAATTTGGTAAAATTAGGATTTGAAAGGCCCCTCGGACCATGCTCGGGATCGGATTGGATCATCCCTTAACTCACTCTATTATTTTTATTCTTGTCATATTTTTTCTTTTTTTGCTTTTATATTTTTCACTTTTCCAACTTTTGTTTTCCTTTTCTAAGGTTGGGGCCGATTGGAAATTCTCTTTTTGAAGGTGTACTATCACTTAAAGAGTTAGAAACTCTCAAGGTAAACTCAATTTCAGCAAGGGGTCGGAACGAAATTATCTAAACTAGATCCCAGTGTAGTATAAGAAATTTCCCAAAATTAGTTTATTGAAAATTATAGGGGTGGCCAAAGTGAGGTCATCCATAGCTAATTATGCACATAAACCCAATTCTATAGTACCAAAGTATTCCACATGATGGTTCATATAATTAGGTTCCAGCCAACATTGAGTGTCCTGCAACTGGTAATAAACATACCTAATTCCAGCTCACTAAGACAAATAAAACACAAAAACAAAAAATTCACATGAAAAATCACAAACACAAGACACAAGAATAATCACACACACCAACCTAAGATATACTAACAGACAACAACACAAAAGCACATAAACACATAAAGACAATAACTAACTAGAAGATTCCAAGCTATCTAAACAGGCACATGTTGACCAAACCACAACCCTCGCCCCCAAACTTAAGCAAGACATTATCCTTAATGAAATAGGAAAAATTAAGAAACAAGAGGACTCCTCTGCTGATCAAATGTTATCATCTCACTGTGGTGTGTATGTGGGGGTGGGGGGGATAAAGGGAGAGAAGTTAGGCCATTTGAGCTGTGATGGTGCTTTGGTTGGCCAGGATGGTGGCATTTAAATTCGATCTCCTTTATTGTTGGTTGACACTATGTAAATTCTTGGTGTTCATCTGAAAGGAATCACCCTTACTATGAACTCATGTATCTGGTCATACAAGCTAGAAGATGATGTGCCCTCATCATGAGGCATAGTCTCTTAAAGCCCAGAGGCGATCTTCTAGGGTGGATTACTCTTCTTGGGTCCTCCTCCTCTTCATTAGTAGACTCTTGCCACGAGGTCTATGTTGATCCTACGGTTAGGGCACTTCTCCATTCACTTTCTTTTTAACCACAATGGCCTTGATTGGATTAACTCACTCATCTTGATTGGATATCTCTACACATTCTTGCATAATTGGTAGATTAGGAAGGGGTAGCCCAAGTTCTTCTTTGCATCCCTATTATCCCAAATTGATTCCTTAATGATCATGCCCACATCAAACTTTATGTTTTGGAGGATAGAAAAGTTTAGGATGGCTCTCTCCCTAGTGACTTCTCATACATTGGTTGTGGGGAGGATCCTAGATGTGATGAAGTGATGCCACACCTTAGGGATATACAAGAGGCCTTTATCCTTGAAATTCACCACTTGACCTTCACTATTGATTTTCCACTTCTCTTGGTCATTTTTCAAGCACTTGATAATCTCCTTGTAGTTGGGTTCATCTCTTAGCTTCTCATATGCCTCGTTATCCACATTAGGCAAGTTTTAGAAACTATTTATGGTTTCACTATTAAACACTATCAAAGGGTACCCACCCTTTGTCACCTCTCTTAAGCGGCTTGATCGGTTAAGTTCGTATAAAATTCTCTGACGATGGAGATCCTGACTAGCATAGGGGGTTTACATAGCTCTCTCCATCCCTTGTTTGCAATGTCCTTCCTAAAGAAGTTGTCGGGGTGCTCAAGCCCCCTCTCTCCTGATGATGAATAGTTCTTGCTATCATGGTGTATCTTTTTTAGTCTTCTAAGGTGATGAACATGTTATGATTGTACTCTTCAAGGGGAGGAGCATTTGAAGCACTTTTTTACACTTTTTCCTCTTTGAAGATAAACTTGCACAAGCACTCAATTCAAGTTTTACTCTACTCTGTCCAATCCTTCAATTCTAGTCCATGGTAATCTTCTAAACACAACCACACTCCTTAGGGACAACCTAGTTCTTGAAAAACTGACTTAGGCACTCTAACAAACACCTTGTGGGCAAGTAGTTGTAGGAAGGGCTTAATTTCAATTTGAATCCTCTAAAGTCTCTGATTGATGTGAATCATACTAGAATTTATAATGTGTTTTTCGCTGTGTTTATGCTTAACCCTAAATGCTAGATTCACACTCATTCTTAAATATTACATTAATCCCTCAATTGTTGTTTTGCGAGACATTGAAATAAGAGTCAAAGCAAAGAAAATGGAAAAAACATAAACAAGAAGGACCCTTGCAATATGAAGCATTGGTTCACCAAAGGCGAAGGAATATCTTTCTTCTTGACTTGATTTGCCAAAAGGTGAAGAGAAATCTTATTTGCTAGAAATTTGAAGAATGTAAGATAAGGAACCTCGGTTGCCAAGGCAAGGCCAACCTTTGCCGTATGAGGAGTTAGCGTGAAATGACCCTCGTTGTAGCGAAGAAGAACTTGCAAACTAAGTTTCCTAGTTCGCTAAAGGCGTAACTCAGCCTTACATTGCGTGAAAAGCCTTCACTAAGACGAAGGAAGATTATGTAGAATGAAGACACCTTTCTTTGCTAAGGCGAAGGACCTTAGCTAGAAGCTGAAGAATGTCGAACTAGGATAAAGAATACTTCCATTTTTAGCCCGATCATTGGCGGAATTTCCCAAGGATATAAATATTATACTTTTAATAGACATTATGAGGAACTTGGATGTAGAACATATTCCCATTTTTAGGGTTTTCACTCTCTAGGTTCATATTTTTAGGGTTTTTTATATTTTCTTGATTTTTAGCTTATTTTTGGAGATTAGTTGCAAGATCCAATTGCTAGAGGACTTCTTGTAGTTGTGGAGTACAGTTTTGGAGAACTTTTTTTTTCTATTTGTTTTGTATTCCCTAACTCTTTTCTTTCTCTCAATCTTTCAACATTATGTTAGGTTTAAACATGATTTTGTTGGGTTTTGAAGTTGCTATGAGTGGCTAAATCCACCTCTAGGGTTGGCTGTTGATATTAGTGTTTGGTTATATACTATTCAAATATTTTCTGAATAACAATCTTGTGTTGAGGTTTATGATGTGGTTGTTGAATTTTGTATTTTATTCAATTGTTATATGCTAGGTGGTGAGGTTGAGACCTATAGCTCAAAGGGTTTCCAGAGTGACAATTGGACCTATACCCGTAGGACTTAATTTTAATTCCCTAATAGTTTACAATTGATAAAATCAACTTAGCTTAATCAAAGAAGTCTAGGGAATTAGGAATGCATAATACTAGATGGATTTTATTATGAGGGACATCATGAACCTTATCACTGATAATCGACATGGATCGAGGCGTGATCGAGAGGTGATCGATCTGAGGCAATTCCAATGTATGGATGATAGGCCGAAAACGTGATGTGTAAAATGTACGCCTAAGTGCGTGATGCAGCGTGTCGCCCCAGTAATATAGTGTAACAATGATCTGGATGTCGATCCTGAGGATAGGTGTGTTGAATACAAAGATTGGCTTTTTAAATATTATAAGGATATCGTATTATGTGAAAGAGTACTAGTGTCGAATTTAAACTAAACTTACGTCTGAGCAATTCTTTGTGTAATGGAGACTAGGGTTATGTCTCCCACAGTACTTTCGATGGATTATTTCTTAAAGATGATATTATTCGATTTATTTATGATTTATTGGTGGCTGGTGAGTCTTGCCTTCACAGAGATACCCTCTCTCGAGGTGTATTCGCCTATCTCGCTAGTAGAGTTGAGTGTATCTCTACCCCAACTCGATATAAAAATGCTTAAATGTTCCTAACATAATTGCCACCTTCGGGTCGGAATATCTCACATTTGCCCGAATCAGTAGTGCTCTACTCATATCCTAATTATCTCATCTCTCGAGATCTCGGATCTCTGAGTATGGTCACTAATGTTGGCCAAACATCACCATGTAATTGATTCACGGTCTTAAAGCGGATGATAATGAATCATAAATCAATGAATAATATAAATTAATAATCTTTGTAAATCCATTCCAAACGTGACGAGGGGTTCAACAATACCCACAGAGTATAGATCTAGAACATCTTGAATGAAAATACCAATATGTGATATATGAAACATCGTTCTAATCCAAAACGAAGAAAAATACAAATCACGGGCTCTTATTCGAGATCGATGTCACTGCTGTTCTGGTTTCGTGCCCTAGTTCGTACGTTCCTTGATCTCCGATCCCTTGGAATTCTGGTCCCCTTTTTCTTTTAATGATTGAGAGGAATAACTTCATGGCCCGGCGTCGTAGCGTTGCAAAGTCGCGGCGTTGGGGCGATCGCGGCGTTGGGGCGTCGCCCGGCGTTGCGGCTTGTTGACTTCTTTATATGTTGACTCAGCGTCGCGGCGTTGGGGCGTCACGGCATTGGGGCGTGTCAGCGGCGTTGGGAGCGTCGCGGCGTTGGGGCTATGCGACGTTCGATCATCTTTATACGCGCCTCCCTCTGCGAAAATGCTTGCCAAAAGCGCCTTTTGCTTGCAAAACAAACCAATCACCAAATCAGATATCGGGCTACAAAAACTACATATTTTAATATAAAATAACACGAAAAACGTAAGACCGATGCGGGTATAACCTGAGTGTTTTAGGCACTCATCACACCCCCAAACTTAGCTTCTTGCTTGTCTGAAACAGAGGCGACTCTAAGCAGAACACACACTCTATATCTTGCATAGTCTAATACGAAGATAGTGCTGCCCATGCTGATAGATAGAGGATCAAATTAGACCGATTCGCACCTCTGCCGTTCTATTTGAAGTTCACAGGATTCGCAAAGGTGTTCGAATTTCGAAAGAACTAGGTTGAACTCGATGAAGTCGACTAGTGCCTCAGCCTCTGATATATTCAATAGCCTTTCCCAATGACCCTATGTGCGTATAAATAAATGACCTCAAGTGTACACTTAAGTTACGCCCCCCAAACTTGAGTTCAACTCGCCTAATTGGGAAAATCTAACTACAAAAGGATCGGAACGCACCGTTTGCAATATCTAATATATTTACGCACTACATAGAACAAAACTAGTGCCCATAAGTTTTGTAAGTGTCCGTGGCGGGGGATTAGTTGGTGACTCCCCACCCCGAGTTGGTTAGGAGCCATAGGGCATTCCAGTTCCCCTCGACGTCGCCCGAACCTCCAGCTAAACCTAAGGGCCCCTAAGGCGCCAGAAACTTCCATCTTTGTCCCACATGGCAGGCCGGTGAAAGCCCGATGACTCCGTGATTGGCTGGGGCATTGGGCTTTGAAAGGCCCCTCGGACTGTGCCCGAGATTCCGATTGGAAGATCCCACTTATTCTATCACTATATATATTCATTTTTTTCTTTTTTCTTTTTTCTATTTGGGGCTCGAAGGCAATCCTCTTTTATTTACGGTGTCCCATCTATTTAGTGTTTAGAGACTCCTAAGGTTTGTCGAACCTTGGTAGTTGGGCTCGGTACCTAGGTATACCTTAGAGATCATTTGTGTGTGAGTGTGATAGGCTCCTTGAGAAATAGCTTCTTGAATAGCCGGAGGTGATTCACTATGCCTCCCCACCTATTCGACCTAATTCCCGAGCATTCAAACAACCAATGAAACCTTTCTTCCATGACAAAAGTTGATTCGGCTAGAAAATAATCCCCTATTCTAAAGCATGGCATCACATACGCAGCTTCCTAAACATGACACCACTACACATGTATATGATCTACCTAAAACACAAACATGACTAAACACAAAACTCAATATCCTAAGATGAGCAAGCGTAAATGAAACTAAGCAGAAATGTAAACTAGCATGCAGAAATGAAAGTGAACTAACATGCGTAAATAAAAATAAACTACATCCTCCGCAAACACTAAAACTAATCTTGAAAACCCGAGGACCACCTGACCACCCACACGACTAAAAATGGGCGTGTCTGCGGCAATGAAATATGAGAGGAAGGTGGAGGGAACTCCGCAGTGAACGGGCGGGGTCGGCTGTCGTGGTGGCGTTAGCGGTTGGTGGAGAGAGTAGAAGAATTTGGGCTAGGCTGGGCTGAAGCGGCAACAGCTGTTGAGGAGCCGTGGCTGGTGTGACCGTACGCATATCAGCGCGAAGTGCCTCCATTTCCCGTGTAAGGAGGACTCGGTACTCCTGGGTCTCATCCGGAGAAGGCATCAAAGGCGCTCGTGGGGAGGCCGCGGGTCCACCGGTGGAAGGTGGGGCCCGGGTGGCTCGCCTCAGTGAGTGCGGTGGTGGTGGTGGAGGTGGGTGAGACGGGAGCGCGATATCCTGGGGATGTGAGGATCAAAAGCGGGCATGATAAATGTCGTGGGCTCGTCCTCATCCGAGGGCTCATGGCGAATGTTGGAAGCCTCGGGTCGTGGGACACGGGTTTGTCCTAGCAGCGATATGGCCTTGATGGGGTGTAACCACGCCTCATTGTCATCTAAGGGCACCCCGGCTCGTTTGCATAAGCCATAAATGAGGAAAGGGTGCCCTAAATTCATCTTAGCGTCCCAGTTATGGAGGATGGCATCCTCTGCCGTAACCTGCTTGACATCAAAGGAATATCTTTGAATGATGCTTTAGTTGAAATAGGGCACACTTGGTGGTCACTTCACACATGTTGTCGTGGAATGAGGCCTTGTGATCGTGTGATCTGGACTATATGAGGACTCGGCCGTCGCAGCCTTGAGTGGAGCGAGCATGACCCTCACTGGTGAGGTTCCCTCACCCCGTCCATTGAGTCGAGACCCCGAATGACCTTGGGGTAGTCGGGCGCTCGTAAAGCCCGATGGCTTCTTTCCAGAGGGGATATGATCTAGATTATAATAGTGATTGATCGTCGCGGAAGTCGACCAACACACCTTACTCGAACCTTCTTAACGGCGTGGGAGGCGAGATTGGCGAATTCTCGCACCACACTCCTTCGCAATTTGGATGAGGTGGTTAGTAGTCTTTCGCCTCCTTGGCGACAATTGTTTTGCGAAAGAAGTCGTCAGGGTGATGAAAAGCCTTTTCCTTAATAAATGATCGGTTCTTGTAGATGGTCTTAGAGCCGTCAGTAGCTTTCTCGTTAATTGTGTGACATCGTAATTTGGGGTCGGGTCCTCAACGCCCGGAATACAGCAATGGTAATACGCCTTTCGGACATAGGGGAAGAGACCTAGAGCTCCTC
>JAEQBH010007027.1:0-299271 GCA_016808115.1 Tetrastigma voinierianum
GAATTTCCTAGGAAGAACAAAACCCCGTGCTTGTGTCGCAAAAAGAACTCCAACCCTTTTTTATTACTCAAAAATGGGAAATCAATTTTACCAAAACCTTCTTCAGAAATTGTACCTCCTTTATCAAACATCACCTTGTTCCACAATTCTTGGCTTCAGGAAATGAAGTCCTTTTCTTCTTCTCGTTATTTCTCTCAAAGTTGCTCCTCCTCCTCCGACCGGTTCCCTTTCAACATTTACTTCTTCCTCGTTGTGTTGATTTTCCGACCTAACTTCTACTACCTCAATATTGTCCCGCATGATTTCATTTCGATCAATTTGTCGAGATTGTCGACTTCATCTCTGCTCGCCAGCCATGATTGAAAGTCATGAGTCACGGGAAATGGGGTTCTGCAGGGCTTAAAGATTCAAGTATGGATGTGGAAGTGGAAAGTTGGAATGAATTGCGCTAAACATTTTGAAGTGAAACAAAGGCCGAGTTCAATATCATGATTGCACTACGGGAGTCGCGACATTAAATATCAGCCTCTAAATTAATAGAGTTTCAATGAATTTAATTCTTAACCATTGGACGCTCAAACTTAGAGGGCTTAAAATTCACTTTTATTGACTTTTGAATAAATTTTGTGGTCGAACTTCAAATTTTTTTGTCATGACTGAATGTGGCTACTATGTTAATTTTATGTCAAACATAAAAATATCTTATCCTCCTTATTTCACTGACCTCAATTTCATTATTTTGACTTTCTTTCCCACTTTTATTTTCACATCCAAAGATTCTTGGTTGCAATTTTTGATTAATGTTGCAACCAAATATGTTATACCAACTCCATTAAGAATGTTTGACTTTCATCCAATTCCAATCAAAACAACTATAACTCAATTATCTTCTACTATGCAAAAATTCAACAACTTCCACTATGCATCACATTCAACAATTAAGCACTAAACAATATAAAATTCTCAAACTTCAATCATGCTTATCAAAGACAAATTTAAAATTCAAATCAGCAGTTAAGAAGATACTGCCTGTCTCTCTATGTCGACAAATTGACGTATGTTTCCTTTTTCATATATAATCTTCATTCCCAGAATCTAAAAAAATATTAATCTCATTTTTCAATTATAATGAATTTAATCACAAGAATCATAAACAATTAAACACATAAATGGTAAAATAAAACAAGAAAATTTAAAATAACCGGTGTGGATCGCTTCTTCCACCAAGTCATTCGATTAGTCTAACCGGACTTTCGCCGCCATTGTTCTCGCTTTCTTCAATTTTCTTCATTCGTAACTAAGGGTTTGTCTTCCAATTGCTTTCTCCCAAGATAGTGTTTAATCTCCTCGGTTCATTAAACTTTGAACTCATATCGGTCGTTCTAAGTGTCACGCCTAAACTCGTGTGCTCGATACCATCAGAAATGGTCCACCGATTCGATTTCACTTTTCCGGAAAGAGTCTTAAATTTGAGTCGAATAACAAGACCATCTCCGCCTCTTTGAATTCTCCCAGCTCAAGATCAGTGCCATTTTTGTTTTTATCCTTGATTCTCAAAATTACCACAGTTTATTCTCAACTCTTCAATCTCATTAACCTGAGTAGCCTATCTTCCTAGCAGCCTTAAAATCAAAATTTAAGCTTTTCGATGGCCCATAGTAGCTTTATATTCTAGTCAAGAGGTAGGTGACAAGGTTTTCCAAAGATTAAAACTAGGATGGGGACATTCCAACGGGGTTTTAAAGAAGTCCTCAGAGGCCCATAAGGCATCATCAAGCTTCAAAGACCAATCTCTTCTCGGCTTAGAACTTATGCTTTTTTTCCGTAATCTTTTTATTTCCTATAGAAATTTCTCAAATTACTTCATTTGTTTCCGAGGATGATAAGCCAAGCTCATAATGTGTTTGATACCACATCTGCTCTGCCATGAGTTTGTCAAACACCCATTTGCAAATGGCTTCCTCCATCACTAATTATAGTTCAAGTCCCAACCGCTGGAATATTTCCTTTTCAGAAAACCCCACAACCAGACGCATCATTCTTGACATGTCGTTTCTACCCATTTTGATACATAATCCAGCCAGAGTATGGTATATGGTTTGTGAAACCGAAAAGCCCCATAAAATCCATTCCCATACATCAAACAACCCACTCACTGTGGATACTTGTGGGCATCTCATGCCTTTTGCTGATATTTCCCATTCTTTGGCATTGATCACACAACTTTACCCATTCAAAACAGTCCTTATGATGCATGACATTCTTGTAAAATCTTGCTTTGCTCACCTTCTGGTACACATCTCCTTATAATCACGCCCTCTTTAGAAACACAATGGTCATCCTGGATGTAGTACCACACGTAAATTTTAACTTTTTTCATAGAATGAATTCTATGTATAATTCACAAGCTAAGAAATTCACAATATCAAGATACTAGGGTGGGATTGAGTGACAACCGGAATAATCGTTTCATCTGGAAAAGTTTTTCTTCGCTATTATTTCCTCTTCCTTCTTTCAGACAAGGGGTTTTCTACTTTGACAAGGACATTTCATCACATTGTCACAACTCCTTTGTTTTTATTTAAAACTTCAAATTTCGCAATAATAACACCCACCTGATCAATCTGGGCTTTGCTTCTTTCTTGGTTAATAGATATTTAATCACGACATCGCTGCGTATAACAACATGTGGGGACCCCATAAAATGTATGGCCTGAATTTTTCACATGCAAATACGACAAGATTCCTTTTCGCAGTGTAGGTCTTTCGTGCTTTCATTAAAGGTTTTACAGATAAGATGGCCTTGAACACTTTTCATCTTTCCTCGTCCTAATACGCCCCATTAAAATCACCGCATCACACATGATTTCAAATTTCCTGCTCTAACTGTTTTTCCATGATGGAGTTTAACTAGGTCTCGGGATTTTGATTTTCAAATGCTACAGATTCATCAAAAAAAGAACTTAGTATCTTTTTCCAAAGAATCAGATAAAATGAGGCACAGAAATCTCCGATAAATCTTCTATAAAATCCAAAGCATGTCCTAAGAAATTCTTAATTCTCTGATCAGAAAGGGCATTTGTACTTATAATCAAACTTTACCGGCCTACCAAGTCCACAGAAATCATGTGCCCCAAGACAATTCTTCAGAACTATAAACGGCATTTTTCCCAATTCGCAGCCGATTCTCGGTTTTGCACCTTTGAAGTACTGTCTCCAAGTTATGCAGGCATTGTTCAAAACTTGATCCATACACTATAAAATCATCCATGAAGATCTCCATAACTTCTTTCTTCTCGCTAGATCGAAAATATAGACATCATGCATCTGAAAGTACTGTGAGCATTACACAAACCAAATGGCATTCTCCTAAAAGCAAAAGTACCAATGGCATGTAAAAGTGGTTTTCTCCCGATCTTCAGTACATCAATTTGGTTATATCCAGAGTATCCATCAAGAAAACAAAATGAGGGAAGTCCCAGCCAACCTATCCAAAGATCTCGATCAATGAATGGGTGTGGGAAAAATGATCCTTTCGCTGCGTATTCAATTTTCTCAGAGTCAATACACACCCCCTCCATCCCGTCACGCTTTTCAGAGGAACTGGGCTCATTCTTTTCATTTCGATCACAATGAATCCACCTTCTCGGGGGAACCACATGCATCGGGCTTACCTAAGAACCATCCGATATAGCATATATAAACCCGCATTTTAACCATTTCCGTAACTTTTCGACAACTTCTTTCATCATTGGGTTCAGCCTCCTTTGATGTTCAATAGAAGTTTTTGCATTATCTTCAGCAATATTTTGTGCATACAAAATGGAGGGGCTGGATACCCTTCAGATCTTTAATTAATCAATCGCTTCCATATTTTCTGTAATTACCAGCAACTCTGTTCTACTTCAGCCACGCAACCGATATGATAATTGGTTTTTTTCTCGTTCTAAAACTCATTTTAAAAATGACTGGGCAATTCTTCCATGTTAGCCCTTCTCGCACTAGCTTCGGTCGAGTTTGCCGTTTCCCGCCGCTTTATTTCCATCTCGACCGTTTCATTTATACCGAGACTATTTTGTTAAACATTTAAAGGCAAGATTTACAATCAAGTCTAAGGTACTGAAAATCCATCTCTTAATTTTCATTGACAGAGGTTAAATGATACAACTAATTCGGGCCATCATCAGAAGGCTATTGTTTCTTATACCATACAACCTGGCTCGCTACATTAGACGTTCCAGATCTTCTATTAATATTAAAATGCACTGCTTCATCCCCAACTCTAAGTGTCGGTTCACCTTTCTGTACGTCTATCAAGGCAGCCTCACATTAAGAAAGGTCTTCCCAAAGAACAAAGAAACTAGTATCTTCCTAATCCGCATAATAACGAAAATCCACCGAAAATGAATTTCCCAACCTTAACAAGCACATCTTCCGTAATGCCCTCCTGCTGTGCCATTGACTACTACCATTCGTAATGTAATTGTTGTCGGGCAAGTGCCCCAACCAAGTCTCCAGACCAACTGAGATGAGAGGCACCAAAATTTGAGACTTGCTCGGGATCCACATAAAGTTTTCTTTGAATTCATATTTCCTATGTAGCAGGAATGGTGAAACCGGCTGTGGTCTTCTTCTATCTTACTGAGCCTGGGCCGATAATGGCACCGCAAGTAGCAAATAAATTAACTATACCTCCCTCGCCATCTTTCTTTCTGCTCAAGATCTCCTTCGTAAATTTTGCATAAATAGGCATTTACCGATCACCCTCTCGCAAATGGGATATTTATTTCTATTTTCTTGAAAATATCCACACGAAAATTGTTCTCTCTTCTGACTTTAAGTCTCTTTGGGAATGGCACTGTATGTGTATAAGCTGGTACTCCTTCCTTCTTTTCATCATTACTTTTTCTAATCGTCTAACCGGCCTAGTTTCTTCTCTTTTCTTTTCGCCTCTTCTTTCTCTCGCCCCTTCTTTCCTTCATTTTGTTTCAAGCCAAATCCTTCCCACTTTTAACTTGATCACACGCAGCCTTTTCAGATTCTTGCGCCACGAGAATGCACCCTGCCTGATGGTATATTCAAAATAAAGGTCTCATTTGTGTCTCTTAAATTTTTCACGAGGTACTAGTACTTGGAACATGTGAGCATCGGGACTTGAAAGCTTCAAGTCAGATAGTCGCTCATGGAATCGTAATAAATTTCTCGTCGTCCCATGAACGGAACATTTGTTCTTCAAATGGTCAATTCTCCTCCCACCTCATATTCATTTCGCCTTCACCTCCTCGATGTTGTCGCTGAACCTTCGTGGTCAGCCAAGATCCCGCTGAGATGTCGCCCCCGCCTGCCTTTAATGCCCTTCACAATCATTTATGGTAAATTCATGGTCCCTCGGCCGATTGTAGCAATGTGCTGATTTGGCTTGAAATGATAACTTCTTTTGCTCGCTCACTGCATCTTCTAACCTCCTCACAACACCAGAATCTTCTATGCTGGCACATCGTGCACTTCTTCTCATAGTTCTTCCACCGCTCCATTCTACTGGCAAAGGTGGCATCTTTCTCATGTCCATCCTATGCATATATATCCAACTTTGCTCCATGGTCACATCTCGCTTCACCCAATGACCCTTTCCTCTCGCTTGCTCTCTTGAAAACCCGGGATGGAGCTTCAGATTGAGATTTGCCAAGTCTTCTACTCATCTCTCGCCTCTTCAAGACTTTTCGTTTAACGCCCGCACAAAGATGAAGCATCGATAATGCCCTTATTGTATCATTTAAAGCATGATACACTATGTCCATCCGGGTCTTCGATTCATTCCATGCACTCCGCACCTGAACCTCTCGTAACCCTTCCCAAGCCAAGCATATAGGCTCCCATCTTTCCTTCATTTAATACTATAATTTCTCTTCTTCTCTCATGACGTAAAGAATCCTGGCTAGGTCTGCACTTAATCCTTCCCATGTATCAACGTAATCCATATGGTAAGATTCATACCATGTGGCTGTATGTCTCTCAAAGAAAATGGGAAGAGATGCAACTTATCACCTCCCGTCTCACACGATCCACCATCAGATTCGCCATTCGAGAAATCTTCCTGCAGTTTGTTAATGGGATGACCAAGAACTGATGGTCGAACCATCAGACCAACACCGCCAAGTTCAAAATTACTACCCATGTGAGGGTCATTCTCGATCAATACTCTTCCTCTCGGTCAATAGCTCCAAACTCCACCATCGGTTTGACAAATTTTGAATCGTCACCTGCCTCCGTCCGTCATGTCTTCATCCGCCAGGTATATATTTCGCTCTGCCTTTTCTCTTAAGCCCCCGAGTGTTTTCCAATTCAAGTGTCCGGAATCAAAGTCGAACTGGTTTATGTGCATTAAAGGTTTTCCTCAAATCAAAGCACACTCGATTAATAGGATTAGTCAAACTAAACAACATTTTCAACATAGCTTGTTAAAGATTAGTGGCCTATGTGGAAATACACCGCTGCAAAACTATTATGTTCTTTCTTAAATGTCCAAATTAGTATTTTCTTTCTTTCACGAATATTGATCTAATTAATTCTTTCAATCCTGAACTAGTTTACAAAAACTTGTTCGCCTTTTTCTATATAGACTATTAAAACCCTCAAATTAACATAGCTTATGAGCCTATACCTTCAGAGCACCATGTCACTTTGAGTAAGCCTTGCTTGCCAAAATAAATTTCTCTTTAATGTTCACTTGAAAATATGAATTGGTCCAGACACCAAGTGCACAGTCAAGGCTAAGTAGTAACTGAATAAGTCCGTAATATTCCCCACAGATTGATAGCGACTACAGTCAACTACCCTAACTACTAAAACATTATTTTTGAATTAAAACTCCATAATGAAATGTTTTATCAAAACAAATAAAATAAAAACTATACTATTGAATATGTTTCAATTAAACTAAAACAAAAGTGAATGACTAAAAATAAATTGTATATAAAAGAATGGATTAAATAAGTTTACTGAGAGAAACGAAAACCATCAATGAAATGATAATGAACAAATTAACTCCAAGACTAAATTCAAGGTCTGCTTATGTATGGACTGAATTTTGGTCCAAGATTTCCAATTACGAATTAGATTCTCCTTTTCATCATTTATATCCCGGCTTCTCTCAAGACAAGATCAAACCAGCACGCACTGCAGAGATTCCACATTCTCTTGCAAGATCCGGGGTATTTTTCTTTCTGAATGTTTCAACCCATTTCAGGATATGGAACTTTGGCTCGACCTTCAAGATTTCCAAAATTTCCACTACTTAATTCTGGTGGCTCAACTCAGATCTATGGGTTTATCCCTTTCCTTATCGATCTGGGTTAATACCCGGATCGAACTTTATCCTGATCGAGGTGTGAACATCATTTATATTGTTAAATACACCCCTCCTACTCACACTATGAGTTTAATTGTGGGATTTATCAAATGAACTCAGAGCTCAATAGTCGCCAACGGTAGTCGAACATACCCGTAGTTAATGCTCTCAACCTCAGGAATCTCCTCGTCTCTCAGTCATCAGAGGCATCCCAGCAGCTAGACAAGACAGATTCCCTCTCAACTGGTATTAGGTACTACCATTGGGAACTTATCCATTCAAAACGACACCGACTAAGCAAAAATCGAACCCAAATTAATTCTCAAAGTCAGCAAGAAAAAGATTTATAACTGGAACAACCAAACCAGCAGAGTCTGCTCGATTGATCGTATCGCGAATTAAGAAATGAGCAACGATCACGCATAAACTACACTGTAATTGCAATAACCAGAAGAAATGAATCCCAGAATTTGTCTAGATTTCAATAAATTTCCAAAGAATGCTTAAAGAAAAACCAATAAACTAAACCGCCTCTACTGCTTTCTCAAGAAGTCATTCAAAAACCAAAATAAAACTAAAAATCTAAAAATAAAATCTACTCTATAATATACACCGAGTTCCTTTCCTTTCGGGTCATGAAGAGAAAAACTACTTTACTATTCTAAACTATCTAGATTTACACCAGAAAGAATCCGGGCCTGAATCCTCACACGCCCAGAAACTGAAAGAAAAGCCCAAACATCGTTCATGTCGCGACTTCGCTGATGTCGCTGACATGGCCCTTGATGGCTCATGATCGCGACTCTCTTCTTCAAGGTAACCACTTGTCTTGCAAAGCCTTGATCATGGTCGCCATCGGCGATGTCGCGACATCTTTGCTCATGGTTCCTTCGCGTTGATGTCGCGATCTTAGTCACGTCATGACATCATTTTTAGTCGCGACCACTTTGTCTTGTAAGATCTAATTTATGTTGTGACTTTTGATTATTCGCAATTTATCGGGTGTTTTTTTTCTTGTCTTCATAACTTTCATTTTATGTCGCGACCTCATGGTGATGTCGCTACCTCTTTTGCTTTCCATTTCTTTTCTTCAAAGTCAGAACCAGCCTACGCTAAAATCGATTTCTTCTTCAATCGATTTCCTTCGTGTCGCGATCAAAGTGATGTCGCAAACCTTTCTATGCTCACTGAGGTTACACTCGAATGAGTGGTCACGACATCATTTTTCTTGTCAAGACTCTGTCTTCATTTTCATGCTCTTAGACCGTATAGCATGTCGCGACTTCACTAATTCCTAATTAAAAAACTAGTTGCGACTTTTTACTTGGCAAGACCTCTTTGCGGGCTTCATAGATTGATCCTTGTCGCGACCGGCTATGTCGCTGACATCATTTATTCGCATGTCAAAGGATATCGAAATGATGTCACATGAATTTTACTGATCGTTTCCTTTAGTCTCACTTACGCCTTCTTTGTCGCAGAACCTCCTTCTTCAAGTCGCTACCACTGTTCAAGTTTTATATTTCTTCTTCGCCGAATTTGTTGATGTCGTGACTTGGGATGTATCAGAATCGAGTTTGTCGCGACTTAAATTTCCAAATGTGACCTTAATTCGGCTGCAGATCGTTCTTATTTCTCAAGGCAAAGGCTTAGTCACTGCATTTTCCCGCAAATGAAATTTGAGTGCTAATTATCCACTTTTCTGCAAACAAATCAACATTTATCTCATAATAAACTCAGAAAAATGGACTAAAAACCTAATGAGTTTTTGGACTCATCAGTAAGCACAACAAGTGTATTACTACACATATCCAAGCTTACGACGTAATACTAGATCTTGGTGGGCTGTTTGTAAAATCAAGGTTAGAGGGATGATTGAGATGCCTGTAGAGTTAGAAATTACCCCACAAGATCCATTCCAAGAGGAAACAATTGATGTGGATGAACTTAGTTTTACCGGTGGAAAATGATACCATTTTGCTTAATGATACAATAGATGAAATGTTAGACATCTATATAACCGAAACACTTTATCATGATGACGGCAGTTAAGAATACGATGTAGACAGAAGAAGAAGACTGAAATGATTTGAACAGCACTTAAGATTAGTTGTTAATTTGATTGTTGTATAACAATAGATCTAACTTGATATAAGAGGTCATTGTTTATTCTCAAAGTGAGGCTGGTCTATGGAAACAGGATGAGGATCTCGGGATAAAAGGGGCAAAGGATGCTAGATAATGTGGTTTCCTCCCTAGTAACCCAAGAGATTCTCAATCATTAGAGGGATTACTCACCACACCACATCTCGCACCATGCCATCATCTGCATACTCTTTACTAGCCCCACTGGCAAACACCAAGTGATCCTACATCATCATCTACACCACCACCTGTACAAGATTCATCACCACAAGCAGCATCACTACAGAGTTTATCATCACCACCACTAGTTATGTCTCTTGTCCTACCATTACACTTACACATGGAGAGTATGTTTTCTTTTTTAAACTCTATCATTAGAATTTTTTTTTATGTTAAACACATGAAGTTGGATGACTGCATTGATTGACTTTGTATGTTTACTCATAGATACACTCACATAGACAGGCTCAAGATTATCACTAATATCTTCAAGAAGAGTTTGCATGTGACGAGTTGTACTTGGAAGATGGTGCCTCAAGATATCAAAGATTTCTACTAGCAAGAGTTTATGGTATGAATTGGGTCCAAGTTATTTTTTATTTTATTTTTCTATATATTGATAAGTAGAAAATGCCATAGACACTGTCTGCTTTTTATTTTTGCTTTCTGCTTTTTAATGTGATATGTGACTCAGAATGGTGAATTAACTAAATAAACACAACATTAAAAGTTTCACATATCATATGCAATAAAGTTATTTTTATTTTTTCACATATTTTCATTTATTTATTATTTTTTTTTTTTTTTAATTACTGATCATAGTAAAAACATTATCACTCCAGATCATTCACTAGACGCTCTAGTTAAGGTTGCATGGCATAAGAAGCCACGACTACAACAACAATGATATTATTGGTTAAATGACTATAGCCAATGACCGAATACATCTTTAGAGTGTGATTGTAGTTTCGCAACGCTATTTGCAAAACATCGGAATTTCGTAAAAGTCTATCCAAGATTTATGAATGGGGATGAGGAGACCGGAGGTCCAAAAAGGGCACCTTTCAATGTGAATAATCGGGGTGGTTCCTTATCTCATAGGAGAACAGCAAACTAGCACATTATTGTTAAAAAAGTTCTGATTTTATTTTATTTTTCAACTACTTGTGTTAATATATGATACTCTTTCAATTTCAGGAGGCTAAGTTAAAGTATGTCCGCTTTCCACATGAGCTCCTAGAACGGACTCATAAGAGAGGAAGGTAGATAATCAGCTTATCATTCAGCTTCCTGTGAGATCTATGGCAACTTTTAGTCAATTTTGTTTGTGCTTTTTTTCTTCAAAAAATGTATTGCTAATGGCTATATGTTTAGAATCGTAGTTGTAAGGTACGGTCGAGACTACAACAGGAAGACAAGATACATCTTCATCTCAAGTAGTCAATGCAACTCAAATCTATCTAGAAAGGTTGAGGCATCAAGAAAAAACTAGTATATGGCCTTGGATCGATGAGATTTTATGTTCATATCCTCATCATCCATTTCATCAATATGCCTTCAACTGGCTGGCCACCCAAGACTCCTGCATTGCGCACAAGGAGATGCTCGGATTGAGGCCTTGAAAAATGAGATGAGTGTGATGCATGAGCAAATGATGTAGTAGCAGAGGGAGCATTTGCAGACTGTCACTGCAACTTTTCATGCACAAATTTAAGAGCTTATTAGGGGTTTAGCTATTCCACCAATCATTGCTCCACAACCAGATGTATCTTCTATTGATCATAGTTCTAATTGTTAAACATTTTAGTTATTAAATTATTACACATACAAACTATAGACTGAAATTGTGGTTGAATATTTTATGAAATCATACTATGTTTCAGTTTTATTATGGTATAGAAATTTTGAATTGATACAAGAAATTTTGAAAATTTGCAAATCTGAAGAATATGCTAATGAAAATGGAAAAGAATTAAAAGGATTTTGCAATGGAAATTCAAGTGCTACTAAGTAAGGGCTTAGTGAAGAAAAATATTTGCTAGTAATGTTGTTACTTATGTCAGCAATATAATTGCAACGACATATTCTACATCGAGTCACAATTGTTACAAATCATGTATATTTGTAGTTGAATCTGCACCAAAATTGCACAGAATAGAATGAAATGGTTAATTCGTTGCAAATTTGCAATGAATTAACAATCCAGTCATTAATGTCTTAATTGCTGGGATTTAGCAACTAAATTAGCAACATATGTAAAATTTGGTCAGAACATAACAACATAGGCCAGTTTCGCTGCAAATCCGTTGTTTTTTGCAAACCAATTGCCAATGGGCATAATTGGAACAAGGTTTTTTGAACAGCTTCTGGCAACAAAATTGTTCACAGTAAACTACTTAAGTAAAAGAAATTTGCAATGTATTTTCATGAGTTTGCAAATGGATTTTAAATTCAAACAATCCATTGTGTTTTTCTTGTAGTGAGAAATGATCTAATTGATTATTCAATGGTATTTGGCCCCTTTCTTATATCAATGGAAAAGAGAAATTCAGGGAAATAAAAAAATAAAACTAAAAGAAAGAAGATAAAACTAACCAAGTTTTGTGTGGATTTTTCATTTTGGCATATTTAAGATCTCATTTCTTCGTTGCTATTGAGAAACAATTAGATTTGAACAAAAACCAAACTAAAAAATGTGTTCAATTCCAAAACGATGAAAGAAACTGGGAGAATCAAAGTATTCATCCAATTCCACTACTCTTTTCTATTGACGGTAAGAGCAGAAGATTTAACAACAACTAACCACAATATTTAGTAACAAGATGATGGTTCAACACTTATCACAAATCAACTTACTCACAAATAAACACCAAATTGATTCTGCTTGATTCATAAACAGAATCACAAACCAAGTAAAACAGAAAGGTAAGATTAAAAGATCAAATGTAACGCCTGCCCCGAGAGAGAGTGTAATGAAGACATAACCGTAGGCGTATGCAAGAGCACCATGTCACATTGTGGTATCTTGAGATGAAAATATGAAATGATAAAATTTTATGAACCCAGATCAGGAGAACAAGGGTACAATTAAGTTATTACAAATGGATATGTAAGAATATAATAAAGTAGAGATGGGCCATAATAGAAATAACAAGAATTGAATTGCAATATAAAAAGAGATGAGGACGATACAGTAATTAAGGTAAGTATGGACTGAGTAATAGGCTATGAGACAAACATTTTATTTTGTCTCACATTTTGCAGTAGGCTTCATCAGTTTCAGTAGTTAAGAAGACAAGGGAAGAGGGAGAGGGGTTGAAGAAGAAGGAGGAGGAGAAGAAGAGGATCAAGGTATGTTTGTCTTAGAATCAAGTGTATTTTGGATTCCTAGGGCTTTGGTATGGAGATTAATTGCTCCTTTGTCTAGGGTTTTTGAAGAGATCACCCAAACTCTAGATTTTTGTCGAGGTTATGTGGGTAAACCTCAATTGGTAGAAAAGTAAACATGAATCAAATGCAATTATAATGTTCTTAGAAGAATTGTGGACCTTTGTGTGAATTCATAAGATTTTCATCTAGTATTTTGTGAAGAGTTCCAAACCACCAATTCAAGTGTTGTAAAGTTGTTTTTGATGATTTCATGATAACTTGAGTGCTATGAATTCAAGTAATATAAAGAATTGGTATCAAAGGCAAAATAACAAATACGGCAAATTTTCTAAGTGCTGCACGGTGACACGCATTGCACAAGACCCAAGATGTGCCACCAGAGGCTGAACTGTAGCCCAGATAGTCCAACCAAACTGATATTGTGCCGTCGTAATTGTAACCCCATTCTCTACAGTCCGTGTACCTCTAAGATGAAAAACATAAATGCCCAGATTTTGTGGGGTTTTGTATAATTAAGCCCGACCGTGACAATCGATGGGCTTAGGAACCTTATTAAATGATTAAGAAATGTTCAACAAGATTGAACCTCGAGGAAAACGAGCGCGGTCTTCACGGCCGCCGCTTTTACGATATCAGTTGCGTGACTAAGTCTTAGAACACGTTATACGTAGGCCATTAATGCTGTCATTCGCTTGAGTGTAGGTTGTGGTGCCAAAGGCGCAAAAAGAGTGGAATCGCGTCAAGTTTAGTGCGTAAAAGGTGAGTGTTCTAAACCTTTTTCAAATACTAGTATTATTATAAACTGTTGCATCGTATTTAAATATTTTGATTGTAAACTATAGTTAAAGCAAGAAGAAGTTTCTGTATGAAAAGCAAATGGTTTTGAATTATTAAACCATTTTTCAAGCAAGCAAATAAGCAAATGGTTTTGACTTATTAAACCATTTTTCAAGCAAGCAAGAAAATAAGCAAATGGTTTTGAATTATTAAACCATTTTTCAAAGAGCAAGCAAGCAAGAAATGGTTTTAAATTGTAAAACCATATTTCAAAGCGTAAGCAAGCAAGTAAAGAAAATATTTGCGAAAACAAGGCCTAACTAAAATCCCTAGTTCTGGGCGCAAGCAAACTATCGAGGTATTCACGTGTACTGGTGTTAGGATCTCATACATGGTTAGAAGCCTGTCTGCCCAAATCAAATACATCATGCATTTAAAGGAGACCGTGGCATGTACAGGAGTATATAAGGTTATGAGCTCTAACTAAAGGCGACACAAGGTCAATTCCACCATATTTACTGGAAAAAGGTGATGAGGACACAGGTTCTTCCACCGCACGCCGACGCCCGTGCCTCGCGGTTCACTGTGGTACGTGCCAGTTGGGTGATGTGCCTCCAACGGTTGATGTTTTGATGTTACGATATATAGTTTGAAAATCAACTGATATGTAACGGTCGCCGTGCCCGCAGATTTGAAGCAAACTGTCGATTCATGCCCGCTTATATTTCAAAATCCATCGTTGAGCCCAGTTCCGTGATTTTAGTGCAAACTAGTCGGTTCGGCCCTATTTTTTCAAAGTGATGCGGTTGAAGTCTAGGCTATATTATAAAAGTTTGAGAAACTTTAGCTAAAGGTTTGTAGTATTTTAATAAACTTTTCATATATAAACATAAAAGAGAAGTTTGATAGTTTTATAAACTTCAAGCAAGCAAGCAATAAAAGTTTTATAAGCTTTTAAAGAAAAGCAAAGCAAAGCAAGCAAGCAAGTATTAAAAGTTTTCTAAACTTTTAAAAGCAAGCAAGGCTTCTGGAAAATAATTGTAAAAGAGAGTTTTACAGTTTTGAGATGTTTTCCGGAAAAGCAAAACATTTTATAAAAGCATACACTCACTGAGCTCGTTTAGCTCATTATTTTCTATTTTAAAAACTATTTGTGCATGTGCAATAAGAAGACGAGCAGACAGATCTCTCCGACATCGCAGATAAGTGCAGGTAAATAAGAAGAGCTGTAAGGAATATAATGAATTAGGTATTAACATATGTATGTACATAGTGTAGTTTGTGAAAATGTTTGGGGTTGCTGATTGCCATATTTGGAAATGTAAATTTGTATATACAGATTTGGAATTGTTCTATATGCAAATTATGTCATTTAGGTTTATCAGCTGCTAAGATTTTACCAAATCCTGAGTTGGAAAAAGAAAGAAAAATTTTTATATGAGGTTTTAGCAAGCAATACGGCTTCGCTTCACAAGGAGTTTTTAGTTGTTGGGAGGTAACGGGTCGATTGTGGAGTGGCACTAAGACACCACCGGGCCGGGTAGGGGTGAGGGTGTGTCATCAAACAAGTTGGACAAAGCATAGGGAATTGGGGTTATTAATGCTTCTTCATGAAACCTTAAGCCATCTTCAGTAGTCATGACATCAACCCCGTAATGGCCACCACCACTTGAGCGGAGGAGTGAAATGTGTTTCTAAGGAGGTGGTGGTGGTGATTAAGTGACCAGAACTGGTGGTTGTGGTGGTGGAGAGGAGTGATTGGTACTGTTGGAGATAAGTTTCAGCCTTCCCTACATATTTCCCGTTTCCTAGTTTATAATGGGAAGGAAGACTAAGAGATCACCGCGACGCCTACAACCCTAGATTTGTCTACTTTCTCCAATTCATGGTGAAGGGTAGCTTCGTTTGCCTCTGCAACTACCTTAGCACTGGTGAGCCATGATGGATGGTGGGTGGTGCTTCGCTGGGGTCAAGCCAAAGCCCTGTGGTGGGAAGTCGGATCTAAAGGCACAGTGGTTTCGCTTTTGGCATATTAGGGCTAGGTATAAAGGGAGCAATTGAGGGGGTGAGTGCTAAGAGATCTAAACTATAGAGAGAGGGGTACTGCTAGGGGTGGGCAAAACCTTAAAAATCAATCCATCTAAAATAAAACCAAAATTAAATCGAAAACTAGGTTAACCGAATCGAGCGGTTCGATTTTGGTTTTTGTTTTATACAAATCTCGCCGGTTTAGGTTACTACACAATATAAAAACCAAGCTTCAATATTCAACGAATATATATACACATATGAATAGGTTTCTACTGTGTGAGTTGCACTTTCCCATTTTATCCGTTGTTAAAAGCCTTCCAAACTACAAGCTTTTACTATTTTCTCCCAAACCAAAACATACAGGTTGTGATTTTTGATTGGCTTTTTTCTAGAAGAAAGAAATATATGATTGACTACAAATCAAGGATAACTTATCTAATCTCATGCTTATGATATTTGAGCATGGCTATAAATGCACATGTCATGAGATCAAAAGATTTAACAACAACACACAACAATCTTACATTACAACAACGCATCGCTTCTCGCGTCCATCAGGTATTCATTTTTTTTGATTTTTTATTGTATTTATATACCATTATAATTGAACCTTTAATATATGATTATGAAATTACAAATTTATTTTATTTGAGGGGCTTAACCTAAAATTGATATATGGTCAATCACTCAAATGGTTAACCAAAAGACGGTTAACCATATTAATGGTTAGGTTTTGGTTTATATAAGACAAACCAAAACTTACTTTCGTCGATTTTTTATTTCACACCATTGGCCCAATTAATCGAACTATACCCACCCCTAATATCAAGTGACACTTAAGGGCATTTTACTAAAAAGAATGCGTTTGAGGATTAAAAATCACGTGTAAAATGCCAAGATCAAGGTGTATGGTGAAGTGAGGTGCTATCACATTAACGCCGTTAACACCTTGTTTGCTCCATATGGCATTCTCACACAAGATCAATGACAAAAATGATAGAGACATCATTGGACCCAAAAAATGTTTAGGGGTCGCTGACTTAAGGCCAAAAGTTAGGTATTTACGCATTATCTCAATTCTTTGTAATTTTTACATCAAGCACCTAATTATATTTATATTCAAAATATTTTATTCAAAAGATAAAAAATAATGATTGATAATTTTTATATCAATTCCGTATGTTGGCGCAAATTTAAAATATATATGTTGCAAATCTTGAAAAATACCTATAGCAAATTTACAAAATTGAATTTATTCCAATGGCATCCAATATTTTAATTTGGGCATAAATTATTTTTCACTACGCTGTATTCTAAAATTTCATTTTTAATGAACCGTAATTGGATCAAAATTTAGTGCTTTAACTTGCACATATTGGATATGCTGTAACGGCATCATGCCCACAAACAACTTCCGCATGACAAAGCTTCTCAATTCGCGCAAAAGACAATCGTCACCCATCTATCTTTCGCTGAATTTTATAACTACTTTTTTTTTTTTTTTTTTGATATCGAAATTTATAATTACTTCGAACCCTTGTTAATATGATTCTATGGGTGTTAATGTTACACATGCAATAATTTCGTTTATATCAAAACCTCCTTATGAATATCAAAGATATTCATCGTTAATACTTAATTGTATAGTAACATTAATAGATATTTCTATTAAGTATTAAGTTATTATTTTTTCATATACTAAAAAATCACTATCTTAATATTTTAGTGTGTCAAAAAATATAGTTTAATTTAATATTTATTTGTATGATGATAATTTAATGTTTTATGATGGAATGAAAATATTTATATAATTTTCTATAACATTTTAAATATTATTATAAGAATAAAAAAAATTTACACTATTATGATAAATACCCTTTTAATGTTATTTTTTTTAAATAAAATAAATTGGCATGTTTTACATCTTCGTTATAAATGTTAAGTTCATTTATATGTTAGATAAATAAATATTTATGGACTTAACATAATCAGTGTTATTCACTTACAAAACCAATTTTATGTCGTTAGAAAGACTAGCTTGTTTACTATTTTGAGTAGGATCCTTGTACACACTATTGTGTGTGACTAAGGGCTCATTGGACTAAAGTATCAATTCTTTTTAAAAGCCCATTTGACTTTCACAAACTATAAAAAAGGCCTAATGTCGTATCTTTGTGATTAGGTTTTTAGAAAGCAGTTTGAAAGTGATTTATAAGTAGTCATGGGTCCTAATATAAAATAGAAGCAAGCCACCTCATTAATGACATAAATTTGCCTTGCTAAGTGTGTACACTGATTGTAAGTTAAATCCATAAATATTTATTTATCTAACATTATAATCTACTTAAAATCAACATTTTTATTCAAAGTTTAGAGATTTACCTTAAATAAAATACGATTCTATTCATTAAAAAGAATTCAAATTTCAATTTGTTAAAATTATGAGAAAATAAAATTAAAAAATACATGTACTTTTAGTTAATTAGCATGAAAAACTACCACAGAGTTTAAATTAGATTATCGGAAAATACTTTCCCATTTTCTTATTTTAAGAGTTTGATTTGACAATCTATTCACAAAAATTTTCAAAACAACAATAAATTACGAAATGGTATTATCTTTCACTTCTTGTGTCAAGGACGAATGGCCGGAGAAGATGGCATCTTTCACTTCATGAGTTGGAACCGTGGAATGGGCAACTATGGACACCCGCATGTTACTAGACTTAGTCCGGATTCGCCCGGTGTGCTTTCCTGGCGGAAACCGGAGGATGCTTTTTTCAATCTGACCGGGCCGGAATATCGCCGCCCACCAACCGCCGCGGCCGGCCCGTGCTCGGATCGCTTGGGGTTAGCAGGGATCGCCGCGCTGGCCGGTCTGCGCCTGGACGCTGCACTCCTCTCGCAAAAACAAGAGCAGTGGTCGGGCGGCTTCGGGCCGCGTCGCTCCGATGCCTAAGTCGGCTTCTTTCCCCGAGAGAAAAGATGGACCGCTTAGAGCGAATGTTGCTGGGACCTTTCAATCAGGATAGGGCAAATGTGAAAGCATCATCAAGTGGGAACGACGCCTTGATAAACAAAGACTGTATCTTCTGCCATCATGGTATCAACTCTGAACAATACAGAGCAATGGCCAATCCACCAAGGATGCAGGATCCGCTATGTGACGTGGACAGCAGACCACCTGGCGCCTTAGAAGCGATGCAAGCCAACACGAATGAGGTGGAGGCGCTCCGCCTCACCAACCAACGCCTGATAGGAGAGTTAGAACAACTCACCAGGAAGATACAACGCCCACTTCGAGACACGATGCTACGTGAAGGTCAAGCAACTTTCCTTCCTCATGAAGGGCAACACACCCGACATTCCCTGCTGTGCCGAAACAGGCAGTCTAGCCGTGCTAGGGGGCACGGACCACAATTGGCCCCTAGAGAGGAGGGCAACGAATAAACACTCGGAGGGCATGTCGGGAACAAAGAACTACGCCCACCTCAAGAAGGGAGCAGAGGAGCAATCAGGCGGGCAGAGGTTCAAGAGCCCTCCAAAGAAGAGCTCACCGTGTGAAGGAGGTGGTAAGAGGACGCGCCCCGACACCATGGACACCTTGTACAACAAACCGAGTCACCCTTCACTACTTAGGGTGCTTCACTTCCCTTTTTCCAAAGAGTAATCAGATGCCACGCGGAAAGACTGGCGCGCCGTAGATCCAAATGATCATCCAAATGATCGCAAAACCAAAAATGGAGCCGCAGATGGTACCAAGACCCAGCGATGCGTAGCTTTCGCTATCACAGCTATGGCCCACTCGTCTGTTTAATAGGCTTCACCACATCAACTCCTCATTCAGAGACATCCATTATGCCCGCCTCTCACTTCACGCGGGCCAGACGAGAGTTGCTAATATCAATCACGAATTCATCAAGGTAGCTCGTAAGAAAGCCCGAGGTCTTATGTCCGGTGAGATTCAATGCCGAAATTCTCAAGGTAGATATACCCACGAGAAGTTCACGTATCACGCATTCATTGTCGATTAGGTTCACTAAAGACTTGATGTTTTCCATCTCCAAAAATCCCCAAGCAAGTAATAACAGTGTCGCAAAGCAGAGAAGTACATTAACTGCGGAATAGCCCTCATATCCAAGAAAGGGAGCTCCCCACCCATAAAGAAAAGCCGACAGATAAGCGATGGCAGGACTGAGTCCCAAAAGACAAAGCCGGCCTGAAAGGTCTCCAAAGAGACACGGAGAACAATTCCCGAGGTGGCGTGAAACCTCGAGATCGCCGAGCCCACCGCAACTCGAAGATTTTATTAACGTTATTCGCCTCGACCGGCTCACCCTTAACAGCCTCAGATCGCAGTCCCGCGGCACTAAACTAATGGCCCGGAGGTGGCCAACTCAAATGAAGTCAGACCCCGCCACAAGAGACAACACCAGATATTACGAGTTCCATAGGGATTACGGGCACCGCACGAATGACTGCATACAGCTTAAGAAGGAAATAGAGTATTTAATACTCTACTGCTGGTATTCGACGCTTTATGTACCTCGAAAATCGCCTCAATCGTTCGGGACCAAGCTCGCCCAAGAAACACCACCACCACCTCGACGTGACAACAACTCAAAGACTAACAAATTTTTAGAGAAATCCACATGATCTCGTGGAGGATTGGGGAGGAATCCAAATTTCACCAGAAGGCCCATCTGCGCAGCATCAGGTCAGCAGAGATAGCAGAAGTACAAGCGGTGTCCAAACCACTCGCCGACACATCCACAACTTTCTCTCGGGACTGACTGGAGGGAGGTCAAGACCCCATGACAACCCCTTTGGTAATTCCGAGTCATTAGCCAACAAACTCAAGCTCCATCGAGTCCTAGCGACAACGTAAAGTTCAACTCGACATCATCTTCGCCTACTTCGATAAGACGGGTACCGGCAGAGAGAACGGAACCCGCCGCACCCATCCACAGGGATTCTCCTGGCAGTAAGGTATACGGGGCTCAATACAACTAGTACTCACCTCGGGAGATCCCCCATGCCAAAGCACGACGACAAAGAAGATTCCCATTGTAGAAGCCCCATCCGCTTATAATATGCTGTTGTGCAAGACTTCTTAATGCGAAGAAAGCCATTCTCCGTCAGCGACGATCAAGTTTCTACCAGAAGCTTGAATAGAAATGGTTCGAGAGACCAACGAGTGGTCGTGAATGCTACTCAAGATCCATGAAGCAAAACGGTCGATAACATATCCCTAGATGAGCTCGCCGCGCCGATGAAGCATTCACCCGACCGAGCCCCCGAAGAGCCGGAACCTATACCGCTGGATGATTTAATTCTCGGAACACCTTCACTACATCGCTCCCGCGGGCGTAAGATCCTCAAAAGCCTTCATCACGCGCAGTATAACAAAGACGCCTCGTGGGAGCAAAGACATGGGAGGAATTTGACCCTACAAGATCACCCATAGGTCAACGCCATCCGCCTTCGCCAAGAAACAAAAGAGAGGAGCTCAAGGCCGACAGCAAAAAGCTGAACAACGAGAGGCCGCAAACCTCTCGCTGCGGAGCAATCGAGAGGTGGAATATCCCGAATGGTTAATAACATCATACTTGTCAAAAGAAAACTGCGGCGGCGACCGCGATCACCGCATCGACATCAACAAAGCGCGTCTAAAGGACGCTTCCGCCGTGAATCACTATCGTGATGCCACCGGCCGCCATGAACTCCCGCTTTATGGATGCCTTTCTCCGACTACAATCGGGACAAAGATGGACCTAGATGACCAAGAAAAGACCTCGTCACAGTATGGTGGAACCCATTGTTAATGGCGATGCCTGACTCAAGAACAGGAGCTACCTATCGAGGTCAGGGTGAACGGAGTGTTCCGTAAGAAATAGGAAATGAATGCTGAGGTGGGTGATGATGATGATGGCCGGTAAAATCCACCACTCCGCTTAGCTCCACATAGCTCATCCGCTCGAGGAGTTCCGCATCCCGAGGAAGCAATGAACCATCCAACCAAGTGTGCCTTCGAGTATCACCGAAAATCTTAGGTTTCAGTCAACCACCGAGGAATCGAGGCAAATCCGCATAAAATAAAGGTCGGCGCCGACATGCCGTCGCCAGCATAAAAGGAGGTCCAATGGCCCGACAGAAGGATTGCCGCTTGTCGATCTGCATCCGTGGCTAGTGATAAAGGTCACCTTTCTTCCAAGTTTTGAAGAAGGCCTTCAATGGGATACGGCGAAGAAGCCGCTCTAGCATCAAAACATATTTGAGTTCCCCACCCCCCCCTCCCACTCGTAAGCCCCATCGAGGGGGAGTCTTCACCTATACTTACGATCAAACCTCGACCCGGGCCATGAAACCTCATCGAGACAAAGACCGAGTGCAGCACCCACGATTATCGCAATGCGGTTCGAGAGGAGCAAGAGAGAAAATTCGAGGATGAGAAATTAACTCGCACTAGTAACCGTAGTTTCGTGAGCTCCGCCCCTTACTTCCGTGCTCATACCATGGTTCCAATGTAATATCCGATGAAGGAAGCGGGCATAAACCGTAGACCTGAAGGTCATGGCGGGCCATAGAGTCGAGCGAAGTTCGAAGGACGAGAGGAGCTGCAAATCCATGTAATAAAAGGGCGTGTCTTAGTGATTTGCCATGGAATTCACCGCCAT
Source organism: Tetrastigma voinierianum (assembly GCA_016808115.1). Taxonomy (NCBI): domain Eukaryota; kingdom Viridiplantae; phylum Streptophyta; class Magnoliopsida; order Vitales; family Vitaceae; genus Tetrastigma; species Tetrastigma voinierianum. The sequence continues at coordinate 22,368 of JAEQBH010007027.1, forward strand.
AATCCTACCGAGAACACCTGCTAATCGACCGACCACCATCCGGAAACTTTCGCAGACAGCCACAAACGCACGCGAAGCGTCGCGTAATCCCGACAGAATCTCCCCGTAATAGAATAGATATCAGTATGCCATTCGCATTCCAAAGCCCAACAACGAGGTCATATGAGGCATCGATATAGGCTCCAACCTCATCACCAGGAAAATTGACTAGCTTGGAGGTCTCAAGTAGCCGACTCCCAAATGGGCAAGACAACAGAAGACACCTACGAGGCCAAAAGCGGAAGAATGATCCTATACCTCAAAAAGGTACAAGATTTATTGAAAAAGTTCGTGCTAGTGCAAGTCAGACATATCCCCAGAGTAGAGAACTCCCAAGCCGATGCCTTGGCAAAACTAGAGACAAATTTCACAGAAGACCCCAAGAAGCTCAACACCCATCAATTACCGCAGAGCCTTCTATATCTCTCAGACGCGTGTCGCCCAAATCGTCCGAGCTTGTTGACGGAACCCCATTTGGGATTACATATCAGAAGGACGCCTTACCCGACAACCCGAAAGAAGCAGCTAAAATAAGGACGAGGTCAGCCGTGTTCACCCTTTATAAGGGAAGCCTTTTTACAAGCAAGGTCTTCACACCCATCCCTTAAGTGCATCGTGCTGAAAGAACATCAATATGTGCTAAGGAATTACACGAAGGTGTGTATCGAAATCATATCTGAGTTCGGCACTAGGCAGGAAGGTCTTAAGGCGTGTGGATACTAACGCCCACAATACTCAGAGACGCGACCGACCTAGTCGAGATGCAAGATCTACTAGGAGCATGCCAAGATCTCACGCCTCCCATCTGAGCCCTTGACATCACCTCATAAGCCCCCGGGCCTTCCTAAACAGCGGGGGTTTGACATACCGGGGACCTCTCGCCCTCGAAGGGCCAATGTAAATTCATCATCGCCATAGTGATTATTTTTCACCTGGGCTGGCCAAGGCGCAACCTTCGCCACAATCACGTAACGTAAGATACGCACTTTGTGTGGCGAGCCATCATATGCGTGTTTGGGGTATCCCAAGAGCCCGTGTATCGCATAATGGAAAGCAATTTGACAACGCCAAGTTCGGGGATTTTAAAGCCGAGCTCGAATTAAGAATTATTACTCGCCCTCAAAGACATCCACAAATTTCCAATGGTCGCCAAGTCACCATCAGAAGTCAAGAACCCTGGGAAAACCCCGCCCGCCTCAACCTTGCAGACCGGCAAGAGCCCCTGCCAGGTTCCGTTAAAGTCCCCAAGGATCGAGTCATGCATGGAAATGTGGTACCACAACGACGAGGCTCTCCGTCTGTAAATTCGGGACCTCCTGTATGAAAACTGGAGCAGGTTCTAAGGCGCACTGAGGATTACTGCAGGAAGACTGGGTGAGGTATTACAACCAAGGTCAAACCCAGGAGCTACATGCCAAGTGAATTCAGTCTTTGAAGAAGCTCTACCTCAGTTAGCGAAGAATCCAAATGCGACGGAAAACTGTGCCCCAACCGGGAGGGCCCTTTACATCATATCCCGCGTCATCACCGCAATTACGGTCTTACACAGAGGGAAAATTCTTACATCATGCTGGAATGCGGAACACTCCTAATGCTTTATCAAGAGAATTCTTTGCCAAATCTTAAAATGAAGCATTATCAATTTTCATTTATTTATCTGGAGTGTTTACTAGTTATTTTCGTTAGACGTCTCAAACAACTCGCATATAATGCTCGAAAAATTACATGCAATGTAATGGAGAAAGTTCATAGTCATAAAAGAAAAAGTCTCTTGTCTTAATCGATTACATTCAATTACAATCAGTAGTGTCATCCGTTACATCTTGGAAATACATAGTACAAGCAGTTCCTTAAAAAAAAAAAAAAAAACCTCAAGAAGAAAAGAGGAAAGGAAAACGAGATGAAAATAAGTGGAAGAAGGGCAGAAAGGTGGAAAAGAGGAGAAGAAGAGTAGAGAGATGGAAAAGAGGAGAAGAAGAAAAAGGGATGGAAAGAGTTTGTGCGAAAGGAAAGAAGAAAAAGGAGAAATTAGAGATGTGAAAAAAAAAAATAAGAAAGGAAGAAGAGGAGAATGAAGGAGGGAGAAAGAGAAGAAAGGAGAGGAAGAGAAAGAAGAATAGGAAGGGCTAGAGAAAGCGCACAAGAAATGTACCGCCTCGACACACATTCCCTGGAAGACGGTTGTGGAATAACATGATCTTATAAAGGGGAGACTAGGGAAAACACACCCCACGCGTAGGTCCAACAAAATCGAACTGGGACCTTCAGCGGATCCTTGCAAGATCACCGTTTCCACGTCATCTGCTGCGCCACTGGTTATTTACGCACCTAAGGCATGAAATATCTGCAGTTATAACTCCAGCATGCTTCGCTAAGTTTATACACAGCTCAGTTAAAAATCCCAATGTTTCACCTCGTCAAACACCCCACAACCGCCGATTAGTTACGATGGCTCTGATCCATAAAAATCGTAAGTCACCGGCTACACGCGAACAGAATTCTCGTACTTGACGTGCTCACCACTTTACTCAGCCACGCAACTCAAGAGTCATATATCACCAGCTATATCGCCCACAGCCCTCGGGGCCGCCGTGAGCCCGCCGCCAGCCTCGGGCCTCGACGAGCTCTGACTACTCCGCCAAAGCCATGCGCACCAAGAGTTCAATCACCAGCCATATCGCCTGGGCCAAGGCCCTCAAAGACCCTGTTCTCGTGCCAGCCTCGCTGACGAAGTTTGACTACCGCACGGTGCCACGCTGTTCTAAGAGTCGAATGTACCAGATTTTCAACCCACAAGGCCTCAATACCGAGCCTAAAGGCAAATACCGACGAGTTCAACTACTCCGCACAGCCACGCAGCCCTAAGAGTCGATCAGCTCAGTTATATCGCCACAAGGGCACAATGCCCAGCCTGCGAAATTGGGCTGACGAATTCACATTCAAGACGCCACAGAACTAAGAGTCAGATCAAACATGCTTTTTCAGCCTATATACCACAAATGCCGAGCTCCAGCTACCGACGACCTCGACCACTCTACTCAGCCATGTGGTCTAAAATCAGCTCACTCAAAGCAGAGAAGAGCAACTCCTATGAAGCCCGCCCGCAGCTCAACCCGCTTCAACTCTACATCCTGTGGAGCCGCTTCACTGCACAATGGAAGCAAGAAATCATCATGGCCATAAAGAACAAAACAGAATTAAAAATAAAGACAAAAGTGGTAAAAGGATTTACTATTAAGGAAAGGGCTGGAGATATGTCCCGGGTCCCAGCCCAAGAAAAAATGTGGGCAAAACAAAGATCGACATCGATATGCACCGGCAATCAGGCATCAGAAGGAGGAGCAGAGGGTAAAGAAGGGGAGTGGGCCTCAATGGGGGTGTCCGGCCTCTGCATTAGCCCCAGAGAGGGATTCTCAGCCTCGTCGCTAGGGAACTCAGTGTCAAGTCCAAGCCTGGCAGGCACAGTGTTTTCCTCCGAAAGAAGCACCTTAAGCCCATTGGAGCATGCCTCATCCCTCAGACCTTCCCATAACTTCATCCTTACTGAAACCAGAAAGCTATTTGTTGACGGCTAGTCCCCACGCAGCTCCACTGCACACTCCTCAGCATTCCGCCGAAGCTCAGACCCTGGAGAGTCCTCCTCACCGACGAGCCCCATCCAATAGCTACCGTTTATCGCGCTAGCTCATCTTAACCGCAGACGCAGCTCTTCCTCGACCCGCGAGCCTTGCCTCGGGATGTGAAAAGCTCATCCCTAACCATCCGTCGATATCGGGCAAACGCACTCGGCCCCCAAATTCTAGCAAGTCATTTTGTGCACTCGCGAACTCCATCCCGAACCTCCCGGAGCCCGCCTCTCGCCGCCTCGCTTGCTCTCGGCCTCATCTTTCTACCGGCCCGAGCATCGTGCCGACAGGTATGCTTCAAATCAAATTTAAGCTTCATTGCCTCCTCTCATATCGCTGCACCTCAATCTCGCAAATTCACCCCCACTCAGATGAGGGAAGCCACCCTCGCCTCTAACCCGGGTCGCGGCATACTCCCGCTTAGTTTGGCCTTTGGCCAACCCTTCGTCGAGTAGCCACCTGCCACATCCAACATAGAATCAATATCCAACGCAAGATCAACACTCAACTCAAAATGGAATCAGACACGAAAAGGTATGGGGAACTTACAGAGGCGACCCCTGAGCGAGCAGCCAAAGCCTCATCAACAAAGAGACGCCGAATTCCTCGAGATCGTAATCCTGCGAACGACTACAACGCCCACGCCGAAGTTCGCATTGAGCGCGAGTCGCCATCTCCGCCAATTTCCCGAGTCCAAGTCCTTCCTCCTCACCCTTCTCCGTCCCGAGAAGGGTGGCCTAACACTCTTCGGCCGGGCGATTCCGCATCGCGGATGGGCAAGGATCGCTAACTACCGCTTCAACGGCCTCACCCGAGTGGGACCTGCTTTCTCAAGCAGCCAGACCTAATCCGGGGCCGCGAACTCAAGATTCTAGATTTCACGAGGCGACAAAGGCTCCTCGGCTCCAAGCTGGACATGGGTAGACAGAGAAGAGGAAGACGCCCCTAATTTCGGAACCTTGACCAAAGTCGGCCGAGCTCTCTCAACGGAGTCCAGGGTCTTCCGTTTCACACTCCGGGGCTTCCGAGACAACGTCTCCAACCAAGCCAGAAGCTCTCCCTTGGTGGGTTTGACAGCGGAGGGCCCGATGGGAGAAACTTTCATGGTGGAAGGAGGCGAAGGCCTCAAAGCAGCAGAGCGGGCTGACCTCAGCCTCGGCGCGGCTGCAATGTCCGACTTGATCACCACAGAAGGGCGAGGAGGACACTCAACCAACACCAGCGCTATGACGTTATCTTCGACGCTGAGATCGTTCGAGGGCCTGAGAGGCATGTAGACAATGCAGAATTAGAAATACCCAATAACCCCATAAAGGTTATACCAAAAACAAAGCGAACACTTACGTAGATTCTCGGGGGTGGTCCAAGCAACTGGAACGCCAGGCTGTCGTCCTTGTCAAGAGGGTCATATTTCGTACTGCGTCGCTAACAAAGCAAAGTAGCGTTCCTTCCAAAGCCTCGTGGAAGAGGGAAGATCGAAATCACCGCAGGGAGCGCCGTAACGCCGAGAAAAATAGATGAAGCTCCCTCGTGAGGTTTCCTTCGCGCTTAAAAAGATAAAGGAACAAAGCTTTATACTGGGAACACCAAGTCCCCATTCCTAAAGAAAACCAACAAAGCCAAATCCCAAAATACCCCCAACCATCGGGCGAGCGAGAAGGACAGATATTGAAGTGTCAGAAACCCTTTCGTGGAAGGGATGCAGAGAGCAAAGACCATTATCGAAGGCCACTTCAAAGAAGCACACCATCTTAGGTAATGGTTCCACATAGGGAGGTCAAAACGCCGGGGGACCACACCTCCGAACGCCAAAAGGAGGTCGGTAACGTCTGGCAAAAGTGGCCCTATACGAAGGACCGACCTTGCTAGGCCCCACAATTAAAGCATCGGAATCCGTGATTAGGTATTCGACCCTCCAGATATTTAATCAAGCCTACTTTCCCTTACCCTTTGTCCAAGGGAAAAGGAGGCGCCCGACATCTCAAGTTCAACCCTGGTTTAACGGTCGAGGCGCCGCCACCACCCGTAACCGGCAACAAATAAGAGTCACCTCCAATATGCAGAGAAAAAGAGCGACCCGGACCCATGATGAAAGCAAATAATGAAAACAAACTCGCTAACCTAATCCTAGCGCCGTCAGATCGGCCTAAAAAAGACCAAAGGATAAGGACGGGGCCGTCCCGTGAATAAACGAAAAAGCTATCTCAGAAACGCCAGAAAAGTCAGATCAAAGAAGAGGTTTCCGGTGATCGAGCACACAAGAAAGAGAGGTCCGCGAAGAACAAGGAAACCGAAAGAAGTGGGAAAGATGAGCGAAACCAAAGAGTCATCATTATCAAGACGGCGACTCGGGCCGATCAAGCCTTTAACTAACCCAAACTGTTGCACACGTGAAATTGCATCCCAGACGAGAAACATTACATCCCTTGCCCACGCACATCGTATGTCACTCCCCGATTCCTAATCCGACCCGATTAGCGGATCCGAACCAGTTTCGAGGTGCGAAACCATATATCTGGGACTCTTTACCTTTTTTTTTTTTTTTTTCTCAGAGCTTAACTTATACCTGTGAGTATACAAATAATTTTTGTAATAACCAAAAATCATTTACATATACAAAGGAACTACCACCAGAGTGGTATCCATTAAAATCTATACACATATGCTAAGTCCCATTTACTTATACAAATACTTATACATGTAGTTATTATCTAATACAAACATCGAGATCGCATGGAACAAAGGCTGGTGAGCACTCTATCTCTAAGATGGCCCGCATCGCCTCGGTGTGGAATGGGTCTCGCCCCTTTATCTCCTCAGTACCTACACGGATTGAACACCCGTGCTAAGCTTTACGCTTAGTGGGAACACATAGACAGTAACGACCAATAACAATACTCGCCGTCACAATCTTTTTACATTTACTTTTCCTTATGCATATAACAAAGCCTATTCTTATGTGACTTCTAACTCATATCATATTATACATGTAGATTTTATCCTTTTCAGATTCCATATCATTATCTTGTTCGTATTACTTCCATGTGTCATGTCTTTTACAAGTTTCAATTCATATCTTCTACATGTATGGCATGTAAGATCATATTCAAAACAAACTTATACGTATACAATGGCAAGTTAGAACAGATCAAGTCATATCAAATAAGCCATTGTGGTCAATCTCGCATCGATACCGATACATATTAATTATATCATTATCATGGTCAAGCCATTAATCGTAAACTTTAGCAATTACATTTCATGATCCGATGCCCGTTTAATTCTTTAGTTATCGCTTTATTAAATTTTCATTTTCGCAAGTGTCACGACCCGAATCCTCGACTCGACCGGCTATTATCCAAGCTAGAGCCCGCGCATCTCGACATTTTCAATCAAAACATTTTATTTGGTTTTATTAAATTTATTTTCAAAAGTGTCGCGGACCCGAATCCCGACTTGACCCGCATTGGCTGATTCCAGCCGAGCCCGGCGCATTCGACATTTTCAATTATCTTCCCAAAACATTTTGTTCAGGTTATTCCATTTGGGGACTTTTTAACGAAAGCACTTCATTTGGCAATCCCATAAATATTTACAAATTAAAAGACCCATAACATTCACATTTAACAAAAATGCATTTACAAAATAATGCCTTTATACAATGTCTCGGCACGTAAAAGATACTTAAACAAATACAAATTTTAATGTCATTTTTCACTTTTCTATTTTTGTGATTTCACATATAGCTATAGAAGTTTACATTCACGATGATGAAGTTGGTGAATCCCTGGTCTTGTTTGTCATTCAAGAGCAATATGGTTTCACATTTAATATCACCATCTCACATATGGATATGAAGTTAACATTCACGATGATTCGCCTGGTGAATCCTCGTCCCTGCTTGTCATTCAAGAAAGAATGTGGATTTCACATTCAATATCACCATCTCATACGGGCTATGGCTAACATTCACGATGTGACCTGTGAATCCTGTCCTGTTTGTCATTCAGTAGCAATGTGATTTCGCATTCGATATCACCATCTCACATATGGCTATAGAAGTCGACATTCACGACAGATTCAGTTGGTGAATCCTATCATGTTTGTCATTCAGTAGCAATGTGATTTCGCATTCAATATGACCATCTCACATATGGCTATAGAAATCGACATTCACGGCGCATTCACTGCGAATCCCGTCCCGTTTTTGTCATTCAAGAGCAAATGTGGTTTCACATTCAATATTACCATTTCACATATGGCTATAGAAATCGACATTCACGATGCATTCATTTGGTGAACTTATCATGTTTGTTTATTCAAGAGCAATGATCTCACATTCAAGAATTACGGTTACCTTCATGACGGTAATTCGGGCCAGAATCCCGCCATGTCAATATTCAATAAAAATGTGATTTCACATTCAATATTTACTTATTACCTTCATGACGAATCTGGCTGTGAATCCCACATGTTGGTCATTCAATGATACATTTCAAATCAATTTACTTTTATGCAGTAGTTTCACTTATAGTTCAAATACACGCATACATGCATATGTATGACAAATATTTTGAATAACAATAATTCAAATCGATATATATATTTCACAAATATAACTCAGAACTGATCATAATCACATTCTGTCTTCATATCATTTATGTATGATCTACCAGGTCTTTATCTATTCATAGCCTTCTTAATTGGCTATCACTTGTTCATTCACGCATTTCCTCATTTGTTATCTTTTTTTTTCTCGGTTATACGCTGAGCAATAATCATATCACTTAACCACATTATGTGTTCATGACATATTGCCTTTCATGTTCATATTCATGTTTCAGTTCGTTTTTATTTTCCATATCACATTCATGTTTCATGAACACACCTATACATGTTGCATTTCTTGTTCATATCTACATCATTTCTTACCATGTATTCTAATTAACTTTAACCAAGCGATTAGTACACTTGGTACAACAACTCAATTTTCTCGTACAAGATGGGCACCAAATGCCATTAAATAGCATATGGTTAGATTCTAGACTCAATGAGCTTTCCATATAGTCCAAGAATACCCTATAACGGAGTCCTAACGGCTGAGTTATGCAAGTTGCAAAGTCGTGACAAAATCAGCAACTCGCAAAGACCGCAGCTAGCGAGCAATGTACCACCGTCTTTTGTCATTTTCGAGGATCTTAAATTTACATTTGACATTGGTATTTTGTACTACTTTGAAGCTAAGGTGCTAAGGGTTCTTCTCCAACTGGAATCACCCAAATCGAAGTACCGGAAACTCAAGTTATGTCCTAAACAACCCAGACTACTCTATGTTCAAAAACAGAACCAGAAATTTGCTTGAACATGGCCCCACTTTGAGTGAATTTTTGGGCCACATAGAATCATAATTTGAAGGTACCTATTTCAGGATGTTTGGTTTTCCTTGAAGTCTATTTTAATTAGCCACTTGAAACACTCAAATCGGATGAGAAATGAGCAAGTTATGGCTAAAATACGAACACTGGTCAAAATAGAGTTAGGTACGCACCGCACGGCATAAGTTCTGCTTCTGGAGGGTCAGACGTACAGTTCAAGGTGTACCGGAGCCAGTCACCGGTAACGCCTTTAATGTGTGTTTTTCTCCCATTTTTCAATATGTTGATACCCAAATCAACCTAATATCATAAACACGTCAAAACTACTCCAAATTCATCTTGTAATCTCTTTTTCACTAAATTATCTTTCACTACACCTCTTATGAACTCTATCAACTCAAACATGCTTTCTATTCATCTCTTATACAAGGCCTAGGGTTTTACTCAACCCATCTCAAGAAATCTAGGGTCTTATCAAAGCCTAGAACAAGAACAAACATGTCCATGCTGATAACACTTAGAACCCCAAACACATGTAATGCAGACTCTAGATCTTCTCATAACAAAACCCTAGAAAAACAAAGGGATTTATGATGATTTCCATACAATAACTCATTTTAGGGTTGGGTTTCTCACAACCCACAACCCACAAACATGTATCCATACAAATCTATACAAAGTTCCATACCAAAATCCAAAGTTCCATACCTTTGAATCTTTCTTGAACTCCTCCTCTTCTCTTCTTCTTCTCTTCCTCTTCCTCTTCTTCTTCTTCCTTTCTCCTCTCTTTCATTCATTCGCAGGCCTCTCAAATGAGCACCATTTCCGTTTATCCAACTTTTTTGTTAAGGCCATGTTCTGCCTTGGCATTTTTAAACTCTTTTTCATTTTTGCTATTTAGCCTCTTCCATTCTCTTCATTTTCTATTCCATATTTTTCTCAAATTTCATTTTTGCATATAACTTATTGTTTTATGCCTTTTATGTCCACAAGTGGTAAAAGACCACTTTACCCTTGTCTTTCCCATTTATGACCACTAGGTCCTCAAGTGGTAAATTACATATTTACCCTTTTGCTCTCTTATTAATTTCCGGTTCTATCATTTTATTTCCAAAAAATTCCATTTAGCTTTTAATATACCCTAAACAAGTCCAGAAACTGTTAGGGTATATTTCGGGGTGTTACATCTTACACAAGGGCTGAGTGGCAACTGATAGGGTTTGAAAAAATGGGCTTGCAAGCCCACTCGCCAGACCCAAAGAAGAGGCGCGTCCATTGAAGCGTCGTGCCTAGATGCTGCCTGCATCGAGGGCTCATCCGCATTCCGCCCAAAGGCCTAAGTATGGATGATCGAGAAAGCCCACATCTTATAAATCAAACTAGATCCCATCAATAAGGGAAATAGAATAATCCTCGATAAAGTATTAAATCCCATCAATAAGGGAAATTGAATAATCCCCGATAACGTATTATCCTACAAATCCAACTAGATCCCATCAACAAGGAAAATAAAATAATTCACGATATAACAGCTCATCCTACGAATCAAGCCAGATCCCACCAATAAGGAAGAAGGATAATTCTAAATAAAGTGCTCTGTCAATCAAATCCGATACCAATAAAAGCAAGAAATATCTCGTCCAATGGGAAAGAATCCTAATCACCATCCAATAGAGGAAAACATATACTATAAATACTGTGCCACCCTATCTATGAAAGGCACGCTGAACACATTCACCCTCTGCTGTACCCATCTTTTCTCTCAGAAAGAACCGACTTAGCATCGGCTGCCACTGGCTAAGGCTTCTCCTCGCCGAATTCCCCTTCTTCTTGCTTATAAGAGGAGTGCCACGTCCAAAGCCCGCAGAACAAAGATCAAGAATTAATCCCCATTTCAAATTTCCGACTATCCAGAGCCTCGCAGACCAACTCCGTCAAAGAACCCAGTTGTACCTAATCCATCTCGACATCGTCCAAATTCTTAAATCCGGCTAAAAGGCATCATCAAAACAAAAGGTAAGAATAAGGAAATGGAAATAGTCAGCATCTAAGGTATGACGAACTTTTTTTTGCGGGAAGGCATTTGATTAATGAGGCTTAGTACTTAAGATGGAAAGGAAAAATCTAGTGCAATACTTTAAATATTCCAAAATCACATTGACATGGAGATTTTATGGGAGGACGCCACGCCATGAGATTAAAGCCGCCTTATGGTGGTTCGGGGGAATCCGGCGTCGAGTCTCGTACGATCACACCCGCTCCGCCGAGCCTCATCGCGCAGATTCAGATACCAGATATGATACCCACTAGTGAATCGGCAAAATCTATGACCGCCTATTTCCGAAGTTAAACCGGTCGACTTTCAGAAAAATTACAAATTTTGGGTGATTTCATAGATCCAACCTTTCCCATCACAATCAAAATGAAAAAATATTATTGGCCAAACCAAAAATTCCTCCTTAAAGCAAAAAAAAAAATCTGAATCTGAAATACGGATTTCAAGTTTCAACTAACCTTTTGAAGATGAAGAGAGAGTTGTCGGAGAGGGGAGACTGAGATGTAAACTTATATTTAAGGATTTCTAGGTTTGTGTAATATTTAAGCTCTAAGAACACAATCAGATTAACATCATAGGAACCCAAAACATTACAAGATCTTAAGATTTCATGATATTCACATCATAAGTGTATCAAGAGTTTGTTATTACTAACCCGGATCAATAATAACGAGTAGTCAAATCAAACTTTATTTTATACCTTTGCCTTTTCTTTACAATCTCTGACTATCAATGCATGATGGTAAAATATTTCTGTCTTTGAGAAACCTCATGGATAGGGAGAGGACCTTATATACATGGGTTTAAAATTAAAATTTAAACATTTAAATTTCCACCGCTTCCATCAAGCGATGCAACCCAAACCAATTTAATTACAATTCTCCCTTTATTTTATTTATAAAATCCCTTTTATCACCCGAGTCATCATGTATATAAAAACATTCTTACACTCTCCTTAATTTGACTCGTGGTGATAATACATTTATGATTTAATAAATATACTCATAATGCGCATTACACACTAAGTTATTCATTCATTCACAATTGGTACTATTATAAAAGTCATAATTAAGAATAAGAACTAACGAGAGTCAAGCATGTGCTGTATATCATTATTTCGGGAGAGTAGTCCCTTCCATGCTAAGTACAATTAGCCTGGGGCACTTAACATGACCTGTAAATGAGAAGTACGAAGAAGGTCCACAATAATGTCTTTGTCAAAGACTTTCCTTTTAACATTCATCTGTATGCAATTATGTATACAAAACATATATAAGGAAATTTCAAAAATATATAATTGAGCTCCAGAGTGTTCAATAAACAATCATTATGAAACTATTACTATAATGTGCTCAAGACTCATAATTTTCACGTGGCATTTGATGTCTTTGTGACACTACTTTTGATCATTAAGTCTCAAAAAACATAAGTTATGTACATAATCAATAAATTTAACACTTTGTTTCTGAATTGAGCTTTACATACAACAACAAATATAAACCTTATATCCTCAATAATCATAAACATTTGTTGTCGAAGAGAACTCGATTAACGGAACTGTTCTTTTTAGCAACTTGGCCATAATAAAGTCAACAAATCCAAGTCCTAAAATATATTCGTAACCATAATCCATAATTATGATATTATATCATAATATACATATTTTGATAGTAGATACTTATAATTTTACATAATAATATTGTTCCTTTATATAATCATCAATTAATAGGAACAAATAACAAAGATAAACTTTCAACTATCATTCGACATAATTGAATCTAAGAGCAAATAAAAAGCATGCATGAATCATTAAGGTTCTTCTATCATGATGCTTTCAATCCATTCGATAACCCAAAAGTCTTTAAATATATACTATTTATAAGACAATCTAACATTCATGTAACTTCGTATGGGATATCTCATCTTGTCTCAATCCATGCATTCAATATCTCATTATCCTTTAAATATATACTTTATGAGACAATTTAACAATTTACATTACTTTTACAGGATATCCTATCACATAATATTATCTCTTTATATACTTTAGCATACAATTTTAAGATCTTTTCATAAATTAATGCAATAAAATTTAATTCACTAATAACTATCAAGACATAATCAATAATTTTGCCTCCCACTGATCTTTGTATTTATTCATTGGAAATAACGGTGTTCTTAAGTCCAAATAACATTATGATATCATAAAGCTTAAGATATCATTAACAAACATTGCAATATGTATGTCAACTTCAACTATTTTCTATGTAACTTTATATTTGGTAGCTATACAAGCTAAGTCTCTTAAATTTAATCATAAAAACATTACTTAATCATAAAGATATGAGCCACTTAATGAAGTTATAAAATTTTCCCATTTGGCTCATATTTTACATTAATTAAGAAACAAACATGAAACGTTAATAAAATTAGAAGTTGAATAAACTGCAAGCAAATCCCATAACTAGATTCAAACAAATAATTTTAAAATGATACAAATACTACAACTCTCATTTGGGTAGATATTGTAGTATATAATACCTTATGACATTTTTAAGTACATATTTCTTTAATAGATATTCTTCATAGTTCATGTTAAAATTAAACTTGTAATCTTTGATGTACAAATATAATCTAACAAAATTATAAGATATATCCCCATAATGCTCATTATTCATATGATGGTTAGTTTACCTTTGGGTAAATTCTTAAATATCTTATAATTCACGAACTTCAATATACTATTCATCAAAGTACTTAAATTTGTTTCAAAACATCCATAAGAAATGAGTAATTGAATAGCATAAGTGTAGATTTTCCTTAATTTGAAATTCATGGAACATTCAAATTCGCCACTTTGGTGACTAGCTTAACTTACATTAAACGAATTTCAAAAGTTACAATTAACAATATTTACATCATTAAATATGATTATCAAATCCTTCAGCAGTCATTCTATTGACTAGCATACCATAAATGTCTTGTACTCATACATGATAATATAATTATCACACAAACATTATATTGTGATAAATCAATAAAATTAAAATACGATTTTATAGGAAAAACCATAATATTATCACAACCATCATCAAATATTTAAGTACAAAAGTAAACTTAATGAGACTTCATAAATATGGCAAATATCACAAGTTTATACAATATGACAAATCATAGACATGTCAAATGTGTTTCTATAATGTGAACTTGAGATTTTAAAAGAAATCTCACATAATAAGTTCCATTTAGATTTATATGAATAATAGTGTCAATTAGCATCATATTGACAAAGCTATCCATAATGTATAATTCATACAAATAGTTATCTATAACAAGACCTTTAATGAAATGATCTTTAATTCATAACAATTTAATCAAATTCTATATGACATATTATCTCATTTATAAGCATTTCATGTGAGGCAAATCCAATTATAATGTTATACCTGATATATAAAACTTCATGGTTCAAATCACTTTGGTGGCTAATAAACAATTCATAAGTGAATTCAATTGTATAATATAATAATTATGATATTCAAAACATTAAGGTTCAACATTTTGATGACTATGAACAAAATAATTAATATCAAATTGGATAAAATTGTCGATGAAGGTTATAAAATAAATATTAATAAAACAAAACAACATATGTTATAGCCTGATGTTTTAGAAACCCTTATAATCATGAGAGATGCCATTACCGCGGGTTCAAATCCTTTTATTAAAAATTTTGTTTTTATTAAACAAATTCAAATCTCTTGCTTCCATTGAAGTACGATGATTCATAACAAAATTTGGATAAAACCAAATTGGAATATAACAAAATTCCTATAAAGGATAATATCACCTTTTGGAAGGATAATTATTAATTCTAACCGAATAGTGATTCAAAATGAAAACGCCGAAGATAATTATAATCATAATAAAAAAAAATTACTATAATCTGCAGATTGCAATACGTAATTTTAACCATACACCAGATTCTACGTTTTTGGTAGGGTAATCCTTTTTTTTTTTTTTTTTTTTTTTGTTGAAAAAAAAAAAAAGATAATCTCCATAAAACACTATAATTTGAATTTCAATAAATTCAGGAAATTTAAACAAAAGGGAAGGATATCGGCTTTTAAAGGAACAAGAATTATCTAAATCATAAAAAATAATATTTTGAAAAACAAATAAGCCCTATAAAGCATTATCTATTAAACTTAGGAAAATCATGAATCCCTAAACCTTCGCTCTGATACCACACGTAAACTTATATTTAAGGATTTCTAGGTTTGTGTAATATTTAAGCTCTAAGAACACAATCAGATTAACATCATAGGAACCCAGAACATTACAGGATCTTAAGATTTCATGATATTCACATCATAAGTGTATCAAGAGTTTGTTATTACTAACCCGGATCAATAATAACGAGTAGTCAAATCAAACTTTATTTGTTTCTATACCTTTGCCTTTTTTTTACAATCTCTTAATATCAATGCATGATGGTAAAATATCGGCTTTGGAGAAACCCTCAAGGGTAGGGAGAGGACCTTATATACATGGGGTTTAAAATTAAAATTTAAACATTTAAATTTCCACCGCTTCCATCAAGCGATGCAACCCAAACCAATTAATTATACCCTTTTATTTTATTTATTAAATCTCTTTTTATCACCTGAGTCATCATATATAAAAAACATTCTTACATGAGAATCGTTCGTTGCTGAAGGATATCGAGGATGGAGCGACTGGCGAGGGGGTGGGGGCGAGGGCTAGAGCTGTCGACCGGGCCATTATGTGGGTCTATTGGCAAATAGCAGATTCACAGGGGGAAAGGAGGAGATGGGGAGTAAGGGAAACAGGGAGGCGGTTTATCGCATCGCCACAAGGGAAAAGGAGAGGGAGAAATAGGGGAGGAGACTAGAGAGAGAAGATGAGACTTGAGGGTTAAAAAAACCAAAAAAATATCTTTCTTTTATTTTATTTTATGTATTTATTGAAAATAAATATAAAATATATTTGATAAAAATTACATTTTTACTTTTTAACATGATTTAGGATTTTAAAAATTTTAGATTATCATATTTAATAAATATAAATTTAATGGGTTTTATGCAGTTATTTTTTAAATTACATATTATTTATTAAATGTAAAAATGTATTTATATTTTAAAATAAGATTTATGGTTATTACTAGACATTTAAATATTAAATAAGCAAATATATAAAATAAATAAATTTATTTGCTTTTTTATTAATCTTAGCATGAAATGATAAATATTTTTTTTAAATATATCTCAATACACTTTACAAATATATGAAAAATTATAATTACATATATATTTTTAAAGAAATGATAATAATTTGTTTTGTTAAATTTTTAGCTTCCTTAATTATATATATATTTCTAATAATTTATGTAAAATTTTAATAATTTTTAAATATTTTAATCATCTTATTTTACGTATCAACCGATACGCGACCGATACACCGCGACCAATACGTCTCGGGACTGTTCAGCGAGAATCGATATCGCGATTTCAACCATGACGCTAAGCCTGAAAGACGCCAGAAGACTTGGCAATTAATCAAAGGGCTGAAAGTAAGGTCGGACCTGTCGTGGTGTATTCTATGTGACTTTAATGATCTTTTGGCTGAATCAGAGAAACGAGGAGGGATAAGACATCCAAACAACCTGATTCATGGCTTCAGGGATGCAATCAACTTTGGTAGTCTCAAGGAAGTGGCCATGCAAGGTTACCCTTACAAGTGGGAGAGAGGCAGAGGAACACCGGGAAGGATAGAAGAAAAACTGGATAAGGCTCTGGCAACAAGGGATTTGTTTCAAAAATTCCAAGGGACGGTAGTATTAAATGAGGATGCTCCGGCTTCTGATCACACGGCCATTTTTCTCTGCACGAAAGAAAGGGGCGCTTCAAGGAGGTACAAATTCAGGTTTGAAAATGCATGGGTCCGGGATGATGAGTGTAGGAATTTGATTCTGCAAAGCTGGAATCAGACGAATGATTTGAATATTAAGGAGCGTATGTGCTCGGGAATTAGAAAAGTGGGGGAAGCCACAAGAGGAATCAATGCCGGCAAAAACTCACAAGTTGTAGAAACAACATCAGAGATTTGAAATAACGTAGGGATGACGCATCAGCTAGTCTGTTACAAGAAGCCAGATGTGAGCTTAATGAAATCCCTACGGGGCAGGAGGTATATTGGCGCCAACGGGCTAAGCAATTCTGGGGATATAAACACTCGATTCTTCCGCAACTTTGCATCATCCAGAAAAAGAGCGAACGAAATAACCCAACTCAGAGATTATAATGGGCAGTGGTGCACTTGGGATCATGGTCTTCAAGACCTAATTGTGAGACACTTCTCGAATATATTCACCACCAGAGGAAGTGATAGTGAAACAGTCCTTAGAAATGTGGAGAAGAAAGTTACAGATAAACACAACAGGTATTTACTCCGTCCCTTGGAAGCACAAGAAGTGAAAGATGCCATCTTATCCATGCATTCGAATAAGTCACCAGGTCCGGATGGAATGAACCCAGCTTTCTTTCAGGCATTAGGAAATCGTACAAGGGATCACTTATAGTGCATTATGCCTAAATGAAGGGCATATAACTGAAGAAATGAATTCACTCAAATTGTTCTGCTTCCCAAAAAACCGAAACCAGAAAGAATTTCTGACCTCTGACCCATAGCACTATGTAATGTAATTTACAAATTCATTGCAAGTCCTCGCTAACAGGTTGAAGTTTGTCCTTCCTGCCGTTATTTCTGAGGCACAGAGTGGCTTTGTCCCTGGCAGGTTGATAACAGACAACATAATGGTGGCATACGAGGTTAATCATTACATGAAACAGAAAAGACAAGGGAAGCATGGTGCGGTGGCTTTAAAGCTAGATATGTCGAAAGCATGTGATCAAATGGATTGGCAGTTTCTAAAGGACATGATGCTTGCTCTTAGCTTCCATCACATTTGGGTTGGGAAAATTATGGCGTGCGTCGAATCAGTAAGTTACCATCTTATTCAGAAAGGGGAAAGAATGGGCCCAATTAAACCTAGCAGAGGTTCACGTCGGCTAATCCCTTCACCATTTTCATTCATTTTATGTGCAGAAGGTTAGAAGGGGTCTGATCCATGGGTGCAGAGTGGTGCAGGGCCCCCCGGAAATCTCCCATCTCTTCTTTGTCGACGATAGTTACTTCAAAGCAGATGAGCAGGAGGGATACCAAGTGAAGAACTGCCTAGAACAATATGGAAAGGCTTCATGCCAAGTGATTAATTTTGAGAAGTCTACGATTACGTTCAGCCCAAATGTCTCGGACCATCTGGAAAGAGGCGATTCGAGGTATATTACAGTCACACCGGAAGTTCCAAGCAGAAAATACCTATGGCTACCATCCTTGGTGGGAAGGAATAAGAAATTAGCCTTTAATTTTATTAGGGAAAGAATTGACCATAGATTGAGAGACTGGAACAAAAGGATCTTATCGAGAGCAGGGAAAGAAGTCCTACTCAAATCCATCATCTAGGCCATTCCATCTTACGTGATGAGCATCATTTTACTCCCCCGACCACCTTCTGTTAGGATGTCGAGAGGATGCTGAATGCTTTTGGTGGGGAAGAAATCGGAATGTGAAAAAATGTATTTGTTAGACTTCTTGGAATAAATTGTGTTCTGGCAAAGATAAAGGAGGAATGGGGTTTCGGAAAATTCAAAAGTTCAATTTAGCACTGTTAGCCAAGCAAGGTTGGCGGCTTCTTTCTAATCCAACTTCACTGGTGGCCCGCCTTTTTAAATCCAGGTACTACCCTACGACTTCATTTATCACTGCAAAATTCAAAGCTAATCCTAGTCTCATATGGAGGAGCATCATGGCAGCCCAAGGAGTGATTCAACGTGGGGCAAGGTGGAGAGTAGGGGTAGGGGATCATGTAAAAATATCGCAGGATCCGTGGCTTCCGGACATGATAAATCCTTGGATAAAGTCGCCTCCAACTATGGGGTCAACGAGGCTACGGGTGAGTCTCTTTGAAACCGATGGGGTCTAAAATAATATGTGCAATGCACTAAAGCGTTGCTCCGTAACTGCAGCCCCAAACGCCTACCTTACGAAGGGATCTCGAGGGGACAGACTAATAAAAAAGCTCTACCACATCGGCATTCTACCCATGCCAAAGTACACGAGTCCAGGCCCATAATTGAAACCACCATGCCAGATGATCAAGTGATATAGTCGGCCCAAAAGACTCGTGTGAAAGGAAAAATGCTCAGTCTCCATGATCCACGCCCTATAGATTAGGAAAGAATGATCTTTCATGATCACATTCCTCCATTATCCTCATCAATGGTCCACGATATGAAAAGGAAACTCCTCACCCACCTGGGAGAGATATCGATCACCATCTAACAAAAAAAGTAACCACTATTTCCCCTTATAAATGCCGATCCATTCTACCACAAAAAGGTATGCATTGAACTCATACAGGAGGAGAGTGGATCCTCTTTCTTTCCTTGAAGAAAAACTCCACTTAGCCATTCGGAGAGGCTACCGCACTTCACGGATCACCTTGTTTATGCTGTTTTCTGCAGATAATGTATCACGAGGATAGGCCCACGACTCCAACCGCCTCCATCTAATACCGATAAAAGCACCATCAATTTGGCGCTAACTGCGTAACGACTGCCTTTACATAAATAAAACTCGAATTCTCGATTGATGGTATCGACTCGAAACATGAGCAAGAGTCACGCCAACCTCCCTAGGACGCAAGACCAACAGGGCAACCTAGATAGCCGCCCACCAAGAGACGCTCTCGAAACCCTACAGGCCAATACTAACGAGATGGAGGCACTCCGTCTCACCAACCAGCGTTTGTTAAGAGACTTGGAGGAACTTACCAGACAGATGCAGCGCCCGTAGGAAGAACAACAACACCATGACATTCCTCGAGACATTGATGGAGACGGAGAAACTAGTCAAGCAAAGGAGCACGATCCCTATAAACCCCCCGGAGAGGATCGCAATGAGGGGATGCCTGGTAGGAATAACAGAGGCAATGGACCAATCCTTTATCGGCAGGAGATAGGGGAACGATCGTGGGAGCAGCGGTTCCGAGACATCCAACAAGAGCTCAGCCACATGAAGGAAACTGCAAAAGGAGGAGCTCCAGTCTCCATGGATGCTTTGATACAACAAACATAATCCCCGTTCACGACCGGAATACTACACTTCCCTCTCTCAGCGAAATTCAGAATGCCGCGGATCAAAACGTTCAACTGAACGAAAGATCCTGTAGACCACCTCAATACTTACAAGAATCGAGATGAGTTGGCTAATGCATGCTCGTGACTTCGTGAGATGCGTAGCCTTCGCTATCACGCTAAAAGGGCTCCTGGGTGATTTGCCCCGGGTTCACGTACTCCCCGCCATCGTCAGTCTCATCCTTCAGAGAGCTATCCATCGCGTCCATCTCCCACTTCATCGGAGCTCGAACGTACAGGAAGTCGAGCTATCACTTGCTGACCATAAAGTAGAGCCCACGGGAGAACCTGAGGTCCTACGTCCATAGGTTTAACGCGGAGTCATTAAAGGTAGACATTCCAAATGAGAAGTTTTCCATCACCGCTTTCATCTCCTGTTAGCGTGCAAATAAAAGATCTGATGTTTTTCATCTCAAAAAACCCTCAGGCAAGCATGGTCGAGGTTCTCGCCAAAGCAGGGAAATACATCAAAGGGCGAGGAAGCCCTTCTATCTAAGCAGGAAAGCTCTTCCGCGCAAAAGGAGAAAAACAGGGGCGAGAAAAAGCGAGAACGAAGCCCCAAGAGAGGAGGAGACAAGGATAGATCCCCACGAAGGGACAGAGAAAACAGAGAACGGTCTCCAAAGAGACGAGGCAAAGTCAAGGACCGTCAGTCTACCTCACCGAAGTCATGAAAGAACGATATCCACCCCGAACACCACCCTTTCGACAACCCCTGCAGATCACAGTTCTACGCGAGGTGTAGCACAAAAAGTTCTTGCTGTGGCCATCTCGACAAGACAAACCCAACAAAAAAGAGACTCAACCAAGTATCAGGAATTCCACACGATCACGGACACCGAACAAATGATCGTGATCCACCGAGGAAGGAAATTAATACCGATCCGACGGACATCTTCCCCGCTCGCGGGCCCTTCGTAAGGTCGGGACCAGGCACCACCCCCATCACCTTGTCAACTAGCTCCAACTCAACACCAGCAACCCTTGGGAGAAATCCATGTGATCTCCGGGGGATTTGCGGGGGGAGGAGAATCCACTACTTCAAAAGGCTCATCCGCGTTAACATCGATCGTGGAGACACTAAAAATACAAGCAATATCCAAACTCCCTCGACTGGATACTACCATAACCTTTTCGGACTCCAACTTGGAAGGCTGCCAGCATCCCCATGACAATCTACTAGTAATAAGGGTCATCGAAATAACAAAACACACGTGGTCCTGGTCGACAACGGAAGCTCAGCCGACATCATCTTCGCATCAACTTTCGATAAAACGGGCATCGAAATGGAGAAGCTAGAACTAGTCAACGCCCACCTACAGGGATTCTCCGGAGAAAGAGTGCTACCCCTAGGGTCAATACAACTAGTGCTCACTTTGGGAGATCCCCCGTGCCAGGCCACAACGGCAGTAAGGTTCCTCATAGTAGATGCCCCATCAGCTTATAACATACTATCAAGTGTGACCCTCCTCAATGCCATAAGGGCCGACCCCTTCCGCCTCATATGGTTATCAAATTCCCCACGCGATCAGTGGTAGGAATGGTTCAGGAGATCACACAGAAATGAATGCTACTTCCCGACATCAATGAAACAAGCTTGGCCGCAAGATCTGCTACTCGACGAGCCGACATTTAAACGAGGTAAGCATCCGACCTATGCCTGCAAAAGAACTAGAACTAATACTCATGATGACCAACCAAAGACATCTCGCTTACATCGGGATCCAAACGGATTAAAGACGCCGTGGGACCTCCTTATCCACTTAAACATAATATAGAAGTATTCACCGAAGCAGACGATATTTAACTGACCCCCGCGCAATAATCACTCCCAAGTAAGGAGGTTTCGTTTCTCAAAATTGTGACTTTATTTCAAGGGAGTTACAGTTATCTCATAATATTACAATTAGCAAAGTCGTTCTCTCGTGATTCCTAAAATTACAATCGACTTAACGCCCCGCCCAAGGCAAAAACCACAAGTAAGGGAAAAAGAAAAATAAGGAGAAGGAGATGAGAGAAAAGAGGGGAGGAGAGGTATAGCATAAGGAACGGGCCTTGAAGCATTCAAAACATGCCTCCTCTTCCGAGCGTGTCCCTTGACCTGAATCCATCAAATGGCAGGTGTAACGCCCCAAAAAAAAATACCCTAGAATTTTTATAATAAAAGAAATATTATTATTATATATTCGAATAATCGAGCTAACTCAGTATTTTTCTAGAAATCTTTAGATGAATATCGATCAAATGATTATTATCCGTAAATAAACCCAGTGAAAAAAGAGAAATATGGAAATTGTAAATGTGTGGACCTAAGGGTCAATTACAAATGTTTATATGTTAAGTGAAATTAGGGAGAAATAAATGAGTAAAGGAAAAAAATAATAGAGATTTAAATGAAGAATAATAGAGAAATGAAGGGACCTAAAATAAAAAGAAATAAAGAAAAATCAAGGAAAGGAAATGTGGTATGTAGAAAGAGGGGAGGAAGCTTCCTTTTTCTTTTTTCTTTAAAGTACGACGAGTGATCCATAAGAAAGGAAAACAGAGAAAAGGGAGAGTTAGAGAGAGAGGCTCCATCGTCTCTCTAGATTTTCTCACAATCGTAATTACAGGTCTCCCGCTTAAGCAAGAGGGAAAGTCCTTCCACGTGACAATACCGCAAGTGTAGACCGAATCTGTGACTCAACAAACTCCATGAGGTAGGTCTTCCTACTGGGTCAGTTTTCTACCCTAAGGATTGTTGGGTGGTTATCCGGCCTTTTTTAGGGGAATGTATGGTTGCATTTTAAAACCATGGGAAGCTGCCACATTGCAGTGCGCAAATTAGCCGAACCTTAGAGCCGATTTTCGGCACAAAGTGAAGGGAATTTGGTAAAAAGGCCTTCAGAATTGTAGCCACATCAATGAACTTGATGTTAGGCTTTTTAATTC
The DNA here is from genome assembly GCA_016808115.1 of Tetrastigma voinierianum. Lineage (NCBI taxonomy): Eukaryota > Viridiplantae > Streptophyta > Magnoliopsida > Vitales > Vitaceae > Tetrastigma > Tetrastigma voinierianum. Next base: position 45,673 of record JAEQBH010007027.1, read on the forward strand.
TCGATTTGGACCTCCTCAGAGACTGCTTATAGTCCTTTTAATCGAGGTCAGCCCAACTACAAACTGGCCTGGTCGGCCTCGCCACCCGGTCAACTACCGACCTTAGAACGGGTTTTTGGGTCAGAATAAAGAGAATTTGGCAGTAAGTCCTCTGTGAAATTGTAGCCACATCAATGAACTTGATGTTAGGCTTTTTAAATTTTTAATTCGACTTCGTAGACCGCTATGGTCTTTTTATCGCACGCTCAAACGGGTGGAGCGTCAAGCAAACCGAGGTCGCTAAACAAAGGTCGCCCAACAGCGTCGCCAAACAAGATCGCTAAACAAGGTCGCCAAACAGATATTGCCAAATGCCGCCGCCCAATACGGCTGCCAAATGCAGGTCGCCAAACATTGCTTGCCCAACAGCCGTCGCTACAAACAAAGAAGCCGCCCAACAAAGGGTAGTCAACAAAGGTCGTCCAACAAAGGGTCGCCAAACAGCCGATCGCAAACAGCGGCTGCCAAACAAGAATCACAAACAAGGGTCACAAACAGAGAGGTCATCAAACAAAGGTCATCCAACAAAGGTCGTCAAACAAAGGTCGCCCAACAGCTGGTCGCCAATTCAGTCGCCAAAGTTGACTATGCATGACCTCCAACTCGAAGGTCATATCTCCTTCGCTTGAACTCCGACATTTTGGTGTTCTCGGACTCTATGGAAAGCTCCATGGAGTCAAGAATACATTCATATGCCTGAGGAGGATGTTAGATGTCAGACCGAGGCATTTGACTGAGCTCGTCACTTCCAGTGCAGCCGTCAGCTTCAGTCAGCTCAAAGTTGACTCACGCATGACTCCAACTGGTAACATCCCTTCGCTTGGAACTCCTATTTGGGTGTTCTGACTCTATGGAAAGCCCATTGAGTCAAGAATACATTAATATTCTGAGAGTATAGGAAGATGTTTGATCGAGGTGATAGACGAGCTCGTCCAGCTTCAGGCCTGCTCGCCGGGCTCAGATTTGATCGTATGACTCCAACTTCGGAAGGTCCTAACTCCTACGTTCGAACTCCGATTCGAGTGTTCTTGCACTCTATGGAAAGCCCATTGAGTCAAGAATCCATCTCTATATAGCTTGTTTAAATTGGAACTTATACTAACCTCCGAAAAATCAATCCTAACCAAAACTACTAGTACACACGAATAATATTGTTCTTTAATGGTGTTGAATAGGGACTTGATTTATGAGGAAAAAGCTAAATCAGATTGAGATTCCAAGGATTGGAATAAAAGTAAATATCAAATATTTTTGGGTTTGTTCTCTGATCTATTAATTCAGTTTTATATGTTTATTCTCTAATCTATTTAATGTCAAGTATTTTGGGTAGTTTGCGAAGCATATGAAATGAGTGCATGAATGAGTATGTAAATGGTAATATTAGATAATAACACAAGTGATTACATAGATTGAGTATATCCTTGAAAGCGAGAATACGAGTGAATATGGAATTGAAGCATGATATTTGGCAGAATGAATGTGATTGATAAATCGAAATGTAAAAATGAATCGGACGATTCTTGACATCTTGAATTGCATCGGAAATATCACCAGAATGAAGCCGCTGACGAGATGCACAATCGGCATCAGATCACGAAGGCGCAATTGTCGATGTCAGCAGCGGGATGCACCAATCGACATCGATCCTTGATGGCGTATGGCATTGATGTCCCACACTTAGCGGGATACACCAATCGGCATCCGTCATGATGGCATATGGCATTTAGAGATACCCGTGTAAGGTGCGCAAGCGGCATCCGTCGTGATAGGAGACGGGTGATGAAATGTGTAAGCACATTGCAGGAATAAAAATAAAGTGGGAGATTCATCAAGCGGAATCCGTCGAAGTGTGAATTGAATAGTCAAGTGAAATAACCAACATTGAGTGTAAATGAGATTTTTATGTATGCTTAAATCCTCATAAATTAAGTGTGAAATGAATTGTTGCATTGAAATTGCATGATGTGATTTGTTGAGTCTTTGAAAATTGAAAATATGTGAAAAGGCAAATAGCATGAGTATTTGTTGAATTAATAGGCATGGTTTAATGTTAAATTCATCTTGAGTTACATTGAATATTGGAATGAAGCTGTATAGAACCACTAAGCATGAAAATGCTAAATGGTTACACATCTATATTTGCAGTTGAGTAGACGGGAAGGAAGCAGATGTCGTGCAGTAGCAGGGAGTCATGAAGATACGGCGTATAAGTATATCTTTCAGATCATTTATATCATCTCTTTTGAACAATTGGTATTTATTTTTTTTTAAAACAAAGGTTAAACCAGAACCTTGATTTTGTATATCATTTTGAAAAACATGAATGCCTTCTTTGTAAATGTATTTTAGTAAATGTTTAAGAGCCTCTAGAATTGGCGAAATTTTGTAAATGATTGTGGGCTTACTTAGCTAACCCTTCATAACTAAACAAAATTAATTAAGCGTTTTAATAAGATAAATAAAAGCGTCGAATGTAGAGACTCCGGTTCGGATCATCGTCGGGTCGACGGGATTAAGATCAGACACTTTGAAAAAAAAAAAAAAAAAACTTAACAATCATAAATGAAGAAATTAAGCGGCGTCCTGGGTTTTGGTTCGAACTCGCCTCTAGGGTCGAGGTAGGGCTTGAGGTCGTCACGTGGAAGCAAGAACAAAAGCACAGCTCCCACCCCGGCTAAGCGGATTAGGGAACAACCTATCTGACAAATGGCGAACAAGCGAGCAGAAACACCATCTTATGACCCTTGCGCGGACTTAGCGCGGTAGCAACATAACCTGAAGCTACCGTCAGCTCCCGACTCAGATCCGGCGACGGATGTAAGCACGAGAGCGGCGTAGCGCCACCCTCGAAGGAAGGTGGTTATTTATAAGCTTGGGAACACCTTGGGAAGTCACGCGATCCGTTAGATTCTCCACGGGCCAGACAACTAAAACTACTGCTTTACTTCCCCAGGGAAGGAAGACAAATGAGCACCCGGGACTCGGATGTTAAGGGCCACATAGCTCGGTTCAAGGAGTCTTATAGCTCGGTTTCAAGAGCCTTAGCTCAGTTTGAAAGGCCTTGTAGCTCGGCTTCAAATGAGCCATGTTTCCCGATTTGAGGCGAGTGGCTCAGGTTCTTAAGAACCTACTTGACCCGAGGCCCAGTAGCCAAGGGCCACGCGTGGCTCGGTTTCAAGAGCCTTGTAGCTCGGCTTCAAGAGCCTTGTGGCTCAGTGGCTCAGCTTCAAAGCCATGTAGCTCGGGTTTCAAAGAGGCCTGTGGCTCGGCTTCAAGAGTCTTGGCTCGGCTGGAATGGGCCATGTATTTCAGGTTTCAAGGGGCCATGTGGCTTGGTTCTTAGGAACCTAACACCCAGGCCAAGTAGTGGAGCCACGCGTGGCTCGAGTTTCAAAAAGCCTTGTAGCTCGGTTTCAAAAGAGCCCTATGGCTCAGCAAAAGGAGCCACGTAGCTCGATTTCAAAGGAGCCCACGTGTGCTCGGTTCAAAACCTTGGCTCGGCTTCAAGGAGCCTTGTGGCTCAGTTTCAAAGGAGCCATGTATGTAATAACTCATCCTAAAGGCATAACTATTCATGCATTCCTAAAGGCATAACTATTCATGCATGCATTCATGCACAAAGACATACATGCATATAATATATATGTATTTGTCATGATTAAGGGGTTAAAGTGACAAAATTGAAAGTTAGGGGAGTTAAGTGTTAAGTCAAGCAAATTGAAGGACCATTTTGAAATTTTGTCAAAATATCTAAATAAAAGCTTTAGAGTTGTCTTAGCTTCTCTTTTCCTAACTATATTTCAGATCAGTGTGATAGAAGAGGAAAAAAGCTGGTTTGAGCAAAATCTCTGTCGTTTTAGATTCAAGCTGACTTTAGGTAAACTCTGTTTCAGATCTGTTTTGCACCTCTATTTCGGATCTTTAAGCTCTGTTTTGAACAAGTTGTAAATATGAAAGTTGTTGGGTTATGTCTCTTCTAGGTTTCTGTAAAGGGCTTGGTAATTGGTTGTGTTTATCTCGAGTTATGATCTGTTGAACACTGATTATGTACTGTCCTGATTCTGGCAGTTTACTATGTGAAATTTGAAAGCATGTTTCTCCGTGTGTATTTGGTATTTTGCCCTAATTTTCGGATATGTTCTACTTTTATATGTCTAGTTCTTTCTTGAAAAATATTAGGGCTTGATCAAGTCTCAATCTTAAGTTATGGTGGTTTTTTTAAAGGCTGTTCTGTAACAGGGGACCTGATAACAGTTAAAGTTTGAAAATCTGGTATAAATTCTATATATGGAATATGAAGCTGATTTTTACATATGTTAAAGATGAATGAGTCTAGTTTCTAACAAAAAAAGAATCATGTCTTTTGGATGTATGTTGAGATTTATAGCTAAAAGAAGTCAGCAAGGTCCTGCTGTAAAACAGGGGTTAGGCCGACCTAGGTTATATGTTCTCATATATTTCGAGTTTTGGAAGTTTATGCATGATATATGACTTATGTACGATTAATATATGTTTAGACCACGAGGAGCAAGACGTACAAGACGTGGCGCGTTAAGGAGTGTCACCGGGACGTCATTTTTGTGAGTGGATATGAATGTTTGATACCATGTGTTCTTGTTTGTCATTTGATGTGAATGACTTTTTTTTTGTAATGAAGTGATTGATGATTCGTATCGATATATGTTATGGACTATGCAGTTGTTATGTGCGAATGTGTTGATGAACTATATAAATTCTGGTTGACAAAAATTTATGTGATAAACTATGAATGTTATTATGTACAAGTACGTATTATATGAAAGATCCATGATGCATGGAAGATAAGAGGATAGGTTATGGCCAGACATGTCCAATGTCATAGAGTTACAAGTTACAAGGACCAATGGGTCAAATACAAAGTATACAAGATGGACCCGACAACACAAGTTTACAAGGATTGCAAGTTATCAAGTTTACAAGTTCAGGGCGATACTTGATGTGTTTAGGTCATAACTTAGATAAGAAACGGATACATGCAAGCATTGTAGTATAAGATACATATAATTGCATGAATGTGCCTATGTTTGATGTTATGAATTATTAAGTGCTCTCATTTGATGATATGAATGTATATGAATATGTAGGAATTATGTAAGTGCTTTGGTTTGATAAAATGAATGGGCTTATGATGATGATGTGAATGTGTGTGGCGTGGTATCATGCTTTATATCCCTCATTGAGTAGCATCTCATTAAAAGTCTGATATTTTTTTAGGTTCCACGAAGTCAAAGAAGCATAAGTTATTGTTTAACTCACTTTGCCGCGTCTTGAGTGATAGGTCGGTGTGACTTCCCTCTCCTCTCTCTCATCATGACCCGGTATATATATTCGGAGACTTTTTTGAATTGTATATGTCAATGTATATATGGTTATCTAAAATTGTTTTGGGGCATGTTTATGAACAAGAAAAATATTAATACAAAGTGTTTGGTTGAGTTTTAACGCTTTTTTTAAAAAAAAATCCTAATGTTTCCTATTATGAGGTTGTAGCTTCCACTAGGGTGGCGTTTTGTGGTTAATTGAATTTTCTATAATTAGGATGACTTAGTTTTCTTTGGGGTTATAAGAACCAAGATTAGGACATTCTGATGTAGCTCGATTTCAAAGGGGTCATGTAGCTCGAGTTATTGAATCCTAATAGCTCGAGAGGCGAAGTAGCCCAGAGCCCGCCTGCTCGGTTGTGAGGAGGCGATAACGAGGCGTCGAGGGCCAAGCGCCAAACCCAGGAAGAGCAGACCATTTAAAGATTGGATGACCAGGAAACCTCTCAACACAGGTCTTAAAAAAAGACGAAAAAAACAAGAAGGTAGAAGGACGGATCCATAGAATAACAAAACCAATGTTAGCATTACAGACGTCCGAGGTTTAGAGCTTGAAGTTAGCCAAAATGAGCAAAGATTATACAAAGGGGCCTAAATATTTGAGGTGGGGCTGAGCAGCCTCGGTTGTCTGCGAGCCTCCCAGGCCATGCAAGTCGAGAGCGAATCCGAGGGCGGAGGAGAGCCGGCCTCGCTTGGGAACCTCATGTTCACCAAGAAGAGGAGCAAAGCTGAGGGTATCAGAGTACACCCCGGGATCTGCCTCATCCTTAAAAATGGATTCTTCCGCCTCTTCTGCTGTGGAGCTTGAAAGGTGAAGTCGAGCCCGGAAAAAGCCTTGCGGCTCTGCGTTGAAAAAGCAAGCCATCCAGAAGGCCCGTAAGGTGGTACCGTCCTCAGACTCAGCTATTACTCCATCCCTTTGGCTAAGCAAAGCCTCTTGCCTCTGAAAGTCCTCGCATAACACGTTGCATTCCTCAGTCAAGCGCTCCACGGGCTCGAAACCAGAAGCCTCTCGGCTTGGGCAGATCAGCATGCTGGTACATAGCTCTTCACGGCGGCACGAAGCTCTTCCTTGACCACCTGCAGCTCATCCTTGGCAACCCTTAGGCCCTCCCTGACCTCCTTTTCTCTGTCTTCAGCTCTCGCCTTTGTGGTCGAGGTGTGCTTCAAGTCGGATTTATGCTTCACAACATCCTCGGTCAAGCTTTGTGCTCCAGAGCTGCCTTCCGGCCTTCTCGGAGGACAAGGAGGCGACTTTAGCTAATGCTTTGACGCATGCCGCGAGGCTCTCGGTGAGCCAGCCCTCCTCGCCAAGCTCTTTATATAAGTAGCCATACGCGAGGAACAAGATGGAGTTAGCGAGATATGATAACCTGACGATGAAATGGATAAGAAGGCGCAAACATCTGAGAGGCGACTCCTTAGGCAGTAAATTCGAAGCCTCCTCAGCGCACAAGACATCAGCCTTCTTGAGATCGAGAATCCGAAGGATAGGCCAAAAACGACCTGGCGGCGAGCATAAGCATTGGTAAGCAGAGTCCTCGGCCCCCCCTCGGCTCAAGCGATCATTTCCTATATCTCCCGCATCGGAGGGAGGCTTGGCGTTACACTTGCCAGGGCTCAAATAAGATAGGAATAACTTTCAAATGAGGCTCAAATAAGCCCTTCTCGAAGAACCTCGCTCTCTTGTGAAGATGAAGCGACACTACGCACCCTCCACCTCTCGGACACCACAAGCCAGGAGGGAGTGACCTTCTGCCTCTACAGACTGAGCGAAGCTGATCACAACTCCTTCATGAGAGCCAGATGAAAAGAGATCATCTAGCCGGGGTCTTACCAGGAGGCAGAGAGAGCCCAGCTCTCGAGGGAAGAAGACTGGGCCTTACGTTTACACTTCTCCTCTTCTTGTGCAGCTCGACCTGAGTTTGGCTCTTTAGGTTAAATATCATGACAGGAGGCCCAACGGAAAATTTTCCATAGCGGGGCGGAGGGAGATCTGAATGGGGGGGAGCAAAAGGGCTTCACTTTGAAGAGTCGGGAATGTTCGACTGATCAGTTAGAATATGCAGAGTGGGCAATGCCCCTTGACTCTTAGTTTTACTTCCTGTCCTCAGAGTAAGGTCGGGATGGATTTGAAGGCAACCTGACAATGAAGTTGAGGAACATAACATGACCTTTAAAAGTCGGCCCTGCTAGCATAGACGGAAAACTCACCTTGAGGTTCTTAGGGAGGCGTTCATCTTGTCGGAATCCCCAGCATATCGTCTTGATCGACAAGGTTGTATTCCCAATGTCGACCCCATGAAAAAATACAATCTTTATAATCTTCATGGGAGGAAAGGAGGTCGGAATGATAGGTCTGGCGTGACAGCTTTGAAATATCTGAAGCCAGAAGGCCTCTTTCTGTTGAAGGAATAGCAGTAAAGCTATCTTAGGGACCGAGGCCGCATCCACTGAACTGACCAAAAGGCAGCCAAGACACCCCGAGTGGGAGGAAATTTGGAATGAACACATTGGAAATGTTGGCAAAGGCGATTTTGATGAAGGGGTGCGGAAGCGGAGGCCGTTCTGAGGCGCCTCAGCAGACCATCTTGGGAGCAGGAACAACATAAGGCGTGAAGATCGGGGACACGGTCAGGACAGGAGGAGGTGCATAGTAGTAGCGAAGGTTTATCTGAGGCTCAACGTTTAGGGCCACGGCGTTAAGTAATACCTCCGGCGGCCCTCAGAAAATATTAGGGCCACGGGAATACCTAATCTCGCTAATCTGCCCGCCCTTGCACAAGCGAAGGAAGATAACCTCTGAAAGGACCCAAACAAACCACGGCTGACAGGGACTACCAAATCCGTTGCCGGTTCGCGAGCTTCGAGCTCTCAAAGCTAGCCTTCCCTCTCTATGCGCGGGCCGTGAAAGCGAGAAGACCCGAGAGGAAGCCGCGTTAAGTGGAAAGAGAGCAATTAAAGCAGCGAAGCGGAACCCCGAGCAACCCGAAATTCAAAACAAGGAAAGAAAAGCGAGCGATGAAGAAGAAAGAGCGCCCATAGAACTAAGGAAAACAAGGAAAACGACCCCTGAGGAGACAAGTGATAGAAAGCACCAGCGGTTCGAGGTGCTAATCAAGACACTTCGAGCAGCGAGGAAGAAGTAGAAAAATGCGATGCAAGGAATGTTTCTAAAGATATGGGAAGCAACAGTCGAAACAGGCGCAAAAATCGAAAGAACGCTATCATTATCACAAGACGTTTGACGAAGGCAAAACCCAGATCGAACCATCCCCAGCTAGCCACGTGGAAGCCACAACCGATCCAAGAGACGATTCAACCCTTGCCTAAGCTTGCTTTAGCCAAAAATTTAGGGGGAACGATGGGGTCTAAAATAATATGTGCCTGAGCCCGAGCTTGGCCCAGAATGTAATGACGTTCGCATTATGAAGGATTTGGGGACATATGATAAAGAAACTCAGCCCACAATGAGATCCTACCCATGCCAAGTAAAGATTTTGAACCAGTGAAACCACCATGCCCGAGATGATCCAAGTGATATAGGTGGCGACTCGTGTGAAAGGAAAAGTCTGGTCCACTTATGATGCAGCCTGCAGATTAGGAAAGAAGGATCTTTCATGATCACGGCTCCTCCATTATCCCTTAACAATCGGTCCATGATAAGAAAAAGGAAACTCCTCACCCAATGGGAGAGATATCGTATCAACATCTAATAAGGAAAGTAACCACTATTTCCCTTAGAAATGCCAATCATTACCCATAGTATGCATTGAACTCATGTAGGAGAGTGGTTCCTCTTCTTTCCTTTGAAGAAAAAACTGACTTAGGCATCGGAGAGGCGGTCGGCACTCCCAATAGAATCACCTTGTTTATTTGTTTCTGTGCGGATAACGGATCGCGGGATGGCGGATCAGCCCAGCGGCTCAACGCTCTAGTCCCGTCTGAGTAAACCTTAATCAAAAAGCGATCTCAGGTGATGCATGGGACAAAGACATCCTTTTAGACCTTTTCAGCAGCAGGGATAGGGCTCTCATTAAGCAAGTGTTGCTCAGCATAAATCCTTCCCACGATCAGTGGCAATGGCACTATGATTTGAGGGGGATGTACTCCGTGAAGAGTGGTTATCCGCAGCTCACTGTATCAGACCCCTTCCTGAACATGGATGTAAAAAACGGGCTGACGAAGCTATAGTCTCTCTCAATCCCTCCGAAGATTAAGAACTTTATTTGGAGATCCTACCTAAACCTTCTTCCAACCATGGGGGCGCTGTATAGAAGAATAACAGAGTCTAATCTTTGCCCTTGCTGCCAGAGTTACTGGAAGTCTCCTCCGTGCGCTTGTATATTGTTGGGCTGCCAAAAGCTAGTGGGACACTCGTCCGGATGGAGGCATGCAGCATGAGGAAGCAACTTTTGCTGCTTGGATGGAAAGAATGATGGCTAGCAAGTCGGTGGAACAAGCACATGTAAGTGTTATGATGTGCTGGATATTTTGGAAGGGACGAAATGAGTGGGTTTGGAACAAATGGAAGCAAGACTTTAAGTTGGTGCACAGTTCAGCAGTGTCTCTCCTACACAAATGGCGGCAGGCTCAAGTACAGCCAACGAGTTTTCAATGTAATCCAATTGCAGCAGGGGGGAAGATCACCTGGCGAAGGACACCTGAAGTGCAATGTGGACGGTGCATTACCATCCCAAGGTTCCAAGGTAGGCTTTGGTTTTATTATTCGCAATCAGGCGGGAGAGATAGTGGTAGCAGAAAACGGCAAGCTGGATGCTCCAACTGATGCTCTGATTATGAAAGCCTAAGCTGGGAGAAGCTTGTCTTGGATCAAAGTGAATGGCTAAAACATCTGATTGAATCTGATTCTCTAGTGCTTGTTTAGATTTGATTAACAAAGGGTTTATCCATAATTCTAGTGTTGGGTTGGTAATTGATGATTGTAAAACCCCTGTTCACAGCATTTGCGGGTGCTATATAGTCCATGTACGACGTTTCAGCGAACCAGGTTGCTCATTGCTCATTGTTTAACAAAGGCATCTGTTTTTGGGTTTGACGTGGATGAATGGAGAGGGAACCTCCCTCCTTTCCTCAAAGATGCACTGGCTTCTGATTTGGGTTATTGATGGAAACCTCATGTAATTGTTAAAAAAAAAAAAGGTTATAGAAACGAGAAATTGGGGATGCGTGTCTGAAATATTCAAGAGTTATGGTTGTAGTCACCTTTTATGTGCAACTAAATATAGGTTATAGCTACAGTCAGAGGTGACCTTGGCTATAGCACTATTTCATAGTCATGATTGGCAATTTGACATAGTTTATGGCCACGGTTTATGGCTGATTACGGCTATAGGACTGTTTATAGTAGCGGTTTGTGGATGATCGCAGCCATAGAGACAGTTATAGCCACATTTGTGAATGACCGGGACCATACGTAGTCATTCATCATGTTAATGAGAGAGCCTTAAAAGACTATCAACATTACTAGTAATAGTAGTAGTAGTAACCCTGTAACGCAGAGAGACACCCCCTGCCCCCTTCCCACACACTTAGGGATCTACAGATTCTCAAGGCCCAGATCTGGGATTGTGAGGGACTGTGAGTGACCCCAAAAGTCCAATCTTACACACAACAAATCTAATCCTTTAATTCACATAAATTGCATTCACTAGCATTTGTGGGCATTGGTTGTTAGATAGTGGTCCTCATCAACATTTCCTCTAAGTGTTATCAGACAAGGACCCTTTCTGATTAGCCACAAATATATATATATATATATATATATATATATATATATATATATATATATATATATAGGATAAGGGCACTAGTCGAAACGGAGATTCATGCATTAAGTTTGTGGTGGAAGAACTAATAAATATGAGTGAGTTAGTTAGGCGAAGAGTGGAAGAGTTTAAAAGGAGAAGACATTTTGACTGGCATCTATTTGAACTTGTGTGCCTCTATGTATATCCAGTCTTAGCCAGCGTTGCCACCGCATTTTTGTTTCTCTCATTACATGTTCTGTTTTCTCTAACTCACTCTCATCCAGAGAGGGAATTTGTAGTTGCTCTAAATAATTTTAGACTTGCTGCTATCTTGACCTGTGTAGAACAAATTAAGGGTAGGAAGGCTGGCTGTATGGCTGACACTCGAAGCATGTAAATCGGTTTCCATATTATGATTTGTTTCTCTAGTCTCTGGCTTCTCACCTCTTGGCGTTGAACTACCTGGACACACAAAACCGAACATTCTGATCTTGAGTGATGTGTAAAAACACTGCAATTTAAATTTTGACTCTGTATAAACAATAAAAAGTAAGATTTTCCAACAAAATTTTTTTTTGTAAATACTTTCTCATTACAGAACGTATCTACTGTCCCCTAGTAACATCTTTCTGTGAATAAGTTCTAAAACTTTCTCAAAGAAAATGGAAGTCTCCATTGCCTTCTTAATTGGACTCAGAATGATGATCCCATTTTTTTTCCCAACTCTTGGACTGCAATAAAGATATTCGACCTGGTATTTAATTCATTGCCTTATTGTTTCCATTACCTTGTGATTGATCCTTGTTAATTGATAGCCCATGTGATGGAGTGCCGTAGGAAACACCATGTACTCACTTGGTTTCCACAGGGCATCAAGTTTGTTCATTGATTTATTTTGTGTACTGAAAACACAAGAAATCAAAATCTTTCACAACAATTCTCATAATGTTCAACAACAGTATGTTATTTTATATCAATAACATTGAAATTATGTGAAATTTATCAGAAAAATTCCTTACAATTTGCAACAGCTAAGGCACTTGAATGACTCTCAGAACTCAACCATTGTTTCAACGGGTTCAGATGAAAAACCTGTACAGAAATGAGGAAGCAGCAATTAGTTTCAAGAATATGCAGAGCAAGGTTAGATGGGCATCCCTCACCCATAATGTGGTAGAGTGGTCCGTGCTGCAACTGGCAATACGCCATTAGGTGCCTCCACTGATTCTCTATTTCCTTCTTTCACATCTGCTATGCCAGGACACATGGTTATCACCAATAGACAACCAAAAATTGGCTATATCTTAATTCAAAGTTACACCTCCAAATGTTGTTGACAAAATATTTGTAAGCATAATGTTTAGGCCCATGGCTAATAGGGAAGAACACAAAACCAATCACTGTGGATGTCACCACCGACACCTTGGTTGCGAATGCTGCCCCCTTCCCATTCCCACCTCCTAGCTCATTGCCAACCCTCACTCTACATGTACCGTCATTCAAGAATCAATTCCCATATGGTCGATATATAGGAGGAGATACTAAAATTAAAGGGCTTCAAGTGCTATCCCAACCATACTATTAATGCAAATTTGAATCATATATATATAGGTTGAAACCACCACCCAAAACTAAAGTAACAGATTAAATCAAGCTGGAAACAAACGAACTTTACGATAATGAAGAATATGTTAAGTGTTCAGCCAAAGTTCCACAAGATTAAAGGTATAATATGAAGGATTATGAATTAATAAGCATGCATGATGTTGGAGTTAAGTTGGCATGACCTCAGGCAAAAATCTCTCCGCATGTTTTTCAATGGTCAAAGCTCCATTCACAACATGTTGGTTCTATTGTTGGTAGACCAAGTTGGATATCTAGACTTACCATTTTAAGTCTAATCCGATTTTGGTGAGAAAATTTTGAAGATCAGTAGCTATGATTCACGGTGACAAATTAGGAATATCAATAAATAATACAAGGCAAATAAAATATAGAAGGTTGAGCATAAATTAATGATTTTTATATGGAAGGGAAATATTCCTAAATAGTGAATATGGAAGGGAATCAACTAGCTTGATTGAAGGACTTTCTATGGAAGGCAAATTGTCAGTTGGCTGGATTGAGCCAAGCAAGGAAACGTGTGATATAGAATTTCTTGGTTCAATTCCCTTGGAGGATTATAAATGGAGATCACGTCTTGAAGCAAAAACACGGATGAAAAGCATGCAAGCTAGAAGAAAGTGTTTTTGATATCAGCATACTGTTTGAAATTGTATTTCAGCTCTCTTAATGTTGAGTATATTTTTTATCTCTTGTTGAGTGAGATTGTGGGCTTGTATAGTCTAGATGTGGTTGGGAGGATAAGGGGATTTTATTCTATGTTTCATTATGAGAGAATTAGGTGAAACGGCATTAGAAAAAGGGGGAGCCTTGTCTCATATAAGACCAATTGTAACCTAATTGAACAATAGTGGAATCCCTTGCATCTAGGCTCTGCCCCACAAACGTAGGCTAGGTCGAACCGTGTAAACATCTTCCTGTGTCCTGTGCCACGTATGTTGATTTATATTCTTATGTTTATCTCAGTGAAAATGCATACTTTACACAGATGGTTTGTAACTTGGTTCAACAAGTTATTCACCTCATGAGAGTTGATGCACCAACTGACACACCAAGTTTGTTTATAAACAGTTAATTCTTTTAATTGGTATCAGAGCGGGTCACTCTAACATGCTAAGTGAGATCTGAGGTTTATCTAACTGTTTATCTCTAAGTGATAGATGGATCTACTGAAGGAAGGTAGTTCAACTGGTTGTCCCCCCTTATTGGATGGAACTAACTATGGATACTAGAAAGCTCGGATGTGTGCTTTCATCAAATCCATTGATGAGAAAGCCTGGAAAAAGGTGTTGACTGGATGGACTTCTCCTACTGTAACATATGAAGAAGGAAATGTCATTGTCAAAAGTGAGGTTGATTGGTCTGCAAAAGAAGACAGACTGGAAAGCTCTAAATACTATCTTCCATGGCGTGAACCCTACACAATTTAAGAGCATCTCCACTGCCGAATCCGCTAAAGAAGCATGGGACACTCTTCAAATCGAATTTGAAGGGACAAGTACTGTGCGAGAATCCAGACTGTAGCTTCTCACCACAAAATTCGAAAACCTTCGAACGCTTGAAGATGAAACAGTCGGACAGTATCATGCCAGAGTATGTGACATATCCAATGAAGCCTTTGCCCTGGGTGAAAAGATTCTAGAAGAAAGAGTGGTTCAAAAAGTCTTAAGATATCTACCTAAGAGATTTGCCTACAAGGTCACAACAATCATGGAAGCAAAAGATATTAAAAAAATGAAACTCGAAGAGCTGATAGGATCTCTCCGAACGTTTGAAATGCATCTAGAGGAAGACAAAGCAGAAAGTAAGAAAATGGTGGCATTCCAAGGTGAACTTCAACAAGCAAAAGAAGAGGACGATGGTGATCTTGTAGAATCAATGGTTCTTCTATCAAGGAACTTCACTCAGATGGCTAGGAAGCTAAACAAGAGAATTAAAGGTACATACCCTCAAAACAAAGATATGAATGTTTTTCCTGATCCGTACAATGCTTCACAAAGTGCAAATAGAAATCAGGACACAAGGAACAAATACAAAGGGATACAGTGCAGAGAATGTGGAGGGTATGGACAGATTCAGGCTGAATGTGCCAACTCGCGCAAGAAAAATAGGTCCTATGTTGCAACGTGGAGTGATGAAGCATACAATGAAGAGGAGGACAATCAGGATGAATCAGTGGCCCTAGTCAGCCTAACAACAATTGAGCAGTATCCCCGAAATTGCACAAAACCTTGCACTGGTCAACCTGTTCGTACGCCAACTAACAAGCCAATTGCTTCTGTCACTGCAATTGGTACACCAGATACTCAGACAACGGATGAAAGAAATCGATGATGGTGAAGAAATCTCAGATGAAGAAGTAGTTCACTCCTACAACATGATGTATGAGAAACTGGTGGAGGCTGTTAACAAAAATGAGAGGTTGATCAAGCAAATTTCTCACCTAACAAGAGAAAAGAATGAGTTGATAAAACAAGTGAATGGTCTTAAATCTGACCTAGACGATGCTCAGAACGAACTGGAGCAATGAGAAAGACTGTAAGGATGTTGAATTCCTGTACAATAGCTCTTGACCAGATCTTGCTGATGGGAAAATCACCCAAAAGCCATGAAGGTCTAGGCTACACAAGAGAGAAGTCACAAACAAAGTGCTCTATCCCCAAACCTGCTGCACCTAAGAGAAGTGCTCCTAAGCCCAAAGTTGAGAAGAAGGAACAATACTCAAGAACTAGAGAACTCACATGTTATTATTGCAGAAGGTTGGGACATAAGCGAAGCCAATGTTCTTACTACTTGGTGGACCAACAGAAGAGACAACATGAGCTCAAGGCAACAACTAAGCAGATCTAGGTAGTAAAGAGGGATGCAAGATGCTTGGTGACATGCACCTCTCTCAAAGTCCACATTGAGCAAAAATGGTACTTTGATAGTGGCAGTTCGAGACACATGACAGGTAACAGAGAGATCCTTACCAACTTGCAACCTCGTAATTTGGAACCTGTGACTTTTGGTGATGGCGTCAAAGGAACTATTCTTGGAAGTGGTCTGTTGAATGTTCCAGGTTTTCCTTAACTTAAAAATGTTCTTCTTGTGGAAGGACTAAAAGCTAACCTTATTAGCATTAGTCAACTTTGGGATCATAATTTATATGTAAATTTCACCAAAAATATGTGCTCAATGGTTAACAGCTCCAATACATGCGTGATGGAAGGAGAAAGATCGTCAAACAACTACTATCTTTTATCTTGTTCAGCAACTTATTACACCACCTCACTAACCAACTCATAAATCTGGCATAGAAGGCTTGGCCACATCAGCCACAAGAGTCTCAGTGAAACCATTGCTGCTGATGTTGTTCAAGGGATCCCAAAGTTTCCAACTGTACTAGGAAAAATATGCGATCCATGCCAAATTGGGAAACAGACCAAGATGGCACACAAGTTAGTCCAACACACAACTACCTTAAGAGTATTGGAACTACTCCACATGGACTTTATGGGTCCAATGCAGGTTGAAAGCATGGGTGGAAAGAGGTATGTATTTGTTTGTGTTGATGATTTCTCAAGATTCTCATGGGTAAACTTTCGCAGGGAAAAATCATACACATTTAATGTTTTTGAGACATTGTTTAAAATTGATGTGCGAAAAAAAAATCTATCCAAAAAAGCTATCCGGATAAGAAGCGACCACGGAAAGGAGTTTGAGAACTCTTCCTTTGCTGGATTCTGTAATAAGCATGGGATAGATCATGAATTCGATGCTCCCAAAACACCCCAGTAGAACGGTGTGGTTGAAGGAAAGAACATAACACTTTAAGAAATGGCCCGAGTTATGTTGAAAGCTCGAAATGTTCCTATTAAGTTTTGGGCTGAAGCAGTGAACATTGCCTGCTATACTCTCAACAGAATCTACTTACGTCCTGGAACATCCAAGACACCGTATGAGATTTGGAGAGGTAAGAAACCCAATCTAAAGTACTTTCGAGAATTTGGTGGTACCTGTTTTATCTTGAATGACAGGGAACAAAGGAGCAAATTTGATGCCAAAAGCGATGAAGGCATGTTTTTGGGGTATTCTCTAAATCGTTGTGTTTATAGAGTTTACAAAAAAATGACCAAATCAATTATGGAGTCAGTCAATGTGACCATTGATGATGAGAAAGGCATCCCTTCTGTTGCAGGTAAGGATGATTCAGAAGCCAGCTTTACTAATGTCACTACAGGAGATGTACCATTTGGTAACATCATTGGTTCGGAAGATGATGCACCATCTAGTAACAGTACTGGCTTAGAAGATGATGCACCATCTAATGGAACAGCCCAGAATCAGGAAGAGATAGAGGCCAAGCAATCTGCGGATATCAAGACTCTTGAGCCTTCCAAACAAGTTCAAAAGAACCATTCAGTTGCAAATATTATTAGAGATCTTGAAGCTGGCATACGAACTCGAGGAACTCCCAAAGTCAACTATAGGGAGATGATGGGTACATGTGCTACACCTCTTCCATAGAACCAAAGAATGTCAAGGAAGCCTTGGAGGATGAGTACTGGTTGATTGCCATGCAGGAGGAATTGGGGAATTCACCCGAAATGAGGTATGGGATTTGGTGGCTAGACCTAAAGATGCAAATGTCATAGGCACCGAATGGATCTTCAAGAACAAATTTGATGAACATGGAAACATAACCAGAAACAAGGCTCGTCTAGTGGCACAAGAGTACACTCAAGTCGAAGGGATAGACTTTGATGAGACCTTTGCTCCTGTGGCCCGTCTAGAATCCATACGTCTTCTAATGGCTTTTTCTTGCTGTCTCAAATTCAAGCTCTATCAAATGGATGTCAAAAGTGCCTTTCTAAATGGGTACTTAAATGAAGAGGTTTATGTGGCTCAGCCTAAGGGATTGGAAGATCCAATAAGTCATGATCATGTTTATAAATTGAAAAAGGCCTTGTATGGGTTGAAGCAAGCTCCAAGAGCTTGGTACCAAAGGTTGTCAAACTATCTTATTCGAAAAGGATACGCCCGAGGGGGAGCAGATCAGACTCTTTTCATCAAAAGGAATAGTTTTGAGACAATTGTTGCACAAATCTATGTAGATGACATTGTTTTTTGATCCTCGTCACAAAAGTTGGTGGATGACTTTGTACACCATATGAGCATTGAGTTCGAAATGAGTTTGGTGGGAGAACTGACATACCTTATGGGACTTTAGGTATGACAAATGAACTCTGGTACTTTCATATCTCAGTCCAAGTATGTAAAAAATCTGGTCAAAAAGTTTGGTCTAGATTCTGCTACACATAAAAGAACTCACATTGGATCACATGAGAAAATCTCATGTGATGAGGGAGGAAAGTCGGTAGATCAAACTCTGTATCGAAGTATGATTGGGAGTCTACTCTATCTTATTGCAAGTTGATCAGATTTGTGCTATAGTGTGGCAATATGTGCACAATATCAAGCTAGCCCCAAGGAAAGCCACTTGACTGCAGTCAAGAAAATCATCAAATATATCAGCGGGACCATAGAATTTGGCATATGGTATACCCATGATTCTACCACTAATCTAATGAGCTATTGTGACGCTGATTGGGCAGGAAATTCTGATGATCGAAAAAGCACCTCCGAGGGATGTTTCTTTCTTGGTAACAACTTGGTCTCTTGATTTAGTAAAAAACAAAACTGCATTTCCCTATCTACTGCAGAAGTTGAGTACATAGCCATAAGCAGTAGTTGCTCTCAGCTCATCTGAATGAATCATATGCTAAAGGATCATAGTGTCTCATAAGATGGTATACCATATAGTATGAGGTTATACTGTGACAACTTAAGCGCCATCAACATCTCTAAAACTCCTATTCAACACTCACGAACTAAACATATTGATATCCTCCATCACTTTATCAGAAGTCTAGTTGAAGAAAAAGTGATTAAGCTCATGCATATCTCCACTGAACATCGAACAGCCAATATCTTCACCAAATGACTAGAAGCATTCCGTTTTGAAACGCTCAGGTGCTCTCTCGAACTGTGTGTTATCTGATAAGGTAAATCAAGCCTACTGCTAAGGGGGAGAAAAAGGTATTTTTCTTGTTGATTTTAATTTGCAAATCAGTTGGGCAAGGATCTCCTCCATGATAATCCTAAAATATTTGTCGCCTTGGAAACTAAGAATCAAGAACTTCATTTCAAAATTCCTTCACAATATTTTCCTTATACAATTTGGAAAGTGGGTTTCATTTATGGTAAATGGGCTTCATTAATGGTAGTAGGCATGTTGGGTTTCTCAAAAACAAT
Source organism: Tetrastigma voinierianum (assembly GCA_016808115.1). Classification (NCBI taxonomy): domain Eukaryota; kingdom Viridiplantae; phylum Streptophyta; class Magnoliopsida; order Vitales; family Vitaceae; genus Tetrastigma; species Tetrastigma voinierianum. The sequence continues at coordinate 64,763 of JAEQBH010007027.1, forward strand.
GATGACCTCACCATGGTTCATGCCTTTGAGTGGGAAAAAGGGCTTAATCTCCCATTTAGAGAAGAAGGCAAAATCTAGCTCTTCTCCTCCTCTCTTTGTCTTCCTCTGTTTAAAAATCGAAACTTTGAGGATTATCATCTATGGTCTCCACACGATCTGGTTTTTCTAGGCTTCGAAAAAAGGGAAATATGAGTTCTTCTTCTTCGCATCAAAGGGAACAACTTTTGATCTGATTGTTGTCGAACCAATCGTCGCAACTCCGATAGCTATCTTGCCTTCTTGCCCCTTAGTTCTGTATGTCGATCCTGCACCAGTTTCAGCAAAGTTTGAGATTTCTACTAACCCCGACATAGCAGAACAAGCATTTCAGAAAAACGAAAGTTCCTCTCTTGGTGTATTATCCCCTCCATCAGCACCTGTCTGTTTGGTTTCTAAAGTTGCATTGCCTAGTTCTTTGCAAATCCCACCTCCGTCGGTTCAAGAGACTCCATCGAAAAAGCCTTCTCCTTCCCAACCCAAAGGAAAATCAACGAGAGACCAATGGCCAGAATGGTCTGTGGCTGCTTGGCGAAGTGGTCGAAGATCCTCTATGAAAATTCCTTCGGTTCCCAAAAAGAGAATTTGACTGAGTTCCTCAGACAAATCATATACCATCAATTATGACTCAGACTCATCGGCCCCTCGTCCATTTTCATCCAGACAGTCTCCCACGTTTGTCTCTCCAGAGAAGAAATCGACGGTTGCTCCTGCCTCTTCTAAACATTCGAAGCAACCAAAAACAATTGGCTCGTCAGTCATTGCACCAGGTACTAACTCCCCCTTACTATTTCTCTCTGATTTCCATGGTGAATTGTGGAATGTTGTTAATACACGAACTGTTATTGTTGAGAGAACCCTGCACCAAAAGGACTTCAAGCAATCTGGTGTTGTTGAAATTCTTGGGGACATGCATTTGCTGGAAACTATGAATAAACTAAGGCCCTTTGTCAAATAGATTGTGTTGGAATTCTACTGTAATATGACAAAAGGAGAAGGGGACCCTAGCTTTCAAAAAGCTTATGTGAGAGCCCTCTTTGATTTTCTCCGATATCAACAACTACAATCTTGAGTGCCACGATCCCGAGAGACCTTGTGCATTCACGATATTCGGATCGTGTCTACCATCCACGTGAGGCGAGTCCTGAGCGCGGCGGATGGGTAAAACAATCACATCCATCTTGACCTTTAGATTCTCCATCTTGCACAAGATCGGGCTCTTCAACTGGCTTCTAGGCACACACAAGACAGGCATTAACAAGACCTTTAGCGCCTACACTTTGATTGGTTCAAAAGCGATTCGACATGGAAATGGATTTAATGTTCGACCACATTGTACGCCCATCTTAGAATCTAAAGGCGCATAAACTTGGGGTGGATATCCTACATCATGTTGGGGATCCTGTGCGTCGAGAAACCCTCTCTTGATGCTGCGGTATATTCTTTGATGAACCTCTACAGGGAAATAAGAATCAATTACAAGCTCTATCTAGGGAATATCATGATTATCCATGTTGAGGACACCTTCGAAGTGACGACCACATCCCTTTATCGATTCAATCCCGGGTTACTTCCCACTTTGGTCTAAGCAGTGCACCATCACTCCAGCGCACCACGCCTCTGTCTTACGCCATTCCCGGTAGCTGAGTCTGGTCTTGCGAAGCATTTGCGATTCCTTCTTGTGATTAATGCCTTGACTATCTTCTCCACACTTCAGGCAGCCATCACAGTTCTGAAAATGTTGGCTGCGGTACTCGGGGATCCCAGTTGCTTCTTGCTTCTTTAAATATAGTCTTTGATGGCCACACAACCTACGGTCAGTGGTGACATCGATCCCCTTCATCTGTTAGATCGGGATCAGTAAGTGTCTTTGTTTGGCCTTCTTTGGCGAAAATAAGGGGGAGAAGCAACATTTTTTTGTTTTGCTGCCATTGTTGGTGGATTGATCTCTGTTTGGTTTGTTTCTTTTCGAAAATAGTTTTGGTATGATGTGCATAGGGTTGCGGTATGTTTCTCTGATTGTTTTGGGTTTATGTTCTGATATGCACATTCCTCTATCCTCGTCTACACGCTCTGCCTTAGCTGTATTTTTTCCCTCAAATGCCAAATGGGGAGATTGTTGGAGTTAAGTTGGCATGACCTCAGGCAAAAATCTCTCTGTGTTTTTCAGCAATCAAAGCTCCCTTCACAACATGTTGGTTCTATTGTTGGTAGACCAAGCTGGATATCTAGACTTGCAAAATTTTAAATTATCAGTTTGGTGAGTATGAAGAATAGTAGTGGTGAGTTCACGGTGACCATTGGGAAGAGATCGGTTAATAATGCTAGGCGGATAAAATATGGAAGATTGAGCATAAAATTAATGATTTTTTCTATGGAAGGAAAACATTCTAAATGGCCCAAATATGAGGAATCAGCCAGCAGATTAAGCGACTTTCCACACATGGAAGCGAGAATGTCAGTTGGCTTGATTGAGCCAAGCAAGGAAACGTGTGATACATAATTTCTTGGTTCAATTCCCTTGGAGGATTATAAATGGAGATCACGTCTTGAAGCAAAAACACGGATGAAAAGCGTGCAAGCTAGAAGAAAGCATTTTTTATATCAACATACCTGTTTTGAGGTATGACTCAACTCTCTTAATGTTGAGTAGATTTTTTAACTCTTGTTGAGTGAGATTGTGGGCTTGTATAGTCTAGATGTGGTTAGGGGGATAAGGGGATCTTATTCTATGTTTCATTATGAGAGAATTAGGTGAAGCGGCGTTAGAGAAAGGGGGAGCCTTGTCTCATATAAGACCAACTGTAACCTAATTGAAAAATAGTGGAATCCTTTGCATTTGGGCTCTGCCCTGCGGACGTAGGCTAGGCCGAACCGCGTAAACATCTTCCTATGTCCTATGCCATGTATGTTGATTTATATTCTTATGTTTATCTCAATGAAAATGCATACTTTACACAGATGGTTTGTAACTTGGTTCAACAAGTTTATTCACCTCATGAGATTGTTGATGCACCAACTGACACACCAAGTCTGTTTATAAACAGTTAATTCTTTCACATGATCACTATCCAATTATTATGAAACTTTTTTGGGAGTCCAAAAACAAAATTATAAGGGTCTAGTGATGGATTTAAGTAGGGCATTGGGGTAATTAAAAAATTAAGAATTAAAAAACAAAATTGATGGACCAACCAGTTCAACAAAATTACGAATTAAAAAAAAAAAGACCAAAGAGGTAATTAAAGGAGAATATGTAATTAAAAATAAGCAAATAAAAGCAGTCAATACATTCATTTCAGTTATGTAATGGATTAGTTTTAATGCTAAACTTACTGAAACAGACGAAGCCACCAAAATCCAGTTTGAGTTGAAATCGGTGTAGCTCCGAAATCCCAAAGAGAAGAGGAAGCAATGTTCCTGCAAAATAGAGGTTGATTTCGTTCAACCATTTCGCCAGATACCATAGAACTCCATATGCTAATACGAACCCATTTTTTCCAAACGCATTCTTTGCATAGAACTCAAATATCACAAATATCGTGTTATACTAAAAATACTAAAAATAATTGTGTTTATGCTATGAAACAGGGGCATGTGTGCCTGGTTGAGACATTAAGCAATAGAAACTCCAGAAACTGTGCACTTGAGTTGAAGTCCCCATGTCCAGTTTGATATACTGACTTCAGGAAAAATTTTAAGAACATAAACAGTGCCAACAAATAAAATGGCTCACCAAAGTTGTAATTGAAATCAAGGAAAAACTAAAATCTAGTCATCCACAGGACATGACTTAAATTATGTGTAGGCATGTGTGCCATGGTTGAGACATTAATCATAGTGATTTAACTCCTTGTATCTGCTAGGCCTAATTGAAACCAGCTATTAGATCCAGAAAGAAGATATTACCAAACGTCAGCCGAAATTGTTTCTCTCTTCTGCTTTGCTGCTAGTAGTTTCCTCTTCAGTTTCCTCTTCTACTTTGCTGCTAGTAGTGCAGGGGATCATATATTAATAATACCCAAAACATGGAAAACAAACTTAAATGAAAAAGAATGAAATTTTTAGTTTCTAATAATCATAAATAGGCAAAAAAGAAAACATTACTAGCGAATTCTTCTAGTTGAAGACTCCTTTAAGTTTGTAAGGAGCTCTAGCTAAGGGAGAAATCTATTGCTAGCTAGATAGAGACCCACTGACCATTTCCATGTTTCAAGCACACACTTTCTCAAGTAAAGATCATTTATCAGTAGAGCATTTTCACAGTTTGGGGGAAGAAAAAGAAAAAAGAAAAAAAAATATCTCTTAAAAATTTACCATCCCCAAGTGGTAAGGGGATGGGGAGGGTTTGTAGGAGGTTCTAGGTTCAAGTCTCAATTGGGGTTGGGGACAAAACATTTATAATCAGAAAGGAAAAGAAATATCATTGGACTAAAACCAAACTTCATAACATACAAGTTGCCTTCAACCAAACCCAGTTAAGCCCAAATACCAAGACCATCAATTAGAATCAATTTCACAAATTCCACTAGTTCCCCAAACCAAACCCAGCTAACACTGCTAATCTTTTTCCAGGCCATTCATCAGGAGGCAATGGCACCATCAATGGTCAGGGTAAATACTGGTGGGACAAGTTCAAAGCCAAAGAAATGAAGGACCATTTCTAATATGGTGCAACTGTAAGCCATCTCTCTCTCTCTCTCTCTCTCTCTCTCTGTATCTCTCTATCTTTCTCTCTGTATAAAGGAATTCCAATTTGGATAGGGAGGACAATTTCTAATATGGAAGTAGATGAAACTGCTATACAGAGTCCCAAGGTTAGGATTTCAGGATAACTGCTATGCATACATACACATCCACACTTTATTTATTCACTGCCTTATCCAGCTTAGAGCAAGTAGATGATACTCCTTTCATTGTTTTTTTTTTGTAGGTTGGATCCTTAAAACCCCATTCCTCAAAACAATCCAAAAGTATTCTACCTGTCTTTCAACTACCAATACTCATGACAGTTTGGGGATCTCCAAAAAATGACAGCAGGGAGAAGATACTTCATATTTGCTCCTTAGGGAAAATAAATTGGAACAGTACCTTCAACTGAGAGATCGAACAAGACGCAGACCACTTAATAATATTGCTAAAGAATTTCATAACCAACGAATAAAAGCTGAACTTACTTCTAATAATTTTCTAGATAATAAAAGAAAGGAAAAAACATAAAGAAGGCAGTTTGAGGGAAGAAAGAAATTTTTTGAAATCTACGGTCAGAATTAGTTGATGTCTAAGGTTGAGGCCAACATTGATCTAATGCAAGAACTTAATCATGAATTAGGGCTAATTGCAGGTGTCAATTTGGTTATTTACCAGATAAGACAGTGGGTTATTTGATGATATAGTGATGCTCTGTTAACTGATAACTTCTAAACAAAACAAAAATACTTCTTTCACTTGATTTCCCATGAAAAATCCAATGATTTGAAAATATATCTATCAAACCCGGTTACAGAAAAATGAATCTATGGCAGCATCATCCTTAGAAGACTTGCCAATCTAATAAGGCCTAGGGTCTTCTATTTACGACCCGGTTACAGAAAAATGAATCTATGACAACATCATCCTTAGGGTCTCATCTGGTACTGATGCTCAGGTAAGTTGAAGGGAATCTCCTTTCAAAAAGAAAAGCGTCATCCAATGCCAGATATTTTTTCTTAGAGATCTCTTGATTCTTTTTGGTTTTAACTTTGGTTAACTCATGTATCATAATTTGGATCATTCGGGGTTCCCATTTAAACCAAGTTCATACATGGATATAAAATTTTAAGCTACCACTTTATGTAAGACAAAGTATCCTTTATGGGATAAGTTACCGTATTTTGAGTTACCACATTATGTAGGCAGGTACTCACCTCATATTATGGAAAGAGTTCTATTGATTGATAGGCAGTAGGGTAGTAGATGCCTAATGTGTCAGGCCATAACCCCCAGTAATCTTTAGGTTCCCATTGGAACCCAGAAAGTGCTAGGGAAAGAAAAAAATACTAAGGAAAATGATTTTTTCATGTTCGGTTTCACCATGGAAAATATAAAAGAAAATAAAATATAATCAAAGCTATGTTTGGTTTCAATTAAATGAGGAAAGCATAATCATCTAAAAAGCCAAGGGCTTTAGATGGCCCATTCCTAAAACTATGTTGCAACCTGTGTGTATGTGCATCATAAAGTTGTTTTCTGATAAAAGATGCTACCATTTCTGCAACTTCCGTATATTCCTTGGGCAAGAATTCACCAACATCATGTGAAAAAAGATCAAAAGATTTGGTAGGAAACATCTTTTGACACGGCAGCCCATTTCTTGGGCTGCTTGTCTTTTGACATGGCAGGAAATAGGTGAAAGTAGTAGTGAGGAAAGAGTATAGAAATATAAATACTCAGTATCAACTCAAATTGCAATAGACTGAAGAGAAACCCAAGAAATGGTCTCATGTCTGCAAGTCCTAGCACATGAAGAGAGTAAAAAAGATTTGGTATATGAGAAGGATATGGGACAATGTCTTCCTTTCTTTGACAAACAGGCTCTGCAAATGGGAATGTAAATCACTGCAGGAAAACCATATCCCTAACAGATTAAATTCTATTCAATTAAGATCTTTGAAACATCTATGAAGGATGTCTGATTCATGACTCTAAAACACGTATTGCATAAATCGAAAAATACAAATTAAAAATGCACCTTATTTTTCACATTTATTCACTTCCACATATTATATATCGTAGTATTCTGTTATGGATTCGACCCAGTTTTTGTGTATGTCCAACCCACCCATTTACCATTTGAGCCATGCCTCAAGGGCATAAATTAGGAGTGTAATCGAGTCAAGTAGATACAAAGCTAAGTTCGAGCTCGACTTGATTAAATAACTCGAACCTTGAACTTGATTGAACTTTTTTTTAGATGTTCAAAACTCGACTTGAAAAATAGTCGAACTCTCAGAAGAAGCTCAGCCGACAATTGAATCGATTAAAATTAATAAATAATTATCTTCCGAAATCATTAAAGTTCAAAGAGTTTTTAGGGTTTTATATATAGTAAGGGTATAAATATAATTTAATAAATAATAAATTAGTAAAACTTGATTAAGTTATCGAGCATACTCAATTCAGCAAACTACTCGATCTCGAGTTCGACTCGATTAACTTCGAATCGAATTCGAGTATTCTACGAGACAAAGTCTAATAGCTTGACTTGTTCACACCCCTAATTACTAAGACTTTGATTCATGAACAAACCATGCAAAACGAATCTAATAAAGAAAATCTACAATCCAGCTCTTAATCACAAATTCTTGACGACTAGATTCAGATTAGGGATATCCTTGGGACAATTGGAAATCAAACCCCATCCATAAAAAAAATCCCGTTAAATTTATAGCCGACGAGTTCATAGCACGTTCACAGTAGCTTCACTCCATCGCACATGACGAATTAAACTATAATAAAAAAAATTAAAAATTAAGAATTTAAAAAAAAAAAAAAAAGGGCATGAGAATCTATAAGGAAAGGAAGTGCTTATTCCTAGAAAGTGCTGAGAGGTAGGGGGAGGGCAGCCATGATACGGCGATAAGTGAGTTTTTGCGGTTGGATTTTTCTATGGCGTGTTTGTTTCGTGGGAAAAAGTTGCAGAAGGGGTGATAGTCAGGTTCATTGGAATTGCAAATGAAAATTGATGAAACATAACAAAGTGACTACAGGAGAATCGTTGAAGAACTTGTACCTTACAGTGTGTTAGAGGTACGAACCTAGCAAATCAAATCAGTCCAAACAAAATCTAGCAAAAACGGAGAAGAATAAAAAATCAAAATCAGTCCAAACAAAATTCAAATCAAATTCTAGAAAAAATGGAGGAGAATGAAAAATCAAAATTAATCCAAAAACAAGTGAAAAAGAAGACGAACCAGAGATTAGAGAAAGAAAAGGCTAGGTGAAGGTTCTTCTTCGACGTATCTCCTGCTTCAATAGGTGGAAAAAAAGGAACCCTAGGGTGAGAGAGAGAAATGAGACCAGGTGAACACACATGAAAATTTTCGGACCGAGAAGAAGAGGGAGAGGGGAAACACGAAAATTTTCTGGTTAAGTACAAGGTATATGGCCACGGACAAAGGCAAATGTGTTTATTGGGGTATGTATAGAAACGGTTTTATTTTTTATGCAGCTATAGGGACATATATGGTAACATTTTACTAGCATCCCCGACTAAAAGGTTAATGAAAACTACTATACCCGAATCAATCCTAAAAACACGGTTATCCATGATTTTTAGTTAGGAATTTAAAAAACCCCTATTAAAATTATGCCACTATAAGTCATTTTTCCTATAATGTGGGGACTGAAATTTAATGAGCTGATATTTAAATGGTATGTATCTATCACAAAAGCGGTAAAAAATATGCAGGGTAACGGCGGATTCCACGAGACAGTTGGAATCGATCCATTCATATATACGCCTCTTGCATGGACTTTGAAAAGAAATTAAGGCGGGCGACAGCAGAAGTTGGGAACTTTGAAAATGTCAGTCTAACAGGTAGCTTAAAACAAGACCTTTCAGTTGTTATCCACTCTCTGACTCTGTAGATAATAAACCCCAACTATGATTATGGGAGAATTATGCTTTAGGGTGAGATGGAGCCCCTTATTTAATAAAGAGTCCATATAACCACTCCATTTGAGCATAAGACCCAGTCCCGACTAAAATTAACTTTAAAGGAAATGAAATTCTCATAATACCTAAGTTACCCTTGATGAGGTAGGGAAAAAAAAGAATCTAGAAGAACAAGACCTTCATTTTGGCTTCGACTATTTTTGCTCCTACACAAGAAGAGGGGAGGCTGACCATGGGAAGAAGATATTTTAGTCTAAAGAGAAGAGCGAGGACCGTTTTGGGAGAAGACGAGAAGAGAATATTTCCTCTTGCATCACATAATTGCCGCACATCGTCGTTCGAAGTTGGGTTTAATCATCGAAACCTAACCACAACAATCCCGTCAGTTGAGTAAATATTTCTCTCTCTTGCCTTTATCCTCAGATCATTTTAAAGACTCCTTTGTCCCAAATAATTTTTCTTTTTTTTTCTTTTTTTGTTTCAAGGGTCAGCTCTCTGTTTCTATGTTTGTTTTGAAATTGTTTCTTTTATGCTTGCTTTGTCTAGTTCTGTCAATTGGCTCATCTTCTTTGTGTTTGTCATTCATGATTTGTTCGAGTGATGCTTGCTTTCTCTTCCTTTTCATTTTCTTTTTTCTTTTCTTTTTTTCTCTCCGTTGAGAACTTGAAATTCTGTGTGCACTCCGTTGTATTCAATTTCCTCCCCTCCATTTCCCCTTTTCTCACTTTATTTTTGTTTCTTTCTTCCTTTTTTTTTTTTTTTTTTGTCTTCGGGAAAGGGATTGAAGATTTTCAATGATGATTAGTTTTGAATTCTTTGGTGTTATAATCCACTTGTCCCCCATTGTGAGCGTAAATTGCATCTTGTAAAAGTTGTAAACTAGATTTTAAATCTTCCATTTCGAATATAATTATCAAATGTTGTGAATTTTGACTTTTGTCAGTTCTCTGTTCTCCAATTATTATCCAAAATCATTGTTTTCGATCCATCGAGGCCCTTTACCTTAGTGCATTAGTCGTTATTCTTCAACCTGATGCCTTCTAAAAAAGCGTAAAATGTTGTCTCCAAATACTAAAGTCGATTGCTACTTTAAAAACCAATTCAAACTTGTGGTGAGTGAATTGAAACAAAATAGCAGATGTACACACAATAAACTCAACAACGATTCTTGATGCTTCTTTGCGAGTTTTATATTTATTTTATAATATTTTCTTTTTTTCTTTTCTTTTCTTCTTTGGTGCTATTCAAATTGGAACTAGAACTTCCTCATCCACCCCAGTCCCCACTCCCGAATCTTTGCTGCCTTAGCCGTGTTTGAGGTTACTTGTATGTCTTCATGCTAAAATCGTTTAAGCTAAGCCAACCATCAAGTAAAATTGACCAATTAAAGAAAGACAATCCACAAGGAAGCGATAGATGATTATTAAATGGAAAAAAAATCATTTAGTTTCTACCGAGGCTTTACTTTTCACATAAACACAAATTAGTTCTGATTCTCCTTACTTTCTTAATGCGAGTAGAAACTCCCTGAATAGGTAATCCTATCCAAATCTTGTCACTCTAAAGTAATTACTAAATGAGTTGATCAGAGAAAATTAACTTGCTCTTGATAATTTACCTCTAGGATAAAGTAAAAGCTACTTGTAATGAAACTTCTACTCTTGATACAAAGGTTCTTGATTCTCTTCCTTATCGAAGATCCTTCAATTTTTGTAAAATTATTAATCTTCCAAAAGTGAATTTCCTAATAGTAACCATCAAATTTTTCATGCAACACTAGTACCTTGAAAACAACAACTCCATAAAATTACGCACGTATCTTTGTTGCATTTTACCCGTTTCAATTAGGTTTGGAATATTCAACTAGTGCTTGGTGAAAGTTACAAATTATACATTCCATAATTATGTTTTTTTTGATGATTGATAGTTTTGTTTGTGTGGTTGTAATATTCAAACAATTAGTATGGAAAAGCGAACTCACGTTCCGCAGAGTTGATGTTAAAGTTATGTTTTTTGTATTGCCCGTTTGAGCATTGTTGCATTCACATAGGGCGGGTGGCCCGGCTAGGCATGCAAAGGTCGAGATAGTATGTCAAACATATGATATGGTGTAAAATAAAATTAAATACAAGGCGTGGGCATTATAACATTGTGTTGCAAAGAGAGGAAATCATCATACACACATTGAAACAAATAATAGACAAGGAAACTAATTTATTGAAAATAACATAACAACTAACCCTCAAATTTGTTTTTATTATAGTGTGAATGGAGCCAACCTGGTGGCCTCCATTTGTAATAACAACAAGGAAACAAATTTAGGGGTTTTTTTAATGAAAATTTCAAAGTTCATAGTTCATTTACACAAAAATATGCAATACATGTTTATTATCCGGAATACATTTTTTATATAGTTTAAATTATTTTTTTACATTTTAAATAGGCTGATGGACGATACAATAAACATTTATTGTTACGTTTATGCGGGAGGTAAACTTGTGCAACAAAATGATGGGCTATGGAGAAATACATTAGTGGTCAGTAAAGGTATATACATGTATAAGGGAATGTCATATGCGGAATTCACAGTAGAATATTGGAGAAATTTGACATTTCCATGGAGCTTGCTAAGATGCACTATATCCTCAAGTTCAATCCCAAAGTCATCCAAGATTTGGAAGATGCTGGTGACTTAGATAATGTGATCTCTTACAGTGATAATTTTGTTGAGGTTTACATAGTAGAATCATCCTGTTTGGAAGGTGTTGAGGAAAATTTGCCGACTACACATGTGGTAAATAGGTTAGTAATTTTAGATGAGCGTTGTAGTTTTTGAAGATTCCTTTATTATGAATTAATTTGTTACTTTTGTTTATATACCATGCGAAACTACCTAGTACTATCTTCTCATGCGCTCGACAATGACATAACATGTGATGTGATGCTACAATCAAGAGGTTTTTCATCCCGGTGTGCAGAAACTGATTATACCCCATTAGAGTCGGATCGTTTCCGTGAAGCTATATTGGGTTCAGGTCATACTTTCAAAAATGCCGAAGAGTTTCGTGTACGATATATCCCAATGAGGAGATGTCTTTGGGTGGAAAGGTTCGGTACAGAGTGCCCGAAAACTCACCCTAAGCATATGTCGGTCAAATGCTCAATTGAGAGTTATGTCCATGGAAGATAACAGCTCATCTTTGTTGCGAGGTAATGAAATCTTGCGGATTCGCACATTCCGCGATAATCATAAATCATATTGCATGAATCGATGTTCATCTAAGTTGAAGGTTAGTTGGCGGGGCGCCAGATTATTGTAGGAGATGTATTTGGGGACTTGGCTCAGTTATCTCCCCCGCCAAATATGCAAGGACTTTTCTCATGATCATGGAGTGGGACTAACATAACGAGCTTGGCACATTAAAGAGAGAAGGCTGGGGCGTATGGAGCTCCACGTGACTCCTATATGTTTTTGCCTTGGTTGTGCCATAGGCTAAGGAGATCAATCCGGGTACTTTATAGTTGAATATACTTCCACTGATGGTCACTTTAGCCAATTGTTTGTCGCACATGCATTTTCGATACAAGGGTTCATCTGAGGATAATGGGCAATCTTGGCTATTGATTCTTGCCACCTTAGCGGCATATAAGGGAGCTCTTTTGTCGGCCATTGCATATGATGGTGATGATGGGATGTTTCCTTTAGCCATTGGTGTTGTCAGTTCTGAAAATTATGAAGATTGGTACTGGTTCTTAGAAAGTGAAGCATCATTGGATGGTAAAGAAGTTGTGATTATTCCAGATAGACATCAGGGATCTTGCGCAGTGTTTGAGTTGTTTGGGACAGAAAATCATGCATATTGTTACCGCCACTTAAAGGAAAACTTCACTACCTGCTTTAATAGACAAAACATCAGAGGGAAGAAAGGGAAGGAAGATACTTGGGCGCTTTTAGATGGCGTTGCTTCGCAAGATTAGGCGGACCACAATGATGCATTTCAAAAACTTGTTCAATTCAATGAGACTTGGCAAAATGGGTTACGAAAACAACCCTCAACATTGAGCGATGTCTAGTTCCCCCAGCGGTGGATAAAATGACCACCCGACATCGCGAGTCCTTCAACTCATGGTTGAGAGGAGCGTCATCAAACCATTTATACATTGTTGTTGGCCTTTATGGATAAGCTTGTTGGGATGTTAACTAACCACATTAATGGGTCTAAAAGTGGAGAAATTGGTTGGACTGGCAGAAGACTCTTAGCGAATATTATGAGGTGCGGACCGATGCTCTGTATACCACACGTACTAGGTACATTTAGGGTGTTCACCGTGAGGTATGTAGTTGTCGACATGAACGAGCGATCTTGTTCTTGCATGTCATGGCAAATGTCACGGCTTGCCATGTGCTCATCTTGTCTTAGATCATACGTTATTAAAGCAAGATGTTTATGACTATGTGGATACATGTTTTCTTCTCTCGACTCATAATTTGATATATTACGGTCAATTTCAGCCATTGGCGACGCATAACATGCCTAAACCTTGATGATGGGAAGTTTACAAGATGGAGGAGTCATTCATATCTGCCCTCCTACCCCCCAGTAATGACGACCTCCGGGGAGGGCCTCGACAAAGTCGCATTGAGTCACCGGTTCGCCCGTAAGAACATTCATTTGCTACAGATGCAATGGGTTGGGCACAAATAGGTCAAATGTAATCCTTTACCATGAGGCAATCATTTTCATGTTGGAAAAGCTATCTCCTTGTGTGTGTTAGATTTAGTCTATATCATTTGTTCATTGAGTTGAATTATTGTTGTTTCATTTATTTGCTTTGGTCGGACATTATGATGTTAGGATTGTTGATGTATTTGAACTTCGTGATTATACTTTGTTTTTGTTCTTTGACAACACGAATTCCATTATTGTCTTGTCACCTTTCTTACTTTATTTTACCTTTTTCCTTCCATGTCCTATTCACGATCAATGGTCTTGAATTAGTACATCGACACCTGGTCGTGCGTAGCGTTTCGCTACGAATTAACATCGTTCAAAATAAATGAATAAAATTTGTCTTCCATTAATTGAATTTTCTGCATATTAAAAATATATGAATTTTTAATAATTGTTTGTTTGTTAGCAGGTTTTCTACGCCTTAATAAAATGCATCGACAGGGAAGGCAACAGTCTGCTACAGATGCATCATCTACTACCTCGGTATGCTTAATAGCGCTTATGTATTGTGATTGTTATATCATCTTCATTATGTGTAATGTTAATATTAATTTAACTTTGCAGTTTTTTTTCCCCAATTTTTTTATCATTTACAAGATTCTAACATCTCCCTTTCTTGATTTACTCATGTAAGTGCACTTTATTCTGCGATGTTCGCAGCGATTCCTCCCTTGTGTAGTGGCAGTGGCGTAAACAAGCAATCCGTGATGAATTTTGGGGACTCCTATCTATCACGTGCAAAGAAGTCCGGTATAATAATATGCTTATGGCTCATTAAGCATTTTGATGTTGGCCTTAGAAAGGTGGTGTCTTACACCCATCACTTAGAAGTCACACCTAATGTGGTTAATGAAATATTTGGATTGCACATGCATGGTAGGATCCTTAGTGTCTTCAAATCCGAGTGAGCATCCTTTTGGGAGGATTCGTGATTGCGAAGATAGACTCGTGTGCCTGTGTGAAGAGTTTAGGAGGGCATTCATTTGGTATGCATGTTTCACGATACTAGCCCCCGACCTCACGTGTTGATGGATGCAAAATCTATGGCATACTCTCCATGGGGATGAGTTAGGAATGATATCAGTGTGAACTTGTTTAGAATCCGACATTTAAGCCGATCCACAAAGTTTGCTTGGGTACATGAGTAGCCTTGTCTTTTTCTGAGTTAGCATTTTCTTCATTTCACTTTACACATGACCTTCCACCCCATCGTCAAACCATTTGCAACATATTATCACTTGTGTTTATTTTCTATTTGTAGTTGTTTTATGTGGTAAAGGTCCGGATCTCCAGAGTACAAGTGCCGGTCACAATGCCTTCTATAGTTGCATGGACCGATGACTTGTTGAAGATAAGACTTCAACAAGAATTGCGAGACTATGGGTCTTTTGGACATGGGGAGGTACATATTCGCATATATCACAAATTATTCACCTTTCCAATTATAATTCATATGTACCTGTTGACATATTTGTTAAACCGGTTGCCTTTCCAACAATAAAGGTCTTCGAGGACGTGCCCAATACTCCATCTGATGTAGAGTCAGAAGATTCCGATGTAAGAATCTAATATTCCAAACACATTATTTGCATTACCTCTTTATTTGGCGAAAGGGCGATTTCAATAGTTCGCGATTTCATAATATGAAACTCAGAGGAATTACGACAACAGTATGATGCCGCTCAACGGACTATAAACGATCAATTGACCATAATGCAACGTGTGATGCGGCGGTTACATTCACGAAGGCGATCTAGTGCACATGCAGCTGGATCAGCCCGAATCTTTCATAAATCTCCGTCATTTTCCCATCTTTGCCTACCATGGATTCCCTTTCGCGAGCATGGCCACATCTCCTTTACATCCAACAAATTTTGCCACGGCCCTGAAACATCACAAGACATTCCAAATATGCAAAGGTCTAACCATTTACTTCCCTAAATAAAAATTAAATCCATCTTGTTACATTTATATTGTTTTGTCTTAAATAATAATCACCATCAAATTCCAAGTGTTGCTGATAGTGCTGAAGATGTGATGCCGTTGCGTGCTATGATGGTACCCTAAGCTCATAGGAGGTCACGCACATAGAGTCGGGCGTATGGCACGATCACTAAATCCCCCTTTGTGCCCTGATACGTACTCGTCCAATCGGCTATTCGATGGACTTAAAGGAAATTTGTGCCTTCGTTTTCAATCTTGATATGGATGGGTATTATGCGACCAATGTCTTATTATTTGTATCTTATATTAAGAAGGTCATTATTCTTTTCCCATTATCGGTGAGGAACTTGTCTCATTATATGGGACACATCTTTTCTGAAATTTAGGTTACTTGAAGGCGGTCATTGGATAAGACAATGAAGTAAACCTTTATTTATAATCTCTTATATCCAATTTAATCCTATTTTAATCTATTGGTCTTATTTATGTGGGAGTATATTTATAATTTTTTATCTTCAGCCAGGTGATGGGCGCATATTGCGATTTTTGCGGCATGGGGCCATTAGCGGCCTCGCTGTTTATATCGCCTTACTGGTAGTGGTATAAAAAGTCAATTTGTGATTTTCATGATGGATAAATAGTTGTGTTATGACTGATTAGTCAATTCTTGATTCTCACCTTTAACCCTAATTGCTTGTTTAATGTGAAGGAAATTGTGGTTCAAAAGCAAACTGAAAAATTAGCCAAGGACTCAATCTTGAATCAATATAGGCGATTTTTGTATGACATGGCTATTCCATACGGCCAGAGATTATTGAGGTATTTAGCAACTTTGAGATTTATACGTGTATAAACATGTATATCACTAAAATGAGTTAATTTTTTCAATTGTTTGAAATGGGTTATTTCATTACTCATGTCTTATTTGGATTTAGGTCTTCTTGCCTTTGCTTATAAAGAACCATTGGACCCTTATTGTGTTCGACTTATACAAACTTAGAATACAATTACTTGATTCGCTTGGTGGACGTAAGAAAACGCACATGACAGGGGCACAAAACAATTTGGTATGCAATGACTCATACAAACGTCGTGACCTAAGTTAGCTGATATTCGCCATGTCTATTTACTTTATATCTTTAACCTTTATTAACATAACTTACTTTACAATATTTTTGATGTCTTTAAGGCTAAGGTGGTGCTATGTTTGATGGGCGCATAGAGAGTGGAGAATTTAATTTGGAGGGTTTAGTTTCGTCATGCTGATGTCCCTTCCCAAGCGAATGAGTAAGCATTTTAATATTGATTAATAGGCGATCTGAGCTTTTATTAGTTGTAGTGATTATAATCAACCAACCACACACTTGTTTTAGGCATGATTGTGGAGTTTCGCGATGAAATTCATGGAGCATTGGAGTTCCGATTGGTCTGCGAAATCAGTGACCGGTATGCTTATGTTTTGTAATCATGAAACATATTTATGATAATGTTTGTTGCAACCCGAACAGGTGGATTGACCTAATCTCATTATTTGCAGACCCAGTGTCAATGTAGGCAGATTGGGCAACATATTCTTGTCTCAACATAATGCGCATCGAACAATGTTTCCGAAATAATGAAAGGGGATGGCAGTCAATGAAGCCGTCCAGGTAACCATATCTTTCTCAAATGTAGGTTTTGTATTGATTATAGTGTAAGCAATTGAGGTGAAACTTTGGGGTTTTGATCAAGCTCTTTGCCAAAATCAGTGTTTCTTTTTTTGGCTTATTTTTATGGGGTATGGGATGGGGTTTGGATTTTGGTTTTGTGTAATGCTGTATACATTTTTTGTCACGCGATTAATCACATTTTGAAAAATTTAAAAATCTCTCATTAAAATATCCTTGTCAGTCAAACACCCTTTGCTTGTATCCTCTGTCCGGAAATTGGTTTTAAGGTTAAAGTATTGTTTGTGGTAAGGATATGCGGGAAACTAAGGATTTTAATGGAGGTGGTCTGAACTTTTAGCAGTTTGGAGAAATTAGGGGACATTGAAGAAATTTTTATCTAAAATTAATGTCTTATATATTTTTTCTAAGCTATTTTATAACGTTTGTTTCAATTCACAAAGTATACGAGTTTGATGTTAGAAATATGTGCGAAACATATGTAACTTGCCTGCATATAGGCACCTTCGACAGAAAGGAAATTGAGATATTAAATTGCGGGTGGTGAAGGCTCTGATATGAAGAAACATGGTGCTTCTACTCTTTCTGTTTTAGTTTCTTGTGGTGTATGTATAGTGAATTTGTTTAGTTTGCGATTATGGCGAAAGCCGCTTTTATTGGCTGCCACGAACCGCTCTTATTGAATGCCAGTGTCGACGATGCCTTCAGGACCAAGATCGAGCACCGTTTCCTCTCTTCTTCATCTCACGAAAACCGGAGTAGCGCGCCGTTCGACGGTGGCCAAACGCCGTGCAGCCATCTCGGGGTTGAGACACTACCCACAAGCGAGGAAAAATAAGTGATCAACGGAAAGAATCATATGGCAGCTTCTTGCTGAAGGACTCTCTTGTGTTCTTGCTACATTGCAAATCCTGCCATAGGGATTGGGATTGGGATTGGGATGATGGATCATTCATCATTGTCTTGTCGGTTGCCAAAAATTTGGGAGAAGCGATGGTTTTTCTTTTCTTTTCTTTTTTTAGGCTTGTGAAAAGGAAAAAAAGGTCTAAAAACAATGCTCTGTAAAAATAAATAATTTCATCCCAGATTGCCAAAATATAGCATTGTCATGGAATTTAACAGTATGTGGGGCTAGACAGTGAATTGGCTGTAAATAGGAAATAAAAAAGAAAAAAAATTATATATAGATAGTAAATATTGAACCAATTAAATATCATAACAGAAGAATCCATCATGTGCACCCAACCAAGAGGAACAGAACTTAGTCATGAAAGGGAAAGAAACTGAGAAAGCATTAATCTTTAATCTAATTAGTTCTTGAAAGGATACAACAAAAAGGCAACAACCATTTGCAGTATCAGCAGCAGCATGACCAAAGCATGTGAACAAACATAATGACCCCCCAAGGCCAAAGAAAGTGTAGATGAACCTGCATTATACATAAAAAGAAAAAGACATAAAAATAAATAAAAGGTTTAATGTAACGAAAAGGAATAGACATAAAATCGAAATTTGTGAAAGATGCTTTCTTGATCGAATGGTAAAGCATAACCCGAGATATCACGCCTCCCTACAGCTAGAAAAGCTCTTGACAATCTTAAACCGAGTTCGTTTACACCTTAAACATGTACTGTGTTTTTCCATTAATAAGCGTTGTTTTTTGCTTCCACCAATGCGTATAAAGAATATATCGTGTGGGTGTATACGGGAAAGCGATTTGCAATGGAAAAAAATGCAAATCCTATGAAATGCGTAGGCTTGTACACCCCTTGTACAGTTAGTGCATTTGCCCTGTACAGTTAGTGTAATCACCTTGTACACTATAACAAATTCGTGTTTTTCTGTTTTTAAAGACTAGTATATGCATATAACCTCTATTTTTCATGAAATAAATTATAAACACACCCAGCCCATGTCTTTAATTACCTGTTCATCGCAGGATCGTTTACACCTTAAACATGTACTGTGTTTTCTATTAATAAGCGTTGTTTTTTGCTTCGACCAATGCGTATAAAGAATATATCGTGTGGGTGTATAGGGGAAAGCGATTTGAAATGGAAAAAAATGCAAATCCTATGAAATGCATAGGCTTGTACACCCCTTGTACAGTTAGTGCATTTGCCTTGTACAATTAGTGTAATCACCTTGTACTCTAACAAATTCGTGTTTTTTCTGTTTTTAAAGACTAGTATATGCATATAACATCTATTTTTCATGAAATAAATTATAAACACACCAAACTATGTGTGCTATTTACCCTATTCTTAAGCAGGGATTCGTTTACACCTTAAACATATCTTGTGTTTTCCATTAATAAGCGATTGTTTTTAGCTACCAATGCGTATAAAAGAATATATCGTGGTGTATACGGAGGCGATTTGCAATGGAAAAAATGCAAATCCTATGAAATGCGTAGGCTTGTACCTTAGCGCAGTTAGTGCATTTGCCTGTGCGAGTTAGTGTAATCACCTTGTACACTATAACAAATTCGTGTTTTTATGTTTTAAAGACTAGTATATGCATATAACATCTGTTTTTCATGAAATAAATTATAAACACACCAAACTATGTGCTAGTGCACCTATTCTTAAACCGAGTTCGTTTACACCTTAAGCATGTACTGTGTTTTTCCATTAATAAGCGTTGTTTTGCTTCCCGCAATCACGATATAAGGAATATATCGTGTGGAATATGCAGAAGCGATTTGCAATGGAAAAAAATGCAAATCCCCTGTCAAATGCATTAGGCTTGTACACCTTGTACAGTTAGTGCATTTGCCTTGTCTGATTAGTGTAATCTGCCAGCACTATAACAAATTCGTGTTTTTTACGTTTTAAAGACTAGTATATGCATATAACATCTGTTTTCATAGAAATAAATTATAAACACACAAAACTATGTGCTAGTGCACCTATTCTTAAACCAGTTTGTTTACACATAGAAAACATACTGTGTTTTCATTAATAAGCGTTGTTTTTACTTCCGCAATGCGTATAAAGAATATAGCATTGGGTGTATAGGGGAAGCGATTTGAAATGGAAAAAAATGCAAATCCTGTAAATGCATGAAGCGTACACCTTATGCAGGTTAGTGCATTTGCCCTGTACAGTTAGTGTAATCACCTTGTACACTATAACAAATTCGTGTTTTTCTGTTTTTAAAGACTAGTATATGCATATAACCTCTATTTTTCATGAAATAAATTATAAACACACCAAACTATGTGCTAGTTCACCTATTCTTAAACCGAGTTCGTTTACACCTTAAACATGTACTTTGTTTTTCCATTAATAAGCGTTGTTTTTTGCTTCCACCAATGCGTATAAAGAATATATCGTGTGGGTGTATAGGGGAAAGCGATTTGAAATGGAAAAAAATGCAAATCCTATGTCGTGGCTTGTACACCTTGTACAATTAGTGCATTTGCCTGTACGGGTTAGTGTAATCACCTTGTACACTATAACAAATTCGTGTTTTTCTGTTTTTAAAGACTAGTATATGCATATAACCTCTATTTTTCATGAAATAAATTATAAACACACAAAACTATGTGCTAGTGCACCTATTCTTAAACCGAGTTCGTTTACACCTTAAACATGTACTGTGTTTTTCCATTAATAAGCGTTGTTTTTTGCTTCCACCAATGCGTATAAAGAATATATCGTGTGGGTGTATAAGGGAAAGCGATTTGAAATGGAAAAAAATGCAAATCTATGAAATCGTAGGCTTGTACCCCTTATGCAGTTAGTGCATTTGCCTGTCTGATTAGTGTAATCACCTTGTACACTATAACAGGTCGTGTTTTTCTGTTTTAAAGGCCCAGTATATGCATATAACCTCTATTTTCATGAAATAAATTATAAACACACCAAACTATGTGCTAGTGCACCTATTCATAAGCAGGGATTCGTTTACACCTTAAACATGTCTTGTGTTTTTCTATTAATAAGCGTTGTTTTTGCTTCGACCAATGCGTATAAAGAATTATATCATGTGGGTGTATGAGAAGCGATTTGAAATGGAAAAAATGCAAATCTATGAAATGCATAGGCTTGTACACCTTATGATTAGTGCATTTGCCTTGTACGATTAGTGTAATGCCTTGTACACTCTAACAAGTCGTGTTTTTCTGTTTTT
The DNA here is from genome assembly GCA_016808115.1 of Tetrastigma voinierianum. Lineage (NCBI taxonomy): Eukaryota > Viridiplantae > Streptophyta > Magnoliopsida > Vitales > Vitaceae > Tetrastigma > Tetrastigma voinierianum. The sequence continues at coordinate 85,936 of JAEQBH010007027.1, forward strand.
AAAGACTAGTATATGCATGTAACATATTTTCATGAAATAAATTATAAACACACCAAACTATGTGCTAGTGCACCTATTCTTAAACCGAGTTCGTTTACCTTAAACATGTGCTTTGTGTTTTTCCATTAATAAGCGTTGTTTTGCTTCCACCAATGCGTATAAAAAGAATATATCGTGTGGAGTGTATAGGAAGCGATTTGAAATGGAAAAAATGCAAATCCTATGAAATGCGTGAAGCAGCACCTTATGCAGTTAGTGCATTTGCCTTGTACAACTAGTGTAATCACCTTGTACTATAACAGAATTCGTGTTTAATACTGCTGTTGATTTGAACTAATATTTATACATTTTCATAGGAAACCAATGTATGGAGTTGAAATTCAGAAAACAAATTTGACTTTTATTATATGTGTGAAGACCCAAATTTTTTTATTTTTTTGGGATCTCTTTTTCATTGTGTTTGGATGCTAAGAAAAATATGATAACCTACATGGGAAACCTCAATCTGGGTTTTTCTATTCTTTAACTCCTAGAAATGGTAGCATCTTGATTCTTTCATAATTTCAAAAACAGTATGAGAAAAAATAGGAATTCATGCCAACCTATCTGGTTTTTCTTTTCTGAATACCCAGAAATGGTATCATCTCTGAAACATCACCATCGTCTTCTTCACCTCATTCAGAACAGAGAAGAGCTCCGACGGGACTTCGGCGGGGACTTCTCCCATTTCCACATCCTCCAGCCTCTTCTGTTCTTCACTGTCGACGGTTCTGATTACAGACATGGCCGCTTCAACATCCTCAAATTAGGGTCTAGGTGGTAATGATCTGAAGATTCTTGTGATCTCCTCCACTGTTTCTACAAAGACCGGTGATATTTCCGGCTTGGGCTTGGGCATCCCCGCCATGGCTCTGATTTCTTCGGTGGAAAAACCAGAGCAAAGAAGAGAAACAGAAAAGTTTTGAAAGAAGAGAAAGAAAAGAGGCGGAGTTTTTGATTCTTGGAAAAACCACGGCAAAAATGACTTGGTAGTTCCACATCGGCTGCGATGTGGAATCGATGGGGCATTTTTGTCTTGGAAATGTTTATATCCTTAAGTCGAATATAAAGTGTTATGAGGCCTTAAGGTTAGTATTAGTGTTCCCGAGACCCCGAAGACATAATTCACCCTTGGATTATTCCTTTTACACGATATACGAGACACTTAGGTACATTTTAATTTGTTTATGTATATATGATGTGCTTTCAAGTCGTGGATGTGGGCCGGGAGGAGCGAGAGGTCATGACGGCGAATCGAGAGAGAGTCTTTCGGGAAACACGTCTAGTCACCCAGGTGGAACTCGAGGGATCGGGTAGGTAAAACTAAAACTGAGAGTGGGATTAATTTTAAATTTACGTAGCTACTATAACCTATATATATATATATTCAACATACTGTATTTAATCATGGTCTAATTATTTTCAATTTCATCAATTTTTATGGATATAATAATTAATGATTAATTATTATTATTATATATATATAGCCTTAATTTTCTTGTATTTAATCACGGTCTAATTATTATCAACTTCATCAATTTTTATGGATATAATAATTAATGATTAATTATTTTTGGTTGAGCTTGTCAGTCATGCAATACGATTTGGCTGAATCTAGAACCATAGTTCATATGTGTTGTAGAATGTTGGAATTTGAAGATGAGAGAAGAAACAAAAATAAAAGTAGAAAACGATATGACTCTCTATAATTTCAAACAATAAAAATGTTTATAAATAGGCTTACAAAAAGTAACTAATTAATCTCATTTTTCCATCTATTTTCCACAGTGTCCATTAACAATTAACAAAAAATCAAATAAATAAATCACTAACAACGTGGTTGTCCCACTAACAATTAAATAAGTTAATAAATAATTAGATAAATAATTAAATAAGCTTAAATAATAGGTATCATCTGCAAATGTGAAAAATGCTATGTGTGTAGCTCTTTGAATCATTCTTCAACCGTCCCTCTTAATTCAAAGTTACAGAAATCTTTAATTTTCATATAGCATTTCTCTTCACATTTTCAAATTTGTGAAGCATTTCTCTTTACTTCATAATATACTTCTCATCATCTTGTTGATGCACTCTCTCATTAACCTTCACTTGTTGTTAGAGTACTTCTCTCTCAAAATTCTTCTTAATACACTTTTCACCAATTAATTAAGATGAGGGTTTCTTTAACCTCTTTCATCATATTTTATTGTTCCATTTTTGTTCTACAATCTTTTTGTAGATACCAAAATCTTCTGCACTTTAAGCATTGAGGCTTTCCCTTGTGTTTCCATTCTTTCTCTTCGTGTTTAGGTTTTTTGCAATGATTACATCGAGGAATTTTCCTTTTTTTCCTTCGAATCTTTGGCTAAATATGCTATATCAACTTCCCGTTCAGTTGCTTCTTATCTCATAATTCTTCTTTGGTCCACATCTTGAAGTACATTGATTAATTTAGCAAAATTAATTTTCGATAGATCCATAGAGTCTTCAATTAAAGAAATTTTGGATTTATACCTTTCAGGTAAGCTTACAAGAAGCTTTTCCATAATTCTTTGAGTAGGAAAGTCTTCACCAAGTAATTTGATCTGGTTGACAATGGATATGTGTAACGCCCCAAAAAGTACCCTAGAACTTTTATAATAAAAATTGTTATATATTCCGAGTATAATTGGGCCAACTTGGGTATTTTTCTTGGAATTGTTAGATGAATATTGATTAAATGATTATTGAATCTGGAAATAAACCCAAGTGAAAAAGAGAAAATATGGAAATTGTAAAATGGGGACACACAGGGTCAATTGTAAATAGTTTATATGTCTAAGTGAAATTAGGAGAAATAAATGAGTAAAGGGAAAATAATAGGAGACTTAAATGAAGAATAATAGAGAAATAGAGGGACCTAAATACAAAAAAAGAAATAAAGAAAAAATCAAGGAATGGGCATGTGGCATGTAGGAAAGAGGGAGGAAGTTTCCTCCTTTTTAAAGTACGATTAAGAGTGATCCATAAGAAAAGAAAAACAGAGAAAATGGAGAGTTAGAGAGAGAGGCTCTACCTTATCTCTAGATTTTCCGACGATCGGACCATAGGTCTCCGGCGAAGCAAGAGGGAAAATCCTTCCTTGTGACAAGAGCTGCAAGTAGAGACCGGAATCGGGGAGTTTCGACAAACTCTAGGAGGTAGGTCTTCTCCTACTTTGATTATTTTCTAGCCTAAGGGTTGTGTGGTAGTTATCTTGCCTTAGGGGAAATTTTTGGTTGTATTTTAAATCATGGGAAGCTGCCACATTGTGGTAGTGCGCGCTAGTCGGACCTTAGAGCTGATTTTTGGGTACGAAGTGAAGAGAATTTGGTAGTGAGTCCTTACAGTAGGTATAGCCTCATCAGTAGAGTGATGTTAGGCTTTTGAATTTCTCAATTCAGACCTCTGTAGACTAAGTTATGGTCCTTTTACTAAGGTCATGCAGCAGAGGTCAGCAGACCTCCTGCGGCGAGTTGGTGGATCCTCATACGATAGAGTCGACGAGACCTCATTCGACGGGGGTGTGAGACCTCATTTTGTAGAGGTCGACGGTCGGCCCGAGGTCGACTCGTCCTGGAGTTGACTACGTATGACCTCAACGGAAGGTCATAACTCCTTAAGTCTGAACTCCGATTCGGGTGTGTTCTTGGACTCTATGGAAAGCTCATTGAGTCAGAATTCATCCATATTCCTAGGAGGATAGAATATGTTAAACCAGTGTCAGACCGAGTTTACCGAGGTCAGGTCAGCTCAATCAGTCAGCTACGGCTGGGTGTGACTCGTATGACCCAGCCGGAGGTCATAACTCCTTCGTCCGAACTCCGGTCGGGTGTTCTTGGACTCTATGGAAAGCTCATTGAGTCGAAGCCATTGATATGCACGAGGAGGATATTAGGTGTCAGACCGGGTGTTAGACCGAGGCTCACCGAGGTCGAGGTGAGCTTCCGTCAGTTCAGGATTTGACTACGTATGACCTCCAACTTCGGAAGGTCATAAATCCTTCGTTCGAACTCCGATTCGGGTGTTCTTGGACTCTATGGAAAGCTCATTGAGTCAAGAATTCATTCATATGCACACGGAGGATGAATAGCATCAGACCAGGTGTCGGACCGAGTTACCGAGTCGAGTCAGCTCGATCCCGATCCTTCATTGGGTGTGACTACGTATGACCTCAACTTCGGGAAGGTCTTAACTCCTTAGATCCGAACTCTGGATTTGGGTGTTGACCGGACTCTATGGAAAGCCCATTGAGTCAGATCCATCTCTCTATCTTGTTGAAATTGGAACTCATAGTAAACTCAAAATCAATCCCAACCAAAACTACTAGTACACCACGAATAATATTGTTCTTTTAATGGTTTTGGAATAGGGATGACGAGGAGGAAAAATAAACCGAGATTGAGATTCAGGATTGGAATCAAAGTGCAAAGATTTTGGGTTTGTTCCGACTCCTATTCCTCAGTTCAAGTTTTTGCATGTTTCTATTAAAACTTTATCTTGAATTGATTTAATTGATTTGAGAAAAGTGATTGTGAAATGTTTGCATATGACAATTGCATGATTATTGAAAATGAACTATTTATACAAATGTACATATTTTACTATATTTTGCTATAAAGGATTTGAACGCCCTTAATAGAATGTTAACCGTTTAGTTCGTATTAAGGATAGATTGGTATACCAATATGGTCAAATAGTAGTACTGCGAACTATTGTATTGATGTGTCACTCCGATCGGCCGGCCGGCGGACACAACAACAGGCAGTGTTCACTAGTTGATTGTTTATAACCGGAGTTAGCAGCCGCGAGACCATGCGGTGACTCACGATATCCTGTATATCGAAGACATAAGTTAAACCGTTAAGGGCATAACTGAAATGATTGGCGCCGTAGAAATTGATTTTGAAGCTGGCCCGGGTTGTGAGGCATAATTGAATTGATTTGAGATTGTGAAATATTGAATATGAAAGTGTATTTTTGGATGATCAAGGAACCATAACTGATTGTATATAAAACAAGTATATGTATTGTATTTAGATTGATCATCCATAAAGATTTGAAAGTTTTGAATTGTTAAATTGCATAATTTGATTTAAACCGAAACTGAGGAATGGATTTGTATAGAACCACTAAGCATGAAAATGCTTAGCGTATTGTTTTACCAATCTTGCGATCATAAGTGATAGATAGTGATCGAGCGGACCCAAGATCGGCGTCGAGTCATAAGAAGGAAATTTCGGGTATGCTCCGACATGTGCGTCATTCCATGGTTTCTTTTGGATATTGATATTTTGTAAAAATAATTTGAACTCTGAACATCTGTTTTGTAAATCATTTGAAAAGGCTTGAATGCCTTCATTGTAATGTATTTTGTTAAAGTTAAATGTATTTTGTTAAATGTTTATGGAGCACTTAATTTGTAATAAACTTCCGCAAGATATGATTTTTGAATGATTGAGTGATTTTTAGTGGCATCCGGTTTCGGTTACGATCGCCCAAAAGCGGGTTGGAGTCGGGAAAGCGCCTGACTTTGTGTTATCAGGCCTAGGTTTTAGGCTGTTCTGCAAAAGCGATTTTGAAATTGTTTGTAAATGATTTTTAAATTGTGGCCATAACATACATTTCATTTGCATATAAGGATGACATGACTTCGATGCCGGATCTTCTTTGGTCTTAATAGGATAAGCATGGATGGTTCATTACAGCCCAGGGTCGGATGATGACGGAGGGACTCGCCCAAATAGTCCTGCTAGTGTGGAAGGTGGGCAAGCATCCATGCCTAAATGAATGAGCCCGAGCAGTAAGCGGGAGGTGCTATGGGTATCCTCAATGACTAGTTCAGGCGTGCAAATAGGGCAACCAGGCTGCGATTGCTGCCAGCGATCAACCATTGAGAGAATGGCAAGATACCGACCTGTAGATTTTATGGGAAAGAAAGAGGATGAGCCTTCTATGGTAGAAAATTGGCTCGAGAGAACCGAGCGAATGCTTGTGCAAATGCATTGCACAAGCGAAGAAAGTTGGAGTGTGCGACCTCATTACTACGAGGATGAGGCTTATCGGTGGTGGGTTCACTCAAGTGACGGGACCATACACCATCAGAGAAGGATTACATGGGAGTTCTTCTTGGATGAGTTCAAGAAGCACTATATTAGTCGCATTTATCTGAACAACATGAGGCGGGAGTTTCATAATGCGAAGCAAAAGGCGGATGAGTGTCAGATATCAAGAGAATTCACACGGTTGAGCAAGTATGCTCCGAGATACTTGTGAGTGAGGAAGAAAGTCTTAGTAGGTTTGAAGATGGCCTTAATGACCATATTCGAGGCCCGAGTCACAGCCTTTTGCCATGGATTTCTCGAATTGTGACATGTGCATTGAATGTGGAAAGAGTAAAGAGGAAAGAGAGAAAGTTAAAAGGCAGGGGAAAAGAAAAATCCCGGTCAGTCCAGTTCGCAATAACAGCAAAGGAAGAAATTAAGGGGACCACAGGGTTCCAGTCAGCCTACAGCTTAGGCTACTGGTAGGAATACTACTCTACTAGCACCATCGAGTTCCCAAAGTACACGAGGAGGGGTCGCCACAGGGCGGACTGCTCCCCATTGCTCCCATTGTGGGAGAAATCATAGAGGAGAATGTTGGAGACTTGCAGGTGCTTGTTTGATTTGTGGATCTAAAGAGCATAAAGCAAGAGATTGTTCTAGAGCTCGTTCATTTACAGCACCCGGGCCAGAGTGCAGCTTCAGTGGTACAGAAAGGCAACAAGAGTGTTGCATCGCGAGTGTTCGAGACAAAGGACACAAACTTTGGAGTAAACCCAAGATGGTCGTGCTCAGCTAGAGCATATGCAATGAAAGCGTGGAAGATACCCGGCCCAGCTCCAGATGCTTGATAGCCGGTAATTTCCAAATCTTTGATACGTACATGCATTGATTGACCTCGGGTCAACCCACTCATATATTTGCACCGACATACCCAACTTGGGTAAATTACCGAGGAGTGAAACCGAATATGACATCTTGGTGACGAACCCGCTCTGCCATAGTGTTATTGTGAACAAATGTATAGAGATTGTCCCATCAAAATCACGAGTATGAATTTTAGGAATTTGATTGAGTTATCATTCAGGGAGTTTGATGTGATATTGGGGATGGACTGGTTGTCGACATTAACAATAGTCGATTAGAATGAAAGAGTAACCTTAAGAACACCGAATGAAATGAAGTAACTTTCATCGCGGTGAAGGTCAAATCACCTATCTAATGTGATATCATATGCTTTATAGACAATGGTGCGGAAGGATGTGAAAGCCTACTTGGCTTATGTGATTGTCCACGGTAAGGCAAGGCCTAGTATTGTCGGAGATATCCCTCTTGTTGGACATTCGGACGTGTTTAGGAAGAGTTACCAGGATTGCCCCCACATAGGGAGATTGAGTTTGCTATTGACGTTGTACCAGGTGCCATACCGGCATCCATTACACCGTACCGAATGGCTCCAGTGGAGCTGAAGGAATTGAAATTGCAGTTGCAAGAACTGCTAGGAAAAGGGTTTGATGACCAAGTGCATCTGCATGGGAGCTCCGTGCTTTTGTTAAAAGAAAGATGGTACACTTAAACTATGTATTGATTATAGACAATTGAACAAGTTAACGATGAAATAACTATCCGTTACCCCGGAATTGATGATTTGTTTGATTAATTAAAGGTGCAATATCTTTTCGAAGATTGACTTGCGTCTACGAATACCATCAGTTGAAATTAAAGATGCGATGTGCATAAGGCGGCGTTTAGGGCTAGCGATATGGACATTATGAGTTCCTTATGTCTTAGTTTGGATTGACAAATGCTCAGCGGCTTTTCATGGACCTAATGAATCGTGTTTTCCGACCGTATGTGGATCAGTTTGTCGTAGTGTTCATAGAAGAAATTCTTGTGTATTCAAAAGATCGGGAAAGTCATGACACACACCTTCAAGTAGTGTTAGGGACTTTGAGAAAAGAGCAGTTGTATGCGAAACTGAGCAAGTGTGAGTTTTGGAAGAATGAAGTATCCTTTCTTAGGCACATTGTATCGAAAGAAGGAATCCGTGTAGATCCAAAGAAAATAGAAGTGGTTGTTGAATGGAAGCCACGAAGTATTCTGAAGTCACGTAGTTTCCTAGAATTTAGCGAGGATACTCTGAAGATTCGTTAAGGGGTTTTCTATGACTGCGGCCCAGATGGCGGATGCTCTAGAAAAATGAATAGATAAATTGAAAAATGTCAAAAGTTTTTGATAAAGAGTTAAGAAAGCATTCTTAGCAGAGGCTCGGTTCTTATATGACCTGCGGTAGAGAATATGTGGTTTTTAGTGATGCGTCGCTAAATGGACTTGGATGTGTCTAATGCAAGAGGGTAAAGTGGTAGCCTATGCTTAAGGAACGAGTTGACTTGGCATGAAAGAAATACCCCACGCATGATTTGGAATTAGTCGCAATTGTATTTGCGCTGAAAATTTAGAGCATTCATTTGTATGTGGAAAGTGTTTCTCCTGCTGATCATAAAGTCTTAAAGTATTTGCCCCTCCTGGCGAGCTTAACTTGAGACAAACGGAGATGGATAGACCCGATAAAAGATTATATTTGTGTGATTGATTATCACCGGGAAAGGCAATGATGGCCGGCGGCACGAGTAGAGCGTCGATACGAGCGGCTTGAGTGTTGAATGCCCATTTGTCATTATATGGCGATAATAGTCTTTATGAGTAAGCGATTGATAAGCGGTCGAGTTTGTTGGTCCGAGTGCTAGAGGCACAAAGAAAGATGAGAAAATTAGCCCGATAAATCATATTGAAATGGTAAAAGCGAGTTCGATGAGCGAAAATGGAGTTTTGTATTATAAGGATCGGGTTTGTGTACCTGACTGTAATGATTTGAGGAAATCCATACTTGAAGAGGCACATAGTGGACCTTTTTCTATCCATCCCGGTAGCACAAAGATGTATCGAGATTTAAAAATGTCGTTCTGGTGGTCCGGAATGAAAAGAGATGTGTCAGAATTTGTAACCAAGTGTTTGGTATGTCAAAGTAAGCGAGCATCGAAGTTCGCCGGGATTATTGTAGCCTGCTCCAGAATCAGGAGTGGAAATGGGACGGCTACCATGGATTTTGTGGTTGGGTTACCGCAGCCCGGGGAGAAGACATGACTCAGTTTGGGTCGTAATAGACCGATTGACTAAGTCAGCTCACTTCCTACCGGTGAGAACCGACTATTCACTTGACAAGCTAGCAAAGTTGTATATCAAGGAAATAGTTCGGTTACATGGGATTCCTGTATCCATTATTTCAGACCGAGATCCGAGGTTTACTTCCATTATTCCTGTAGCCTACTCATTCACGCAGCGGCGCGGCCCGTGCGGCGGTCTCACATAGACATTTTCTTGAGACCCAACCTGCCACGCCACACATTATGCCTTTATGCTGATTGGTTTCGCCCTGCCTTGGGCTCATCAGGAGAGCGGCTCCAGCTCCCGACCAGTTTGTGCAAGGTAGGCCAACACCCTTCTTCATAGTCAAGTCCAAGACCAGCGACAAGCTCCCCAAACTTAACCGGGTCGGCATGCCTGAACTCCGAAGAAGCATCACCTCAGTCCTTGCGCTACCTCTGGAGCGCTCTCACACCATTAAGCTCAAAACCATCAGCATGCTTGATCTTCAATGAGGTCTTCAACTACGGTCACGGACGCCCACACAATAAGTCCATGACATTCTCCCCCACCCAATATCTTGCACGCCCTCGTGCAAGGCACCTTTCACCAATCTCGGCCTTCCTTCGAACACTGCTGCTCCCCTGAGCCATCGCCCGACTAAGGTCGTAGATACCGGGCGAAGAGGGCGTCCATATCTTCAAAGCGCTGGCATCACCACGGCCATGGAAAGGAGCACCTTGTCACTTCCAACCCGGCGCAGCACCTGTTGGACTTCCACCCTAGTAGGTGAGCACCCGTTCACAGCACTACTAGCCCGGCCTTAGGCACGCCCCATGCGATATGGGAGGAACGCCAACCGAGCACCGCGGCTTCATGATTCTTGTGCAGCTTTTAGGAGAGAATGACTTTCAGCCGCCAGGATCGATAGAAGACAACACCATACTGTTGAAGAACTTACGTCTGCTGATACCACTTGTCGCGGCCTATTCATTCCATGCAGTAGCGGCCCGTGCGGCCCGGTCTCCACATAGACATTTTGAGACCAGTCTGCCGCGCCACACATTATGCCTTTATCTTTGGCCAGTTTCGCTCACATGGGCTCATCGGAAGCGGCTCCGGCTCGACCAGTTTGTGCGGGTAGGTACGCGCCCCTTCTTCATAGTCGAGGTCGAGACCGACAAGCTCCCCAAACACTTAGGGTCGACATGCGAACTTTTCCAAAAACATCGCCTCGATCCACTTGCACGCACCTTTGCGTTGCTGCGCAAGTGGCTCAAAACCGCCTGAGCGCCAGCGATCTTCGGCCCGGATCTTCATTCTGTGATCTGGGACGCCCACACAATAAGTCCGTGACACAGAGCCACTTGAAAGACTAACCACGTGTCGACATGTGTACACCATGACTCTATATAAGAAAGTTGAGCACAAAACCAAATGAGGAGATACAGAAAAAAAAAATAAAAGAAAAAAGAAAAAGAAAACAACTTGGAAGGTCTGGATAATTCTGATTCGGGGAGTCTTCCCATATTTCCAAGACCTTCATTTGGCGTCGGTGGTGAAGGAGCAGAGAAGGATGTCGGCGTAGCTGAAGGCCGACGCAAGAGTTGAGGTAGCGGGCCAAGATTGATAAAAGTCAACCAGGGTAGCGCCACCTGGTCGATCGGCCGATGGTGCTGGCATTAAATGGCATCGCTTGTCAAGTGGCGGGGTCATCCAACAGGCACTTAAAGGGGCTACTTGACGTGTCCGCCTAGGGGGTTTCGTAGCCTCTAAGGTAGGCTCTAGGCCGGCGATTGCTTGATAGGCACTCGAGTGCACTACTCCACGAGGTTGCTTAAAGTGCGACCGTCGTTGGCGGTCGCGAGCAATGACGATGATCACGTGGTGGTGATGATAGCTGACGGGTGGGAGACATTTTGCTTTGTTGGTTTGCTGCTGCCATCTAGCCTGTCCCCGACTGCATCCACCTCATGTTTAACAAGTATTATGAGTGAATTTTAGTCTGTCTACTCATGGTTTTCGATGCTCGCAGACGGGCCGCTAGCAGCGTCCCCTTCACTTGCTCCTTGACCACGGTAACGAGTATCTGCCGTTGGTGGGGTCACAACTAGGAGTGGATTTTAGTATGTCCGTTTAAGGTTTTCAGTGCTCGCGGATGGGCCGCGAGTGACGTCCCCTTTACCTATAAATAGGCTTGCAAAAAAGAACTAACACACCCCACTTCTCCATCTATTTACCACTACGTCCACTAACATTTAACAAAAAATTAAATAAATGAACTACTATAAATATGGTTGTCCCAATAACTAATAAATAAATTAATAAGCAACTAGATAAATTATTAAATAAGTCTAAATAATAGGTACCATATGTAAATGTGATAAATGCTACGTATGTAGCTCATTAAATCATTCTTCAACATAGAAACAAGAAGCTGGATCAAAGGTTAGAAGAATCGAAGAGCAAGGGCTTTAAAGTGAGTGGATCTATTTGTGACTTCTTGTCGCGACCTCAACGTACTCAACTTATGGAGACTCTGTCTTCCCTTTTTGACGGCAAGCTCCACATTCTTGTGAGTTTCCAGAAACTTTGAGAGTCTTAATGATTTTAAAATCGTATCCATGATTAAATCGAAAAAAATTTCGGCTAACGGCTTTGTATCAAACCAATGGTAACCACAGTGAAACTTACAATGATTGGAAGAAGCATTACAAGACACCGGATTATAAAGTTGTAAAATTTTGTGGTTCTTCCGTCATTTGTAAGTTCTAATTTTAAGTCGAAGGGGTAAAAAGTTATTGAAAAGTCAAAGGATATATTTCACAGATATTTTGGGAAACAGTATGTGAGAATAGTTTATAGACATTGTTTCTTTACCGTTTATGTAAGATAAAATTTCATTGAAATTTTAAGATATTTTAAACATATTTCTAATCATGTTTTAGGAATAATTTTTATATTTAATATTTTTGTTTGGTGATTTTTGTGATTTTCACTCTTAGATATAAAATAAAAGCATAAAGTTGTGGACGTGCTATGGAATTAAAGTGCTTCCAAACTTAAGATTGCACCTAGAAATCAAACTTCTTAATTAGACAAAGTACGTGTGACATCCCAAATCCTGGGGGTCTTTTTTCTTTTTTTTCATAGGTAACCTTCAACAAGCTATATAATGGCCTCATTCACGAATATTCACGTGTCACTCAATTATTAAACAATGACACATAACGGTCCTTCTCATTCAAGATTCTCGTAATTAGTGCACTTAGTGCAGCCAGTCAATTTTCAGAAACTATGTAGTACCATTACACCATCCACAGACATATGGTTAGATTTTAGACTCATAGAGCTTTCCATAGAGTCCAAGAACGCGCAAAACGGACTGCCGATGAGGAAGTTATGGTCCCGAGCTCATTCCCTAGACGAGGTCAGCTCGGCCAAAGGAGGTCAGCTCGGCCAGAAGAGGTCGGCTTGACTATATTTGAGCACTAAATGCAATCCACAGGCATTTGGTCAGATTCTAGACTCAAGAACCATAGAGTCTAGAACACCTGATGGACTTGGATGAGAAGTTATGGTCATCAGAGTTAGGCGCTTCATATGGTAGCAAGCGAGCATGCGGGAACCGACGGTACCTACTGTCTTTCATCTTTTTTTGAACACAATATGGCTCAGATTATATTGGTATATATGGATGGATTACATCTTGAAAAGGGCTTTTTCGTAGTGTCTACGAACGCGTGAAACGGATTTCAGACGAGAAAGTTATGGTCGTCCGAAGTTGGCACAGCTGAGCTCATTCCTTGCTGAGCTCGGCCAGGAGAGCTGACCAAGAAGGTCAGCTGGCCTCTGACTCATCCCTGCTGAGGCTCGGTCGGAAGAGCTTAGCTCTGCGCAGAAGAGGCCAGGCTCATGCGGGAGAGCTCAACCTTTGCTCAAGAGGTTGGCACGTGCGGGGAGGCTCGGTGCTTTGCCCCGAGGTCAGCTCATGCGGGAGGCTCGCCTGAGGTCGGCTCATGCGGGAGGCTCGGCTCGGCCAGAAGGTCAGCTCAGCTCTGCACAAGAGGTCAGCTCATGCAGGAGAGCTCAGCTCTGACCAAAGAGGTCAGCTCATGCAGGAGAGCTCAACTAAGAGGTCAGCTCATGCAGGAGAGCTCGGCCTGAGAGGTCGGTCATGCGGGAGGCTCGGCTCGACCAGGAGTCAGCTGTTTCTGCACAAGAGGTCAGCTCATGCAGGAGAGCTCAGCTCTGACCAAAGAGGTCAGCTCATGCAGGAGAGCTCAACACAAGAGGTCAGCTCATGCAGGAGAGCTCAGCTCAGCTAGATGAGCTCGGCCACAGCTCATCCTCCGGACCCTTACGGTAAAAGGCCATAGCAGCTGTAGAGATCGATTTGGGTGATTCGAAGCCTACATCAAGCTTACTAATGGGATAGAATATACCAGAAGGAAACAAGGGCCATTTCCTTTACTTCACAACAAAAATCAGTCTTAAGTTCCTTCATACATAGGATCGAAATAGAGGCGACTTCCTATGGTTCAAGCGTAACCCAACATCCCTTCACGTGAGACACTAGCCTTACCAAATTATATGTAAACATATAATCGAGTTTAATTACAATTTATTTATATCTAAGTACAAATTTTGACAATAGTTCAATTTAAACAAAAGCGGTTTCTACCGAAATTTATAAAGGAACACGATAGGCCATCTTAGATCTTATCTCGACTAAGACCTCATGAGTGCCTTCCTCTTGGTGTCCTCAGGTGCACAGAAAATATTTTTTTCCTAGCGGGGTGAGCTATGCCAGTAGAGAATCTCCTACAAGGGCTGCCCCACCTAAGTGCACATGCAATTGCATAATCCACCAATTCATTCACACTCATTCATATAAAATATGCATATCTTTATATGAATGTCTATGTCATGCCCAGTCCTCACCGACTCTCTCATACATGCAAATTTCCATGTAAGAAAACTAGTTTCAAAACAAAAGCTTTTTGTTTTTGATATCAAAATATTTTGCACACTTGGACAACCCTCCGAATAGTAAACCACTGGACAATCTCCAAGTATTGAACCATTGGACCATCTCCGAGAACCCTTTATTGGACAACCCTCCCGGAGCTGGGACTCTGACTGGACAAACCTCCGATATAATTTATTGGACAACCCTCCGAAATAATTTATTGGACAACCCTCCGAAATAATTTATTGGACAACCCTCCGAAATAATTTATTGGACAACCCTCCGAATATCCATTTTATTCATGCACTCACACCCGATTCACGCGATGCCCCCGTGCACATGCAATGATAATGTCACTGCATAATATTTCATGTTAAATGCTTGATGGGAACTACATGCAGCACTCATAATACATGCTTCACACCAAGCATCGCTATTTAATATATAACAGCCATATATTGTGCATTTTCTCTACGTGCGCATGTTATTGAACAAGCGATAACACACAAAAGCGGATTCCAATCTCAATCTCGGAGAGCGGCATATGCAGCTCACAGCCAAAATGTCTATTCAGATCCCAAACTACGGTACCACAGTCAGTTCCAGAACCGCAATTCTAAAAACTACTCAGACCCAGAAACTGGTCCCAACCAACAATAATTTCTATCGAAATTATTGCACAAGCTCCAGCCCCTTTTCGGGCTAGCATCATGGCCATTTCATGGCTCGTAAACAAACCAACCCGGGGTAGGAAGAACCCCTACCTCTCGAAGTGCAGATCCATTCACTACTGCAACTCCTCTGTTTGTTAATCAGAGAACTGTTAGTTCTTTCCTTCGTATCTTTCTTAACTGCTTTCTTTTTCCCTTTTTTTTTCTCTCCTCTTTCCCCCCACCGAACAAATTGCTTTAGGTGGAGAATACTTATCTAGGTGTAGAACACCTCTTCTGTGACGCCCCAAAACCCTAGGGTCCGTTGACTACCCGTCAACCCGCGGAATACAAGTGGATGTCAGGTTACCCGACGCCACTTCAGAAGTCAGACGGAATCTCTTTGTACGGAGGCTCTACCCAATCTGATCTGCGTATACCTATCCCAAAGCAGTCAATATAATCCCGACACTTAGGTAAGCGGCCTCTTGGGCCCATAATACAATACTCATCACAATATATCAAACTATATCCAATAGTTTCAAGTTAATAAACTACTCTTATACAACACATATTAAATAGAAAAAGCATTCTAATACATGTATACGTGTGACACCAAAGCCATCCACCTTTAACTACAAAAAGCGGCCTCAGGGACGAACCGTCCTCGCCACGCTCCCTGTACTGTAAAAGGGGGTCCCACGGCCGGGGTGAGCTAAACTCAGTAGGAGAATCGCCCTAAATTAGGGCTACTCACCACCTAAGTGGAGTGCAATGTTCAAGTAAACACACATTCAAGCGATACGGTCTACTTGAATGTCTACGCGATAGCTTCGGATCAGAGTCCTCACCGACTCTCTCACACTCGCCTAAACCTTGTATGAGAATTATTGTTTTATTAGTGGACAACCCTCCGATGTATATATATCAATTGGGCCGCTCCGACTATTGATATATTATTTGTTTGTGGACTACCCTCCGATGAATATCAATTGGGCCGCTCCGACGATTGATATTATTTGTTTGGACTACCCTCCGATATTTAATGTTTTAGACTACCCTCCGAACCGTTTTCTCTAGACTCATCTCATGCACTAACTCCTATAGTCCTAGGATGTTCCAGTGCATATGGAATGCATGTATGCCAATTCAATATAGTCTAATTCACATGTAAATATATAAACATGCATATATTTACAAAGCATTCAATTCACCTGATCATGTCATGTAAGAACACATTTCCCACATCAAAATTAGCTCACTTGGGCTAATGATCACACACAGTAATTTAATTTAAATCCCCTTTCGACCAAACACATATTTTTCACAAAAATATATTTTTTAGAACCTTTGTTTGAATAGTGAAACCCTCGGTTACTATTCCCGAAATTCACAAATCAACGGTTCACTTTGTGAACCCGTCATTCTCGGCCATTACCGGCCTCATTCCAATCAAAGCATGATTTATTTCACAATTTCATAATTCACTAGCGAACTTGGCCTAAAGCGACTGGTGAACGCCCAGCTCTGAAATCTTGTATCAATTCGAGTCCCATGTTTTGGGACCGATCAGCGGCCCATTCGGCCTTTTTCATATCAATACACCATTTGTTAATAAATCATCAAACATAGCGCAAACAGCCCCTCACGTCACGGCTACAGGTTTTGGGTTTCAATAAATTCGATAAATTCGGTCCCAAGTTTTAGGACCGATCAAACGGCCGTTCAAAGCCTCAAACTAACCGAAACATCAAAAAAACACTTAAAATGGGAATAAATCTCAAGTAGGGAAAAACCCCTACCTCTTGGAGTTTGAGGAAACTCCATAAATCCGGTAACCACGCGACCCTCTCGCGTGAAGCGTTTCTAACCCTTTGTCCTCGAAAGGCAGCCAAGCGGTTTGATCGCTTGTATTCTTAGAGAGAAGTTCTCTCTCTCTCTAAAATCCTCTCAAAAATGGAGCCACTGGATCTCCAAATGCATTTCACGTTTTTGTTTTGGCTTTTGAAGGAGATGAAGCACTATTACACTTTTGTCCTTTAGTGACTTAAAAATCAAATCTCATAATGACCATTATGTCCCTCTTTTACCAGATTTGATATTCGGCACTACCTCGGCCGTCATTTTCATCATTTCTCTCTCCCGAACCAACATAGTGCATTAGTCTTGTTATATGATTTTTATCGCAGCAAAATCATTTTACGGCACCGAAACGTGATGCCTCGAAAAGCGTGCCAGCTTCAGGCGTCTCGGAATTCTCACGAAATTTTACGTGGTAACTAGATTTATAAGGCAGATCCATAAGTGATCATTTCATCATCGGGAATCACAGAAGATAAATTACGGTTGCAACGAAATTACAATTTTATGTCCGAAATTACGATTTTGTCGCTTTTTCGAAATTGGAATTTCTCGGGTCTTACATTCTCCCTCCTTAAAGAATTCGTCCGAAATTCTGGACCATCTAATCACTCTACATGCATATACAACGCGCGCACTCTATCATGCGTGTGGCGGTCATTAAATCTTAAGCGACTAAACCCGCGTACCTTCATCCCCCTAATGAAGATTCGAGGTGGCGCATCGTGTCGCGTCAACCGCGTGCGACCGCCAGCTCGCGGTGGCGCCATAGCACCAACACTAGCCTCCGCGGTCTTCGCGTCGCAAACTTGATCCTGACTATCAATAATGCCTGCTTTGGTCCACTCCTCGAAGGTCCCATCGGAATGTCGACCTCAATCTGTCCCGATCCACCACATGAAATTTGGATCTGGAGTATATTTTGAGCATGGAGCGTAGAAACACCTCATGGACACGACATCTTTGGGTGAGTAGCATGACAGTGCGCAACAATCTTACCCTCTCGAGTATCTCGAAAGGCCCAACGAACCTCGGTAATAACTTCCCGCCTTACCGGACACATTGCTCCTCTCTTAGGCATCACGCGAGAAAGGCGTGATCCCGACCTCGAACTCGAGGGTTGTGGCACATCAGCATGGCTCTTCTGGAAATGCGGTGTGAGAAGGCGTTATAAATATCAAGCTCACCTTCTCGGAGGTGTCTCCTATTCAGATCGGGACCGATGATGGGGCTCTCTCCACCTCGGTCAACCTCGCAGTGACACGCATGGCCTTCCATACGGTGCCTCATACGATTGTCATCGTATGCTCGCTACATTAACTATTGTTGTAGGCGAATTCCACTAAGGGCAAATGCTCCTCTACCCTTATGACCCAGGACACATGCTCACAACGTGTTCTCTAACACATGTATATAATCGCCTGACCCCGTATAGCCCTACACAACCCTTGCACTTGGGTGTGTAGCGGCCCGACCTTCCCAGGTCACTATCGTGTGATCAATGGACCGTCAGCCGGTCCATGTCATGAATGACATCCATACCGAGCTCTTGCCCGCTCGAGCAACTGATGCAATTTCGAGGGTATCCAAATCTCGAAGTCACTCAGGCTCACATCACTCAACTCTAAGTCTAAGTGATAAGCCCGACCGTGTGTGTTTTATCTAGGCGATAAACTCTTTTGGCTTCCCACTTCGAGCCTCTTACGTTCTGCAGTGGGATACCTTCCCAGTTACATTACGCCTGGCTAAGGTTACCGGCCCAGGGATGCTGACCCCCTCTTTGCTTTTGCACACTTTAATTATTCTTCATCTCTGAATCGAACTATGAGTCTTCATTGAATGTAGTCCTAAGCAAACTCATCCCAGCGCTCACGAAGTGGTGAATGATAAATACCGTGCACCCACTTGCTGGCTTCAGCCGCGATGTTACGTGCACCACGAGCGCCCAATAATGCCATCTTGTGACACCCGATCAGTCCACCATGAGAAGAATCACCGAGAGATCTCTCACTCATAATTCCGACTGCTCCAGGTCAGCTCTCACCCTACATCCTAGGAAGAACCTCTATTCTGGCTTCTTTACGGCCTTAACCTCTAAACGAATCGAGTCGTGTCGGGTATAAGCAACCCGGCTAAGGTCACCAAATTCTGACAACCCGATGGCTATCGGCTTCGTCAGTGCTCGAGCATGACATCAACAATAATATGTCTACCACCTAAGGTCCACCACGCTTTACATTGCGCCTTCTGATCTATCCACGACTTGACCACCACTCACGGCCCTCACATTTATCACGTCTTCATTGGGAGTGCTTGTATAGCACCCCGAACTAAAACCGGTTCCTCTGACCCATACTAGGGTGTGGAGGAATGAACTGTATACTCTCCTGTCCTACGGCTAACTGGGACTGCATTGTCCCAAAGTCTTCAGGATCACATCTGCAGGGCAATCCAGGTTACTCATGCTCAATCGGCCTTAGTCACCGAGAAACTAGTGTGAATCGAGTCTTACCCTTCTCCCAGAACTAGAAGGAAGCTGATCCTCTCTTTCTTTACCAACACGTATCGAGACATTCCAGTATCCCTCAATCTCTCTCTTATGGTCGGGTCACCCGACCATGGAGTGTCCGTAGGTGAAATCCTACAATCCCCTGCCCCGAATGGACAACTGACCCTTCTTGAATCTCCTGTAATACCCGGTGATCGAGAAACTACGTATCACGAATTGACATTCGGTCTCTCGATTCATGGCGCCTTAACGCTTCTCTGGAATTGATTGGCCTCACGGTGCGACCTGCGTGTCCCAAATCTCCCATCGATAAGCTAAAACTCGCGCTTCTTGAACTTAGCGTCCTGCTTGGTGTCTCTCGACTAAGCGTAACCTGATCCTCATGTGATACTCATGCTCCCACTAATCGAGTATCAAAATGTCATCCACGGCTCACTAATAAACCGATTCAGATAGGGTTGGAACACTCTACATGAGATCCATGGTCACTGCATGATTTTACAACCAAAATGGGCATCACTCATAGTAATCATGCTCATGCAATGCCAGCTCCAATTGTCTTTAGAGAGTCTGATCTGGGATCTCACCATGGTAAATCACAAGAGTATCTATCTGAGTAGATCACGTCTTCTCTGTCCATCAATAATCATCAATCTTCTGATGGTACTATCTTATCAACTCGTCAATCTGCTCAGAATAATGCACAAATGGCTGGTTTTCATTCTTCTTCTTAGCAAATGTAAATCGAGCGCCTCATGGTGGAAGTGCTCTGCCTCGATAAACCCTCACCCACGAGTTCCGATAGTTGGACTCGAGTTCCTCGCAACTCAATCGTGCCATCATAAGTCATAGACGGGTGAAGTACTGTGGTGTAACCTCGACATCAAGTCTCACGACTGCTGAGGCACCCAAGCAGCCCATCTGGGGAAAAACATCCACACTCGCGCACACTACTCGAGGTAGATCTAAGTCCGGCCTCCTCGTCCTCAGTATGTCATACTAACCCGGGCCAACCTGTCCTCGACACTGACTCGTGATACCAGACAAAATGTCATGCCTGGTCTCCCCAAATACCACACGTACCTGGTCCCGCAGCAACCCTCCTACTCACACCCCGGAGCAACAACCCCGTAAGCTATTAGCCAATCCAGCCCCCAAGATGATCGAATCCTAATATGTCCACATCCGTGTCCATCAGAGTAGAGTCCCCATCTCTAACTCGCAACCTCGACATATCATACCTATTCTCGCCCTAATCCCTGTGGAGAACTCCACATATTGTGCTGCTCCTGTCTCAGGAGGTCCTTGCCCATTTCCACCATCTTTGCCTCACTCTAATGAACACATTTAGTTTAATCCTCAAAAAGAAGTCAAAAGTAATTTCCATAACCTCTAACACCTTCTCAATCAGAGGAACCAATGGTCTACTCACCATCTGATCTCCTCCCCCCAGCTGCCTGAGGATCAAGGTCTAAACTTCCTGGCCAGGACCTCTCTCGGGCTACCCGCTATGCTAGCCTCGTGCGATAGCAAACACCGTAATACCCATGTACCAACAAAGGCTTCTGCTTATCAACACGGTGGTGCTCGACCAAGACTGTGGACGCCATTTACCGCCACCCTGATTGTGATATCTTCGATCAGAATCCAATTTAGAATAGCACGATCTCCCAACTCACCAAGCATGTCTTGTATGACTGGAATCAGATATTTGTCTCGGAACAAAGGACTTTGTTTAATCAAGATAATCAACACAGTAAACACAAATTTACCATCCTTGCGCACTAACAATAAGGCAAGATTGGAAAAGTGGCTGACTGGCTAGATGAGCTCAAGAAGCATTTCAAAGAACCATCCTTTCCATTTCATTCTTTTGGTTGAAGTTGTATCTATAGGGTCAAACACTAACTGGTAAGGCACCTGGAAGCAAGGGAATTCAGATCCTGGTTTGGTAGGAAGGAAGGTCTCCAAACACGAAATTATAAGCACAAGTAATTCAAGCAGTTCCTTTGGTCAGATATTGAGATCAAGCCCCGTTACGTAGAAATCATGTAATTGAGTAAGGCATAGAAATCAACATCACATAATTTTGCATCACACCAAACAACTGATTCTTTGTAAGGGTAGGATTCCATTTAGAGTGACCCGCTGCTCTCTTTGTTCCACTTTTTACACACCAGTAAAACTAAAAGTTTTCAATATCACTGAGTTCTGTGCTAAGTACTAAGCACAATAAACAATCATAACACATACAACATGGTATACACACCATTCATCAAACATCTACTTGTTCACACATCATTTATCAAACAATCACCTAAAACACATGCATGTAGGCCCTAGTCTGGTCTCCGTGATTTCCCTAGGTAATCCTTGCTACCTAAACTCAACATCGAACCACACCTAGTACGATGCCTCACTCGACTCATGGCCTAAGCCCAAATCCTCAATCTATAGGTTTCCACATACCCATACACCACATCAAACCACCCATGGTAAAAGGTATGGATGTCAAATCCGAGCCCTGTGCATTCGACTCAGCTCCCACACTGCCGTGACGCCCAAACCCGAGGGTCCGTTGACTACCCGTCACACCATCTAATACAAGTGGATGTCAAAGTCATCCGACGCCACTTCGTAAAATCGGCGTAGTCTCTCAAATGAGCTCTGCACACATAAGACTGATATACCTGCCTCAACAAATTCAATATAATCCCAATATATAAAACGCCTCGGCTCCATAATATAATATCAATACAATATATCCAAACTATATCCAATAGTTTCAAGAGTTAATAATATTAAACTATTTTATACAACACATATTAAAATGAAAAGCATTCTAATACATGCATACAAGGTGACACCAATGCCACATCCCTAGCTCTAAAAACAAATCCCTCAAGGACGAACCGTCTCTCGCACGCTCCCGTGACCGTAAAAAGAAGGTCCCACGACTCGGTGAGCTAAAGCTCAAGAGATAATCGCCCTATGGCTACTCACCACCTGCAAAGGCAATGTTCCAAAAGTAAACACACATTCAAGCAAATGCATGATCCTACTCAATGTCTACATGACCAACTCAGATCCCGGTGTCCTCATCGAATTTCTCACACTCGCCTAAGCCTTGTATGAGAATTATTGTTTATTAGTGGACAAATCATGTATATATATCAATCAATATCCATCGATTGATATATTATTTGTTTGTGGACTTCTCCGATGAATATCAATCACGCCCGACGATTGATATTACTTTCCTGCTTGGACTACCTCCGATATTTAATGTTTTAGACTACCCCTCCGAACCGCTTTCTAGACTCATCTCATGCACTAACTCCTATAGCCTAGGATGTTCCAGTGCATATGGAATGCATGGCAATTCCAATATAGTTCAATTCACATGTAAATATATAAACATGCATATATTTACAAACATTCACTCACACAATCGCCGCAAATTTCACATTTCCACATCAAAATTAGCCTCTAATGATCACACACGGTACTTAATTTAAATCACTCACTAAACACATATTTTCACAAAAATATATTTTTTAGAACACTGCTCGAATAGTGAAACCCTAAGCATTATTCCCGAATTGAATCAACTGGCTCACTTTAGAATCACATTCTGCCACACGGCCTCATTCCAATCAACAAAGCATGATTTATTTCACAATTTCATAATTCACTAACCAAACAATTTCAAAGCATTTATCGAACCTTTACTACAAAATCTTATTTAATTCAATTCATGTTTTGACTCACTCAACGCCTCATTCTCAAGCCTTTTCTAGTACTAATACACCATTTATTCAATAAATCATCAAACATGGCACCCAAACGCCTCACGCGCCGCCAGTGTTTGGCTCACAATTATAAATCTTCGGTCCCAAGTTGGACTGATCAAACGCCGTCAAGACTCAAACTCAATCAAACATCATAAAAAACACTTAAATGGAATAAATCTCATAGAGAAACCCCTACCTCTTAAAGCCTGAGTGAAACTCCATAAATCCTAAGAATCCACGTAAGCCTCTCCGCGTAGAGCATTTCTCCTTCTTGTCTCGAAGACCGCCGACTGTTGATCGCTTGTATTCTCTTAGAGAAGTTCTCTCTCTAAAATCCTTCAAAATGGAGCCACCGGATCTCCAAATGCATTTACGTTGGGCTAGTTTTGAAGGGAGATGAAGCACTATTACACTTTTACCTTTAGCGACTTAAAAATCAAATCCCATAATGACCATTATGTCCCTCTTTACCAGACGGATATCTAAGACTACCTCTACCACATTCATCATTTCTTACTCAAACCACTTATGGCATTGAGTACTGTTATATATGATTTTTTATTGAACTAAAATCGCTTTGCCTAATAATCAAACGTGATGCCTCGAAACGTGTCAACTCCGATCGTCTTTGTAATTCTACTTAAATTTACGTGGTAACTAGATTTCGCGAAGACGCATTCCAACTACAACTGCTTCATCATCCGAGATCTAGAGACAAATTAAGGATTTTTAATCAAATTACAATTTTGTAATCGAAATTACGATTTTGTCCTTTTTCCAGATATTGGAATTTCTGTCTTATATCTCTTCTCCTCATGACATAGCATCCCATGTCATTCCATGCCCACTTTCACCAATGATCTCACAAGATAGAAGTGTGACACTCGCTTCCACCCAAGTGCTAAGTGTCCTTCAGTGCCATGTATACTGCACCAGTGTCATCCTCATTCATCCTCTTGTCTCCAATACGCGTAATCCCACTTTCTTCAATGACTAAATTCGACTATGTACTTAGATTTCGCGAGATCGAACTCAATCCGTATGTCCCGCTGTCACATCCGAGATCTAGAGAAATTCCTGTGTCAAACCATGTCTGTATTTATCGATTTATCCGGGGTCTCACAGTACATTCCTTGGTTCTCTAAATAGTTCCTCAAAATCTAAGCAGATAATACCGTAAAAAAAATGGTAAAGATTGTAGGAATAAAAGTTAAAGGAAAAGATTGTAGGAATAAAAGTTAAAGGAAATGTTAAATTGCACTAAGAGTGAATAAAACTGTACAGTACTAAATAATTAAAAGAAACTTGACTATAACTTGAAAATAGAATGCTGGAAATTGACGAAAGCTAAAAAATGTTGAAGTAGATCGTCATTGATGCTTGTTGAATTATTGATTGATGATTGGTTCCCTTCTTTGTGAGAGTTGTCTTCCTTTTATAGGAGTCCTTGAATAATTGGCCAAGTTTTGTATTTTATCCACTCTCCCCACCTCCTTAAGTAATTATCCATATCTCTATTAGGGAGGCTTCCTCCCCAAGTTTTCTCAACCACCTCAAATAACTGTCCACATCCTCTTGCCACCTTTTGATTTTGAGAAAAAATCTCACTATCCTCCGCTCATCGATTTTCAAAAAAATAAAAAAGATTTAAATTTCATAAATACCTCTAGGCCTTTTACATGGGCTTACTCAAATGGGTTTAGACTCAGGTCGAAATATACATTAGGTTAGGTTAAATTTAAATTTGGATAAAAACAATTGCCCCCCGTATATATTGCGATCCAAGGGTCGTATTATATGTATTAAAGCCTAACAAAAATTTCTTAGACCCATCTCCATCATGAGACCCAAAGCCTGATTCATAGCCTATAATTTGGGGTTCCAACAGCAAAAACAAGCCAAGTTGGATCGAATGAGAAAGTAACGATTGATTCTCCAAAAGAAAATTCCCGCCACCAGTTTCAAATCTCTTGCATTCATCCTGCCTCCATCGCAAAATTGTGCTTCTGCACTGCACGAAATTACCTTTCCATCTTCTTCATCAAACCTTGAACAATCAATTCTCTTATCTTATGTTCCAAGAAAATGTTTATTTCAAGAGTTTAATGCCAGGCAAGCCCTTTCCATTCAGCCCAAAGAAGCACCCTCAATATTCCCTTTTTCTTTCAATCCTCGATGACCACCTTCACCTCTCATCCGAAAATTGCCACCGATGGTTTGAGATTCATCGCCACTTCGATTTCTATTGTTGCGAAGCTCAATTCCTCTTTTTCTTTCACCACTGTCGTCGCTGCTGCAAGCTCCAATTTTTCTCATCGATTCTCTATGTCGAACTCGACGACACTACAAACTCTAATTTTTCTCGTCGATAGACTCAACGCAACTGTAAGCTTTACTTTTTCTTGCCGATGCACACGATATCACTACTAGTTTCGATTTTTCTCGTCGACGAACTTGACATTGTTGCAAGCCTTGATTTTTCCGACCCCACACATAATACCACTACAAGCTTCATTTTTTTGTTGTCGTGCGTTTTGATTTTTCTCATAGTTAGACTTCGCCGCTACAAGCTCTGTCAACATCTGTCACCCCAGCCGCTGTCAAGAGGATCCCCAACGTCATCGCTACTGTGGTACCCAAATCGACCCTGAAAGGAGGAGCTTCGACGTCATCGTAAATGTTGTCGTCGTCGCAGTTGTTCGTCTTGGAAGGTATCCCTTTCAACGAGCATTTCGAATTCTCTTTGACTCGGTCATTGTTCCACCATATATTTACTTGAATATACTTCCTTGCTGAAACGATTTCTTGCTCCCTTGTCTCTATTGGATCTTGTTTTTCTTTTAGTAGACTGTAGCTTGCATACTATCAAAACTTTTCAATTTATTTATCAGCGGATAAGACTTAAGGGTAATTATCTAAGCACCTTGCCATATAGACTTGAGTTTCTTTGCCTTAGGAATACCCAAGATTGTATCCACTATAGATTTTGAATGTTTTTTAGCTTTATAGCCTGAAATTCGAAGTTTCTGACTTTGCCATGTGGCCTTTTTACAATTGCTGATTTCCTTGAACTCCTTTCCTATAGGAGTTTCTTGTTTTGGACCCATGGCTTCTAACATGTCCAACTCTTCATCAAGGTAATCCAATTCTTTGTTTGTGTTCATCTTTCCTTAACTTGTACTTGCTTTGATATAATTTTTTCTTTGCAGCACCATTTCTCTTCCTACTTTTCTTGGGTTAGAGATTGCACATTCCATTAGAGAAGTGTCTACCTCTCCACTTCCTTTCCCTTTTCCATTATGATTAGCAATAGAAATACTTTGTGGGAAGATTTTAAGGCTTATGGTGAACCTAGCCAAGTCATGGCCAAGGGCTTCAGATGAATGGGTAGCATGGGTTGCTAGGTTGTCTCCTCATTTTAGGGAACACTGGGCATCTTTGGGGATTGAACAGTTTATTGGACTCACCATTGTAAACACCTCTCTTGATGTGGAGTTGATGAGTGTGGTCCTAAAGTTTTGGTCCAGGAGTATCAACTTTTTCCTTCTCCCTTTCGGTATGTTCCTATCACTTTGAGGGATGTTACCATTCTCACAGGGTCGCCTATCCGAGGTACTGATGCATTGTGTCTATTTGATGCTTAAAATCCATTTCTCCCATCTATAGAGGTTTCCTCCACCACCTAGACTTCATACTCTTCCACTATTTGACAATGGCATGATGTCACTAGGACTCCCTCCACTATCGAGCATGTTGAGTTTTTTTTTTGGGGGGGGGGGGGGGTTTGTGCAGATATGTATTTTTTTCCACATCTAGAAAACCAGCTATGGAGTATCTTCCCTCGGCGAAAGAACTTGCTCTTGGTCGGCCATATGCATTAGGCACCATACTGTTGGCTTCATTTTATCAAGCCATGAGTAAATATGTATCTAATAAGTCTTACCATCGAATTGGTGGCACTTTATGGTTTGTACAAATGTGGTTTTTTTGTCTATTCCCCATAACTTTTAGGCCAGGACCCAACCTCCTTCAAGACTTTGGAGTGTCATTCAGTGCGTTCTCTAAGCATCATGCCTTCTAATGATCTAATGTCCTTTTTTATTAGGCTTGGCAGATTGGGCATAATTGTACTTGTTCTTAAAACCTGATTTTGTACACCTTTTAACTTGGAATAAGACTTTGGCTTCTCAACCATACTTACATGACTTTGAGTTCCACTGCCTTTACTAGTACCAATTGTAGAGTACTCATATCTAGAGGTTGCTTTGCCGTTTTGACTTCATTGTCTGCATCTTTAGCTAGTCTACAACCATATCTCCCTTGTCTATGGGCCTGCCAATTTGGTTTTCAGCAAGTTATTCGAGTTTTACCCTTCTTACCCTCTGGCTAGCCCACCATAGAACTTGTACAATTATTAGCCAAGGAGTATCAAACTCCTTTGTGCTCCATTGGATCACTTCCTTGTTAGAAGCATAGTATTTTTCCCCTTAGTGGACTACCAGATTTGATGAGCTGCTTGGTTTTTGCTTGCCTTATATAAGTAAAATGGTTATTTTTACTGCACATGCATTCATAGCTTTCTTTTATGCTTTTAATGATCTTCATTTTTGCTAAGCTCCTTGAGACTCTAAAAATTCCTTCCAACCTATGGTGTTCCTCATGCTGAATTGTTCATCGCGTTGATTGTCAAACACTACTAATGATCTTATTGAAGTTGAGGAAATGGGAAATCTCTCTTAAAGCAGTGAACAAGGGTCGGCCTTTGAAGAAAAGGCCTCAAGTGAGGAAGATACCAGAAGAAATAGAGACTATAAGGATTTCAAGAATATCAGCACTGCACTTGGCTCAGAGACAATAAAAAACTCTTTAAATGAGAAGATCACAGCTATTGAAGAAGGCCACTATGAACATACTCCTCAACCTTTTCTCTCTCTACCTTCGGTTCATTTTTCTTCTTTTCTCTTTCTTCTTACATACTTTCATCTTCCCATATCTTTTACTTTCCATTTCTCCAGGCTTCACCACAATCAACCTTTCAACTCGAGGTAGAGATAAACATTTCCTTAGACTCGTCTTTTATGGGATAGACCATTCCTGCACCCAAGTCCTCGGTGCGTACCCCCAGTGACTTAGATGTGGTTACTGCTTGTTCCAATATGAGTCATTTGCTTAGCTTGGACTTGCTTTCACTAACCACCAGCTAAAATGATGCTTTTTGTGTAGCTTTGGCATTGTTGGAATCAACTTCTCAGATGCTTGAGGCCAAGGCATATATCTCAGAAGCCTTAGTTGAAACATAATCTATTTTCCCTTCCTTGGAGATCGTCTCCAAATTGGATGCATTAAAGGAGAAAAAGATGGAATTTGATCATTCTCTACTTATCAAGAAACAAACTACCTAGAGATTGAGCGAGCTAAGAGTCGAGTATGATGCTTAGAGAAAGCATATTAGAGTGTTGACTGAAGAATTGGAGAGGGAGAAAGCTAAGCTAGCCTCTTTGGTAGAGCAAGGTAAAACCATGAAGGCTCAAAGGCTTGAGCATAAACAAAGGATCGACTCCTTAGCCTAACTCTTAGCTTCCCAATGCGAAGAGGCAGTAGGACTAGCTTCAGAATTGCAAAAAATTGACGCATCTCGCAGCAATGCCTTGGCTATTGGGATTCTCTACGCTCTTTTGATTTCTCCCATATTTGACTGTTCTCTTGTTCCTGTGAACAATCACAACTTGTAGTAGAACTTTCATTTGAGAACTTTTTAGCCATTTGTTTGGCATTTCAGTTGTAAAGCTTCATTTTTGCACATCTTTCTTTTGTACTATATTTTTTTGTGTTCTTATACACCATATCCTATGATGACAGATGATTGTCTTAAGGCTATTGTGATCCCTTTCCAACCCTTACTTGATGGCCATTGGCCTACCATTTTTACTTGGTGGAAGGAGGAAATTTGGGTGTGTTCTTGAGATATTTATTGGTCCCACGGATGAGCTTGAATTGTGGTTGAAAACTCACTGAACATTGCACAGGCGCACTTCCAGCCATAACATTGCATTAGTGGACCAAGGTGGCACCAGGCCCACCTTTGGATGTATGTTGAATGTTTCAGGATACTTATGAGAACTCATTGAACACTAGCACACATACACCTACAACCATGACATTGTATTAGTGGACCAAGGTGGCACTAGGCCTACCTTTAGGTGTGTGTTGATGTTGTGGAGTAATGATGTACGTACTGTTTTTTGAATTAAATTGGTCCTTGGACCTACTTCATTTATTTTGAGAATGTATAATAACAAGTATCGGCTTTGGAGAAATTGAGAAAACAGTGGCTAAAAAGCCTACTTCTTGATTTTGAATATAAATTGAACAAGTACTATGCTAGAGAGAACTGAATGTTTGAGAAAATAGTGGCTAAAAAGCCTACTTCTTGATTCAAAACATAGAATATAACCATTTCCCCAATATTATCCCATTAAAGGCCATAAGATCAACCTAATTCTTTTGGGAAGTTTCTACAATTTCCAACATTTGGTAGAGAAATACTTCTTAAGGTATTTCCCATTGACGAACCTTTTGTGTGGTTCTCCTTGTGAGATTGCTAACTAATAGGCATTTATAGGTAGTACTTGATGCACCTTGAAATGTCCCTCCTAAGTGGGAGACCATTTGCCCAATTCTCTGTCTTTGGAACCAATTGATAGTATAATCTTCCAAACACGATCTCCTTCTTCAAATCTCTTTCTCTTGACTCGCTTCTTATAGGTTTGAGCTACTTTATTTTTCTGAACCAATATATGGTTGAAACCTTGCGTTCTTCTATCATTTGCATATTTAAATTCCATCATCATGGCCTCATTGTACTCTTGAGGAGTAAGGTCATTTTGCCTAGAAACTCTTAGAGAAGGCACCACTACATCCATTGGGAATATTGCATCTTGTCCATAAGTTAGAGAAAAATGACTTACCCTTGTAGAACTCCTTTTAGAAGTCCTGTTGTTGACAAACCTTTTCTATATACCAAATTTCTGTCACTGCTACCTAAGACTATTTAGTCCCCGACAACGGCGCCATAAACTTGATCAATGACTGAGAATTATAAAATAATGTTTTCTTATTTGTATGCGATTTTTGCAAGTTAATATTAGGTCTAATTTTCTGCAAGTGCATAGGACATACAAGTAATAAAGTGGATTTTAAGTCCAGATATCATTCCCACAAGGATTTGATGAGCGATCTAAGATCAATTACCCCTACTACTTAAGATCTTTATTATTTGAACTCAAAAGTACAAATTGATTTGCTTAACTAAAGAACGAATGATTGAATAAAATTTTAGAACTATAACAAAAATTTAAAATGAATTGGAATTTAGAGTTCATTGAGTAAAGTTAACACCGGGAAATATATCAATGTTTATCAATTTTTGCAACATTCTACAACATAGATTAGCCATCAGTGTGAAATCTGAACTTGTCAAAGATGCAAGGTAGTATAGTTTGGATTCCTCCATACACTATTCATTTAATTAATTAGAAAACCATATTCTTTCTAGCACATGGGTCTAATCAGTTACTTGTAGGATTTGATTCTCTTTCTAAGAACTGGGTATTTTTCCTTTCTAGTACTTCACACCATATTCTAAGGATTGAAGAATTCTTGCCCCCATAGATATGATAATACAAGCCTTCTCCAATCTAATTGGTATCTCATCCTACTAATTTGATTGAACTCTCTATCTCCTTGATTAGATCTATGCTAACATGAGATCAAGATCATTTAATCAAAGAGAGGAGAATCCTCTAATCAATTAGACTGATACATCAACAACTAATCCTCAATTTTTGAGTAAATTAGTGATCTATCAAAGTAATCTTTCTGAGTTCATTAGTTCCATAATGTTAGTCTAACATACCCTCAAGTAACTGCTCTATACTCTCAAGAATCTCCATATTTGTGTCACTCAAAGGGCCTCTTGGAAATTATAACAAGATACAATCATTTTTTAGGTACAAGATACTAATATTTGGAACAATTAATTTCAAGAGCAACACCAATTACATAAATTCAAAGTTCTAACGATGACATTCTTTCAAGTTGTGCAGAAAATGATAACTAATCATTAGTCCGTTCCCATAGAGAGAGCTTAGTCTTTCAAAACTGTATTACAAATAATAGTGACTAGCCGATAAGGAAAATTCACTGAAATTGCAAGCAAACTGAAATAAATGAACTCTAGAAAAATTCTAGATTCCATCAAGTCGGACGATATTAAATCAGATTTTTGATGAACCTATTTCGAGCTTCAGCCGGATCCTTTGCTCGAATCCAGAAAATACTGGCTAAAATGTAGGCGAGCTAAATATATGAAAAAGAAATAAAAGAAAAATAATATACAAAGGAGACTCCAGCTACCTAGATGTTCCTGGTTCAACAGAAGCTGCTCATTACTCCCTAGGAGCTTCTATTTATAGGCTTAGATCTTGGGCCCTAAAAATGAGGCTAGAATCACGCACTTCGAAAAGCCCAAAAACGTTGCCTTAGCTATTGATGTTGTGGTGATGTCGTGACATCAAAGTTGCCAATGTCGTGGGTCACATATGATGTCGTGACATTGAAAATCTGTTGGGCAGTTCTCAATTTCCAGTGATTAATCAATGTTGTGATGATGTCGAGCCATTGAGATTTAGTGTTGTAGATTAATTCCGATGTCACGACATTGCCTTTCCTGTGTTGCGACATTAAGTTTCTGTTGCAACATTGAATTGATGTCGCGACACTGCTCTATAGTGTTTCAGCTTGGATGCTCAAGTATGATGTTGCGACATTATTGTAGTTCTTTGTTCTAATGTCACGATAATGCTAATTGATGTTGCCATACTGAGTCGATGTCGTGACATAGCTTACTGATGCCTTTGCTCTTACATTTTTGCCCTGACGTCGCGACATTGCTTATGGCTCACTTTTTGATGTCGCGACATTGCCTTTGCAGGTCTGATCTTTTCATATGATGTCGCGACATTGTGGTTTTGATGTTGCAGCATTTAATCTCGTTGCTTTGAAATCCTCTGCCAATGTTTTTAGTTGATGTCATGGCATTTATTCTATGTCGTGACATTTGACTTGTCTCATCACCGAGGGTGCTTTGATTGGATGTCTCGACATTACTTATCCGATGTTGCGACATTGGATGTTTAGGTCTCCAGTGTTCAAGCTTTGGCTAATGTCGCGACATTATTTTGATGTCACAACTTTGGATGGCTGCCATAATTTTACTGTTGAAGTTGTTTATGATGTTGCGACATTGCTGTATATTTGCTTTCCCTTAACCGGTGATGTCGCGACGTGGATCAAATATCAGACTTTCTCCACATCTTTGCCATAACATTGGAAATCTGTTGAAGCAATGTCGCGACATTGGCCCTTTCTTTGCACCATGCTGACTTTTGCTCAATTTTATGCTAAATTCTGCTTATTTTCCTTAAGTTTCTGCAAAATAAAAATCTGGGTGAAAGCATCATAATTTTGCATTAAATTGAACTTTTAAGCTTGAAATATAATTGAAAAATAGATAAGTTTTAGACTCATCAAACTCCCCCAAAATTAAAGTTTTGCTTGTCCTCAAGCAAAGAAAAAGATACTTGTTGTCCTCAAACAATAAAATCAAATTTTGAGACATTTTCAATTAACTCATCTTTTCATCAAATTAGCATTTAGGCCTTAGTAATTATTTCGGTTGTGACATCAACTCTAATTAAGCTTCATTTTTAGAATTCTGAAACTTTCCAATTTAAATCATTTAATATAGCATGTAATTCATAATTAATAAACAAATACAGTCCTTGACTATGTGAGTGTGTGTTGGTCTTCCCTTTATTACTAATTTGCAGATTAGGTAGTTTTATGAGAGTTACTTTGCAGAGTGACATTCTTTCAGAGTAATTTAAGTCCCATAAGCTTGTTGGTCATATTATTCTCCACTAATGTAGACATAACACACCCCTCAGAATCAAATAGGCCTTTTAAGATTGTAATGTATGGCTAGGGAACTTGGTAGATAAATTTGGACATTTAGGCTTAGTTTACAGCGCATTCATTCCGAACTCTTTGCCAGCTGCTTTCATCCTATTTTTTTTTGTTAAACTAGGCTGCTTGACATCCCCAAGCCCAGATCTGGTGCATTTTACGCATTTCCTCATCACGCGTAGCTTATTGTTATTTTATTTTCTTTCCCTTTGCTATTTTCAATTCTGCTCCAGAAGCCTCTTTTCTGTCTTTTTGTTTCAGGTTTGGAGTGGTGCAATGTTTTACCTTTTTAAGCTTTCTACTACCTCTTAACAAGCTTTGGGTCAGTAACTCCCATACCAGTTGGCATTAGGGTACTAGGTGTAGAACACCCCTAAGGACTTAATTGCTCAAGGTCAGTAGGCTATAAGGTAAAACTCACTCCTTGTAACTTTCGCATTTTCAACTTCTCGGTTTAATTTGCACATTCTTTAGTCTAATTTTTTTTAATTGTCTTCCTTTCTCACCCTTAATTCTCCCTTTTCCTTTCAATTCAAACTTGTACTCCCCCAAACTTATCCTCTTTATCATTTCTGCTGCACTGATATGCAGTTTTTGGGTAATTTAAGGGTTCCTTACTGTAAGGTAAGAGTTAAGGAAGGGTTAAGGCTCGGTTGTGATGATGAAATTGGCATTAGACTCAAAATAGGTACTAAGGTATATGCATATAGCATATCAAGGGCAGGCTTTTGAAAGTTTCAAACTGTCTAAGGATGGCCTAAATCATTTTCTGCTGGTTGTGATGCCTAGGATTTCACCTTGAAAAATAATGTAACAAGTTCTAGGACTCTTTAGAGATTTTTGATAATAAGTCCCATAAATTTTCCTAACCCAACCTGTCCGGTTTTAAGAGTACCGCGACCGACATATTAGTTCTGATCATTTTTGAAGCTATCTTGTTCAATTTGACTAGAATTAATAGCCTTATTAGCTTTGATTTCAATTTCAGTTTTCTAGAATCTAAAAGTTTAGCTTATTTATCCTTGACATCACAACTTAGCCCATTTGCATTTGAGACTTCAGCTTGTTTTGTTTAAAACAAAATGTTGTGTTATTGTTCCACTTTACAGTTCATTCTGATTGAGCCATTCAGTTCATTTGGTAGACCACCAACAACGCAACATTTACGATTTTCTTAAAGTCTTTAAGCAACGATTCTTTGCATCCATTACGAAAATGATGCAATATCATCCAGCAATTTTCAACTTGCGGCTTTCATATAGTTAACATTTTAAATCTACATTTGTCCAAACCAACAAACACAAGCTAAAATTTATTATAATTCCTAAAATTTTGAAATTAAAAGAAAATAAACAAATAAGAAAATTCTATGCACAAAAAATTTCACAAATTGCCCATTTTTATTAGAGAGATGGAAGAATTACATTTATAGTTTACGAATGAGAGAAAAGAATCTGAGAGAAGATAGAGAGAATGAGGGATAGAGAGAGAGCTATCTCCTCTTTCTATGGGATTGAGATTTTGAGGGCTTGAGGTTCGCTGCTTTAAATTTGTAACTAGCGTTAGAGGGCTTAACTCAGGGATGGAGGGTTTTGGTTTTGCAATTGAGCCACCTCCATCCCTGTCAAAGAGATATCACTCTTGTGTTCTTATGTGTTGCTTGATAAGCTAATTTTGCCTCTACTTTAATAGATTTCGGGGCCTTAAATTCTGTAAGCGGTATCTTCATCATATTACGGTTCACCATATCAATGCTCTTTATCCTGTTCCTCCACATAGTTTAGGATGGACTCTAGCTCTTCATCCCTCTTTTGGATGGTAGCTGCGATCTTCTTCGGTGTTCCTTGTAAAAGATACCCAAGACCCGGCCTTACGAGACGAGGTTACAATCCTATTTCCTTTTCCTAATCTCATCCAACTTGATCGGCTCTCCTCTCATTGGGCGATCCTACCTGAGCTCTTTCTCTCTCTTTCAGCTCAACCCTCAATGCTCTGTCCCTCTAGGCTAACTCTTCTCTCCATTCCTCATCCCTTTGTTGGAGAACTACTGCTAAGTTTTCTTCTCTTCTTTTATTTTTGCAGCTAGAGTTTCGTCTCTCCATCTCAGTTCTTACCTGAACTACTCATCTCTTCTCTTCATATCTTCTCTCATCTCTGTTAGCAAAGAGAGCAATTCAGATGCGTTGTTATCTTGCTCTTTAGCCTTCTTCTTCCCTCTTTATACTCTGTTATGAACAGACATTTCTTCTTTATCCACACAGGGGAGGCCTTGGTTACTGCGGGGGAGAGCAGCGCCACATGCTGTAGTCCCGAATCTGGTAGCTCCTTGATGATCTCCTCAAACTTTAGGCTTTCATGGAGCTAGTCGTACTCTTTGCATTATCTCACGGATGTAGACTCTGGGAGTTGGGATATGGCCCTTTCCCAAAGGGATCCTCCTGCGACATAGCACGTCGGGCTTTTTGTTCACCCCAATTTGCGTAGGTGTTCGGTGACCGGGGCTCGTGCTCTGGCTCCACTATCTTTGGCTCGACTTTTCCAGCCCTCGTCCTTTCGATCTCCTCTTTAAGCGCGACACCGGCTCCTTGAATCCCCTTTCTTCCACAAAACTCTTCTTTGTCAGGTGTTTCTGGAACGTTTCTGCTCCCTTGTTGGAGTAGAAAGCCCTAGCTTCTCCTTCTTCCACCACCCACTTCCTATCCACCTCCAGGAACCACTTACATGTTTGTTTCTGGCACCACTTCTTCTGCTCTTTCTCTCGGAACTTTCTCCATTACATTCTCTATACCTCAAAATACAGGTTGGAAGTTAGGATTTGACATTGTTTGAATTTTTGTGACGTTCTGAGAAGGCTAGGGTTCAAAAGGTTGGGGTACATTGAAAATGTAATGTTGCGACATTGACTCGATGTTGTGACAATGTCACAACATTGCTTTAAGGCTAGTCTTGGTGTTGCTCTTCAATATATGAGATGTCGCGACATTTACATGTTGATGTCATGACATTGACTCATTGTTGCTCTTGTATATATGCGATGTCGCGACATTGGAAATCTGATGTCACAACATTGGGGCAATGTCGCGATAATGTCGCAACATTGGGGAAACTTTTGGAATTAGTGTCGCGACATTGCTATTGATGTCGCGACATTGAGTGGGAACTTAGCCTTTGAAGCATAAAATTTGTACTTGTTTTCCATTTTATTTCTACAATTCCAGTTCATGCTTGTGAATATAAGTCTAGAGATGTTGAAGAACCTCAATTCAAGCATGAACAATAACCTCAGATTTTCAATTCAATCAATTTAGCACATATTCATTGCATTGTAGAAATTTCCACACAACTATTTAACAAAGGACAATCAAGCTACTCTGTAATTTCCAAATCAAATAAATTACACTCTACCAAAATTAGTGTATGCATTATTTTCATAGAACAAGTGATGGAAGTAGACTCCCCTTTGTAGCACTTTCTGCATACTGAGTTTGAGAAAGAATGCTTCCAAAATAATCCATCTCTAATTTTAGCTTCATTGTCCTGAAAAATCAACACAATCACAAAATAAACTTTCAAACAATTAAAAACTAAACCTTAAACACACAAAATTTAACAAAATCAAGTTAACTATGAAAAAAATAAAAAAATAAATTGGTTTTGCCTCAGAAGCTATCGATTTATGTCTTTGGCTAGGCATTCTTTGCGAAATGCCTTCCTTTAAGCCAAAATTCTTCACTCTCTTGAATCACGGAACTAATCTTGTGACGCCCCAGGCTTCGAGGGTCCAGTTGACCACCGTCGACTGCTTGACTGTGTCTCATATCATGAGACCCATTACATGAGTAAAATGACCTAATAGGGCCCATCATCCGTACTCGTCTATCTGATTACCAAAACCATACATTTCTATAGATTCAAGAGTTGTATCACTCTTAAAACATATATTAAAACTAGTTTGTTCTAATATACACAAAACATGAATCAGGCCACGGTCTGGCTCGCTTCATAATCCGGCCTACAGGGCGTCGTCTACGCATGCGCAATCACATTGCACGAAGGGGTTCCCACGACGAATTTATTGCGCCCAGTAGAGATAAATCCTACAAAACACTCCTTTAGGTATTGCATGCAAATGATCATTTCGATCAAACCAACAACCCGATCCATGCATACATGTTGTCACATCATGGAAAAAACTACACATGCATGTATGAGATGACACTATACATGCCCATTATGCCAGAATTCGACCTCAGACCCACCACAATGCAAGTGCCCGATGAAATCAATCAAAGGTCGGTCAGACTCCCGTCCTCGCCACCGCGATCTATGTGATATTTATTTAATCGTTTGTGTCTTTTGGGCCTTGAACTTTTCGAGTCTCAGCGGGTCTCTTACACCCTCAGACACATTTTCGGGTTTTTCATCGGTAGATCTGTTGTCTAACAGGGTTTCGGGCTTTTCACTGAGGGGGTATCTATCCCTACTTGTCCTTGAGCCACATTTCATTTTCCATTTTCATTCTTCTTTATTGGAACTCAATTGGACTTAGGTCATTCCTAAGCCCACACGATTTTGCACCAAGCAGTGCCAAGCCCGATGCTATGTACGCACCCATGTAATGTGTGGTGTTCTCTGCTTTTCCTGATACAATCTGATTTGTGCCCACTTGCACTCAAACCCGCTATTATTAATATGAAGACCTCTCATGGACATTTCTACACCATAACATCGTGTGCTATGAACACTCATGTCTAATGCACCTGACATTCCATATATTCGGTTCAACATCGTGGCATACATGCTTAGTCATTGTTAATATTTCATAAATTCAAATCGGTACATCACATAAGCATACAACACATCTTTTCTATCATTCAGTTCATTCATATCGACACATCATTCGGTATGTCCCATTTAGATTTAGCGGCAATAACACACATTAGCCATTCCCGGCCATGCTTGGCCTAAGAAATAATATGGACTTAGTCTAGAAAGTCCAGTTTTTGTAAATACCACACAAAACATGCAACATGAAATTCCTTGCTCAGGCCATATGTAGTCCCAAGCATTTCGGTTACAAACCGATTCCGAAAATAGAAGTTCCGGAAACCAGAACGGACTATTCCTCAACTGTCCGTGACCCAGACCAATGTTCAGACTACATTTTGGCTAAATTAACATCTTATTCAATTCCTGGGCTTCGGCGAGCTTCCGTAGGAGTCGAGAACCATGATCGGAGTTGGACGAAAGTTATGGCCAGTCTAAAGTTGGCGCGGTGATTCTGGGTGTGCGGAAATTTGGGCACACCCCCGTTTGTCATTTTGCTCGGGATTTCTTGTCACAGAAACATAATGTTCGGTTTCGGACAGTCCGAAACCAGTGAAACCGGTCTTTGACCATCACGATCCTGAAAAACCACCGCAAACATCTGGAGTCGCGAGGAAAAGCAGGAACAAAACCCGTGAGCCACCACGACCCCTAGGCGTAAAATAACACGAGTAGGAAACCTACCTCTCGTAGCGCGATTCAGAGGAGTTCTTCTGATGCACAGGTCTCCACCATTAACGCGACACTCCTTCCTTTTCCTCTTTCTTTTTTCCTCTCTTCTCATTTTTCTTCTCTTCTTTTCTTCTTCCCTTTCTCTTCTCCTTTCCTCCCTTCCTCTTTTCCCTTCCTCCTCCTTCTCCTTGCTGCTCCCCCCTTGCTTGTACAAATAATCCAGCTGCAGCCCCTTATATAGGCCTTAAAGGAGCCATGTATGTTGACACATGGCATGCCGTGTGTCACACACATGGCTTGCCGTGTGTCACACACATGGCTTGCCATGTGTCACACATGCATGCCCTTTCTATGCATTGTGACACATGGCTTGCCATGTGTCACCCACATGGTTCGCCATGTGTCATTTCATTACGGATTGCCTGAAATATGTGAGTGGGCTATTTAATTGATTAAATTCGATTGGGTAAGTGAATTTCGCGAGACGATTCAGCCAGTCACGATCCATTTAGGTCATAAGAGATATAAAAATCTCAACTTTTATCTGGAGCCTATTTAGGTAAATTATAGTTTGCCCCCTTTTTTTTTGAAAAATTTAAATTTAAAATTTCACTTGGGTTTTACAAATCTTCATTGATGTTCCCTCAGGGATAATGCTTTAATCTCAGGCCATTCACTTTAAATCATTTCAGATTTGGTTCTTAGTATCCTTGCTCAAAGGGTGTGTAACTCTTGTGTAGAACCACTCCATCTTGATTTCAGTTTTCTAAGAAACAGCTTGACCTTGGAATTGTACAGTAGGACTAGCTCTCCTTCTTTGAATTCTTTTCTCAGAATTTTCTGATCATGCCACTTCTTTGTTTTATCCTTGTAGATTCTGGCATTATCATACGCTTCATTCCTCAATTCTTCTAGTTCATTCATTTAGAGTAATCTCTTTTCTTTGGCAACTTGGAAGTCACAATTCAGTTTCTTGATGGCCCACATAGCTTATATTCAAGTTCAAGAGGAAGATGACAAGGCTTCCCAAATACAATCCTGTATGGGGACATTCCAATAGGAGTTTTGTAAGCAGTTCTATAAGCCCACAATGCATCATCTAACTTTATAGACCAGTCTTTTCAGCTTGGGTTCACTGTTTTCTCTAGAATATTCTTTATCCCCTTATTGGAAATTTCAACTTGTTCATTCGACTGAAGGTGATAAGCCAATCCCATTACATGTTTGATTCCATATCTTCTCATGAGTTTTGCAAACACTTTGTTTGCAAAATGGCTTCCCTCATCACTAATGATTGTTCTAGGTGCTCCAAATCTGCTTAAAATATTTCTTTGTATAATCCCACCACTGTGTTGGCATCATTTCTGGGATAAGCTATTGCTTCCACCCATTTGGATACATAATCCACAACTAGGAGAATGTATAAATTTCCCAAATGAAATTTAGGAAGGTCCATAAGTCTATCCTCCATACATAAAAAATTTGCACTACCAGGATTCCTTGCAGGGGCATCTCATTTCTTCTACTAATGTTGCCCATTCTCTAACATTTATCACAATGTTTCACCCATCCAAAATAGTATTTGAATAGAGTAGGCCAATAAAAACCTGATTGGAGAATTTTATGGGTTGTTCTATCTCCTGTAAAGTGTCCTCCATATGGTGATGCATGACATTCATTAAGAATTTTGCCTTGTTTTGTTTCTAGTACACATCTCTTGATAATCAAATATGCTCCTCTTTTGAATAGTAGTGGATCATCGAATATAAAATGCGCTATCGATTTCTCAACTTTCTTTTAAGCGGTAGGCGAACTGAAGTAGCATAATTCCTGAGCTAAGTAATTCACTATATCGACATATCGAGGTACTTGGGCGATAAGCGAAAAAGCTACTCATCAGGAATTTTTTTTTCCTATTTCATTTCCCTTCTCATCTTCAGTAGGCCTTTCTAATCTAGACAAGTGATCATCTATCACATTGTCACTACCTTTCTTGTCTTTGATTTCTAAATCAAACTCTTGCAGTAGTAATGGCCATCTGATCGGTCTTGGTTTGACATATTTCTTTGCCATCAGATATTTAATTTCAGCATGATCAGTGTGTATGATAACATGGGACCCCAATATGTAAGGCCTGAATTTTTCACAAGCAAACACCATTGCTAGCATTTCTTTTTATGTGGTAGAGTAGTTATCTTGTGCCTCATTGAAGGTTTTGTTAGCATAATATATGGCCCTAAATATCTTTTCAGTTCTTTGTCCCAATACTGCTCCCATTGCATAGTCACTGGCATCACACATGATTTCAAACTCTTTGTTCCAGTTAGGTGTTGCCATGATAGGAGCTGTAACCAATCTGGACTTAATTTCTTCAAATGTAGATTTGCATGATTCATCAAAATCCAGAGGTGCATCTTTTTCCCGACAACACATAATGGTGAGATTTTTGAGAAGTCCCTTATGAATCTCCTGTAAAATCTAGCATGTCCCAGGAAACTTCTTATCCCTTTAACTGTTGTAGGTGGCAAGAAAGTTTTTATGAGAGAAACCTTTACTCGGTCCACTTCTAACCTAACTGCATAAATCTTGTGCCCCAAGACAATATCCTCTGTTACCATGAAATGACATTTTTCCCAACTAAATTCTTGTCTTGGTACCTCTGAAGTATTTTTTCCAAATTTTCTAAACATTTCTCAAAACTGGATCCATAAACTGAGAAGTCATCCATGAAGATTTCCATATCCTCTTCCACGAATCGATAACATGGGTATCATACGTTTGAAAGGTGGCGAGAGCATTACATAATCGAATGGCATCATTACAAAAGCAAAAGTGTCGTAAGGACATGTAAATGTAGTTTTCTCGTTCCTTAAGGCTTTATGTCAATGCGGTTATATTAAAATATCCGTCGAAAACAAAATTTGGGGTGTCACACGCTAACGATCCGACATTTGATGATAAAGGGTAAAGGATAGTGATCCTTTTTGGTTGCAGTGTTCAATTTTCTGTAGTCAATGCACACCCTCCATCATGTCATAGTTCTTGTAGGAATCAATTCATTATTCTCATTTTATCACTATGAATCCACCTTTCGTGGGAACCATATGAACTGGGCTCACCCAAGGGCTATCTGAGATTGCATATATAAAACCTACATTCAACCATTTAAGTACTTATTTTTTGACAACTTCTTTCATTACTGGATTCAGTCTTCTTTGATGTTCAATGAAGGTCTTTGCATTTTCCTCCAAGAGGATTTTATGCATGCAAATAAAATGATTGATTCCTTTCAAATCTTCTATTGACCAAGCAATTGCTCCTTTGTACTTTTTGAGAATATGTAGCAGTTTATGTTCTTGAAGCTCATTCAATGCAACTGATATAATCATAGGTTTAGCTTTTTCTGGTTCTAAGAAAGCATATTTCAAGCATCTGGGTAGTTCCTTCAAGGATAAGCCTTCTGAACTTGTTTCTATTTCTTTTGCCTTCTCTTCATTGCTGCTTGATTTCTCTGTACTGTTCTCATTCAAATTGAAGACTGTTTCTTTTAAATCAAAACTAGAAGTCAAAAATTCACAATCAAGATCCTCAAGATACTAGAAATTCATCTCGTTTTCATTGATTGAATTCTACAAATTACAGTAAAAAATAAGTTTAGGACTGATGGGAACTATTGTTTCTACAGTCTTACAATCTGCACTTTCACATTCAGAATGTTCCATGATTTTGTTTAGATTGAAGTGTACTGCTTCTTCCCCCACCTTGAGAGTGAGTTCTCCTTTCTTCACATCTATTAAGGCAGCTCAGTGGCCAAGAAAGGTCTACCAAGTAGTAGTGGAACTTGT
This sequence comes from Tetrastigma voinierianum, assembly GCA_016808115.1. Lineage (NCBI taxonomy): Eukaryota > Viridiplantae > Streptophyta > Magnoliopsida > Vitales > Vitaceae > Tetrastigma > Tetrastigma voinierianum. The sequence continues at coordinate 128,336 of JAEQBH010007027.1, forward strand.
GTATCTTCTTCCATATCCATAACTACAAAGTCCATAGGGAAAATAAATTTTCCCACCTTGATGAGTACATATTCAAGGACTCCTTCTGGTATGTGCCATAATCTTATCTGCCATTTGTAGGGTCATATTGGTGGGAGTAAGCTCCCCCAAACTCAGTCTCTTCACTATTGACAGTGGCATCAAGTTGATGCTTGCCCCTGAATTACATAAAACCTTTTTAAATTCAACCTTCCTAATTGTGCAGGGAATGGTGAAGCTGCTAGGATCTTACATCTTTACTGGTAGGTTCTTCTAGATCACTGCACTGCAGGTGGTTGTTAGATTCACCACTCCTTCTTCAGCAAACCTCATCTTCTTACTCAAAATGTCCTTAAAAAACTTAGCATAGTTAGGCATCTGAGCCAATGCCTCAGCAAAAGGTATATTAATCTTTATTTTCTTGAACATATCTAAGAATCTAGAGAACTGCTCCTCCATTTTTGCTTTCTGAAGTCTCTGAGGGAATGGAATAGTAGGCATGTAGGCTTGCATTTCCTCATTCTTTTTCAGTTTTCTTTTCTCAACCCGCTGCTCATTCTACACCTCTTCTTTCTCAGTCTCTTCACCCAATTCTGAACTGCTCAACTTGTCCTCTTTTCTAGTTTCTTCTTCCTTAGTCTTTTCTGTCTTTTTCTGCTCCTCTTCTTTTCTACTTTCCAACTTTCTTCCACTCTTTAGAGTCACCACCATACAGTCCTTAGGATTCTTCTTTGTATCACTTGGGAAGGCATCCTTGGACTGATTCTGCATTGCTAGTGCCAGTTGCCCTACTTGTGTCTCCATATTTTTTAGAGAGGCATTAGTGTTGGCCAGAAACACATTTATGTTTACGAAATCTTTTCAACAGCATTGCGCTCATGAATGTTGAAGCGACCTCTTATTCTCTCCCCCGTGAATGTCCCGGCAATTTTGATCCTTGAGATTAAGATCTCTCCTTTGTCTGGATTTTCACCTCTCACGACTCCCTTCTTTCTTCTTGTCCTTGGAACCCCATGAAGCATGCGTTGTTGAAAATTACGCCTTTGGTGGACCCTTGTTGAGCTCTACCTCCATATGAGAAATTCTCATGGTTCCTTAGTGTTGTTGTGTACTGAGTTAGAAAGTTGAGGTTTGGCTTAAAGTCGAAACTTCTGTTGCCATTGACAAATTGAGCCTCCTCAACTTGATAAGGACCCTCATGGGCTACTCCCTTTTCAACACTACTCTTTTGCTCACTTTCTTCCACTGTTCTTACTTCAAGTGCTGGATGCATTCTTCTTTCTTGGTTTCCTAGCTTGTTCATCAATACACCAAGTTTAGCTTCTATGGCAGCCATTTTGTTCAGTTTATCACCCCACTTCCTTTCAATCTACTGCTGCTCCCTTAAGTCTCAGATGAAGTTCTGTAGTTGCTTTTTGCTAAATCTTCAATCAACTGTTTTGCCTCTTTAGCACTCTTCCTCTTGAAACCTCCACAACAGGTTGCATCAATTATACATTTGGAGGTGTAGTTCATAGAGTGATAAAAGATGTCCATCTGGGTGGTCAAATCTATTCCATGCATTGGGCATCTCTTCGGTAGTCTCCTATATCTCTCCTATGCATTATAGAGACTTTTATCCTCTCCTTGTTTAAACATTATGATTTCCCTCTCCTCTACGAGTGAGGGGCGGGGAGGAAAGAATCTACTCATGTAGGTCTTCTGACTCTTCCCCCATTGTTCTGATCATATTGGTATTCAAGCCAAGTGGTTGCCCACGTCTTTTAGTGAAGGAAGGTGCAACGTCTCGGAGTCTCACCCCATTCAACTTTACTGTATTTGCCATTCTTAGAAATCTTCCCATGTTCTCATTGGGGTCTTCACTTGGATGGCCAGTATATTGATGCTGCTGCACCATTGTGATCAAAGCTGGATTTAATTCAAAGTTGTTGGCCTCTATAGCAGGTTGTCTCACAGCAGAGTAATCATCTCTAATGACTGGCCTCTAAAAATCCTCCATAATCCTTTGCCTCTAAGGCCTTTCTACTGTTGCTTCTGCCTGAATGTTCTACTGTATCTCTCTCTGTTCTGCTATAGTTTATGATTAAGCACTTTTTACTTTTCTCAGATTTCTCAATGTTCTTTCCAATTATGAGGTCTAGAAAGCTGGCCAATTAAGAACACGGTTTTCTATGCATCTTGTTGTCTTTCTAAATGGAAACACACTAAGATCAATTTGAATAAGTGGAAACAACTATATCAATTTAAGCTCATAAACATTTTCAGTAGCTTACTCATTGTGCGGGTTAAAACTATTTTGTATATTTTTGAAATTTTGTTAGCAGAAAATGTCAAAATTAGCAATTCTCTCTTTGGTTGGAATATTAATGTTTAAATTCTCTTTCAGATCCTCGGCAACGGCGCCATAAACTTGTTGATAGACCTTTTTTCTATCTGCCCATTTCTGTCGGCACTTCTTACCCGGGGTATTAGGTCCTGCCAGCAGCGCCATATGATCGATGGCCAGAATTATAAAATAATGTTTTTGAGGTTGTATGCAATTTTTGCAAGTTCATAGTAAATTAATTCTCTGTAGTGCATAGGTCATAAAGTAATAAAATGGATTTTAAGTCAGATATCATTCCTCGAGGGATCGATGAGTGATCTAGATCAATTACTCTACTCTTAAGATCTTTACTATTTAATTTCGAAGTACAAATTGATTTGCTTAACTAAAGAACAAATGATTGAATAAAATTTTATAACTATAACAAAAATTTAAAATGAATTGGAATTTAGAGTTCACTGAGTAAAGTTAACACTGGGAAATTGATCAATGTATAATTATCAATTTTTGCATCATTCTACAACGTAGTTCATCCATAAGTTTGAAATTTGAACTTGTCAAAGATGCAAGGTAGTATAGTTTGGATTCCTCCATACACTATACATTTCACTAATTAGAAAACCATATTCTTTCCAGACACATGTGTTTAATTAGTTACTTATAGGATTTGATTCTCTTTCTAATAGCGAGTATTTTCCTTTCGATTACTTCACCATGTTCCTAGGGTGAAGAAATCTGCCATGGCAAGGGATAATGTGACCTCCGATCTGATGAGTATCCATCCTACTAATTTGATTGAATTTTGCAATCTCAACCCGATTTAGATCTATGCTAACACATGATCAAGATCATTTAATCAAGCAGGAGAAACCTCCTGTCCCGATTAAACGGATACATCAACGACTAATCCTCAATTTATGTATAGAATTAATGATACATCAAAGTTCATTAGTTATAATGTTAGTTTAACATACCCCTTCTCTCTATACTCTCGGGAATCTCCGTTTACGTGTCACTCGAGAAGGGCCTCCTGGAAATCAAAGCAAGATCTGAGTCTTTTTTGGGTGTAAAGCTACTAATATTAGAACAATCAATTTCAAAGTAACACCCGATTACGTAAAATTCAAAGTTCTTCTGATGACATTCTTTCAAGTTGTGCGAGAAAGCGATGACTAATCATCGTCGTTCCCGAGAGAGAGCTTAGTTTTTCAAAGCCCCGGATTAAATAACGATGACTAGTGATTAGGAAAATTCTTTGAAATTGCAAGCAAGCGAAATAGAACTCGAGAAAAATTCGAGATTCATTGAATTCGACGGTAGCCAAATCTAAATTTTCTGATAGACAACTTCCGAAACTTCAACCCCGGATCTTTCGAATCCAAAGAAAATACTATGAAAATGTATTTAGAAACTAAATCTACGAAAAAGAAATAAAAAGAAAAATAAAAGAAAAATAATATACAAGGAGACATAAAGCTACTAGATGTTCTGGTTCGGCCAATTTGCTCATACTCCTAGGAGATTTTATTTATAGGCTCAAATCTTGGACCTAAACGGCGAGAATCACACGCGAAAAGCTGGCGTTGTCTTAGATGTTGATGTCATGATGATGTTGTGACATCAAAGTTGTCAATGTTATGGGTTGCATATGATGTCGCGACATTGAAAATCTGCTAGGCAGTTCTCAATTTCCAGTGATAAATCAATGTCGTGATGATGTCGCGACATTGAGATTTAATGTTGTAGATTAATTTCGATGTCTGCGACATTACCTTTCCTATGTTGCGACATTGAGTTTATGTTCGACGGTGAGATTGATGTTGTGACCTTTGCTGCATATTGGTTGACGGATGCTCGGTCGATGTCGGCGACATTGTTTGTAGTTCTTTGTTTGATGTCGACATTCGCCCAGTGATGTGCCGCCTGAAGTGGTGTGGTGACATAGCTTACCGATGCCTTTGCTCTTACATTTTTGCCTTGATGTCGCGACATTGCTTGTGGCTCACTTTTTGATGTCGCAACATTGCCTCTGCAGGTATGATCTTTTCAGTTGATGTCGCGACCTTCTTGTTTCAATGTCGCGACATTGAATCTTGTTGCTTTGAAATCCTCTACCAATGTTTTAGTTGATCTTCATTGACATTTTTCTATGTCGCGACATTTGACTGTCTCACGTCACCAGTACTTTGATTAGATGTCACGACATTACTTATCCGATGTTGCGACATTGGATGTTTAGGTCTCTAGTGTTCAAGCTTTGGCTAATGTCGTGACATTGTTTTGATGTCGCGACATTGGATGGCTGCCATAATTTGGCAGCTGGAGCTATTTATGATGTCGCGACATTGCTGTATCTTTGCTTTCCTTCCTCGACTTATGTCTGACATTGGATTAGTATCAAGACTTTCTCCACATAATGTCGCGACACTGGAAATTTGTTGAAGCAATGTCGCGACATTGGCTCTTTCTTTGCACCATGCTGACTTCTGCTCATTTTTATGTTGAATTTTGCTTGTTTTCTTTAAGTTTCTGCAAAAAAATCTGGGTGAAAGCTCCATAATTTTGTATTAAACTGAACTTTTAAGCCTGAAATATACTCGAAAAATGGGCTTAAAAATATATGAGTTTTAGACTCATCACCTGTAGGCCCACAATGTCTTTGATAAAATCATATGCCATTCTTTGATAGAAAGGAGTTCATCTAAGGAGTTGTATCCCATAATCCACAGCAAAGTAGTTCATCTTTTCTCCGATGAACGTTCCATGATTATTAGTAATAAAGTGAGAATTCGAACATGAATAAATGCTCCTTGATGAGAAATTTGATCATGTTCTTATCGTTACGCTTTCTTCAGTAGTATCGCCTCCACCAACTTAGTGAAGTGTGTAGCCACTAGAATGAAGTTATGCCCTTTTGATGATGCTAGATAATTTTTCCCAATTAAGTCGATGGCCCATCCTCTGAAAGGTCATGGCTTTACTATTGAATGTAATTCAACCATAGGTATCCTCTATATGCTCCCATATTTCTGGCATTGTTGACAACATTTAGAGTAGGTGATGTAATCTTTTAGATAGATCGGTAAAAAATAGTCATCTTCCTAAATCAGCAACCACGCTTTACTCCCGGATTGATGGGCTTCACAAACCTCTTCATGAACTGTTTCACCAACTTCCATACTATCTAGAAAAGATAAGTATTTGAGTAACAAACCATCAACCCCCTTTTTGTATAGTTCTTCTAGTAGAACAAAACTCTGAGCTTAAGCCTTCACTCTGTGGGAAACCCTCTGGTTTGAATTCTCCAAATATTCTCTGAACCCTATTCTCCAATCTCCAGAAATGTTCATGTCATTATTGAAGATGTCTAGGTTGGGCCCCTTAAAAAATTGAAGGGTGATACTTCTTCTCTATCATGACGAGTTTATGGGTCAATTCTTCACTCATTTTCACACTAGAGACTATTTGAGCAAGTTCATTAGCCTCCCAATTTGATTCCCTAGGTACATGTTCAAATTCCACATTATCAAAGGAGTCTAATAATTGAATGGCAGTAGTAAAGTAAGGTGTTAAAAGAAGGCTATTGCATTTATACTCCCTTGTTAATTGTTGAAGTACCAATTGAGAATCTCCAATGACTCAAACCTCTTTTACCCTAAGCTCTAATAGGATTTCTAAGCCAATCACCAAAGCTTCATACTCGGCTTGATTGTTGGTGCATTCAAAGGCCAGATTGAAAGACAATGTAGTCTTTACTCCCCTTGGTGAAATAATCATTATTCTTGCACCAGCTGAATTCTTTGTGCTTGAACCACAAAATTTGAGGATCCAAGGTTCCGTTTATGCTTCATAAATTTCTAGCTCCACCCTTTGCTCTACCTCAATCTCTAAGAAAGGATGATCAGCTAAGAAGTCTGCCAGTGCTTGTCCCTTGACTGATTTATGTGGAAAGTAAATCAAAGGGAATTCTGATAAAGCAAGAGACAATTTACCAATCCTCCCTATGATTATTGGATAATTAAGCATATACTTCATGAGGTCAGTATGAGAAACCACATAGACTCGAGACTTGATTAAGTAATGTCTTAGTTTGGTGCATGCAAAATACAAGGCCAAAAATAATTTTTCAATTGGGGTATATCTTGTTTCTGCTGGATTAAGACCACACTCAAATAATACACGATCTGTTCATGACCTTTAAATTATTTTTGTACCAAAAGAAAACCTATTGACTTATTTGGGGCTAATAAATATAATTTAATCGGGTGGCCTTATGTAGGTGACATTAAAAAAAGAAGTTTAGAGAGGTACTCTTTGATCTTGTCAAAGGTCGCTTGATGTCTTTTCTCCCATCTAATCTCTTCCACATCTTTCAGCTTCACCAAGTCAAAGAATTCCTTGGTTTTTCCTGCCAGGTTAGAGATAAATCATTTTAAATAATTCACTTGATCCAAGAAATTTTGGATTTATTTCTTATTTTATGGAGTTTTGACTGAAGTAATAGCTTTTGTTCTAATCCACTTCTATCCCCTCTGTAAACTAGGGAATCCAAGAAAATTTCCACACAACTCCAAATGTGCATTTCCAGTGGGTTAAGTTTCAACCGATGATGTCTCATCCTTCAAAGCTTTTCCTTAGGGGTGGTCTACATGCTCACCGGTTCTTTAAGTTTAATCATAATATTGACAATGTATACCTCCATGTGGTGGCCTATCATGTCATGGAAAATATCTACTGCTACTTTAAGTCGTGACTCGATTTTTACACCAGTGCTACCGACTAACCATTCAAATGTCTCTATGGAGCCAAGACATCTAAAGGCGATCTTAGGTATATCTTCAACTGCTATTAAAATATGATTGTTACCAGAAAAACCATCCATAAAGGACAACAATTCATTATTACCAGTAGAATAAACTAACATATCCGTAATAGGCATCACATACATGTCCTTAGGAGTAGCAACATTTAAATACCCGGCTTTCCATATTTCTTCATTATAAGAATATATTTGCTAACTATTGTACATACTTTGTAGTCATGTGATGAATTCATTCTTCAAGAGTTTCTCAAATTCTTCAATTACCTTTAACTTACTTCCTTAGATATCCTAAAGGCTGCTGAATGGAAGTGAACTCGCCCACCGGAAGGCGATGTTCATCAGCTCTTGGCCCTATCTCGCATTTCATCATAATTCCAAGTAAATTTGTCCTTGAATTCCTACAATATTGGAATGATCTTTTCCTTTAAGTCAAGGGGGTAATAGAAAACTAATGTAAGTAATCCTTGGCTCTTTCATAGTGCAGAGGTTGACTTCTTCCATATGATCATGTACTTGAGGCTTATTGTCTTCATCTTAGGAGACACTTGTTCCAAATCTTCAATCTTAATTTCTTCCTCATCTTCATTTGATTCTTCTTCATAAATTACTTTAGCTTCACAAATGCCTTGGAACTGCTATTCTGCAATTTTTTCAGTAATTTTAACAGATTTGAGATTTTGAATGTGCCATGGGCTACAAAGAAACATTCTCTTCATGAGAATAATTAGTCATCGATCTCCCCAATGATCGCCTATTTATCTAGCATGAAAGGCACTTATAGCAATTATCTTAGAAGCTCGTAGTCGTCTGATTTCACCAATATCTCGACTCATGTATATTTTCCTTTGAGCGCCATCCTTCATCTTCTTTAAATTTTGTCGGACCATACTCTTGATCATAGTAATTAGACTTTCAATTAATCAAGTTGCAAATGAAAGGCTTGTTTCTCTACTACAATACTACTTCTACTTCATCACCTTTCTAAAAGCAAAATCGTGAAGGAGGACAACACACACCAATCATGAGTTCGGGCCTCAGCCAAAGCATTGTAATTAGTAGTAGAATTAATCATAAAAAAAAGCTGATAAGGAGGTCTTACTACCCATAGTGATGTCAATAGGGAGTATAGCAAGAGTCTTTGATTTCCCCAGTGAAAGTTGATACTAATACTTCTGTTTCAATTAGGTCATCAATGTTCCTTCCTAATGCTCTCATCATCCTTAATGGCACCACGTTGACTGTTGACCATTATCAACTAATACCTTAGATACTGGTTTGCCATTAAAGTGTGCTCTCACATAGAGAGGCCTTATGTGCCCATCATTTCCTCAGTAGGTTTTTCAAGTATCACCTTCTGGGCTATGTTTCCTTTAGAGGAGTCAATGGTGATTACTTTCTGACTATCTACTAGAGATTGCTCTTTTTTCACTTCTACTAGGTTTTCTCAATTCACTTCGACTTGGAAGAATCCGGCTAAGTTAGAGAAATGGTAGAACAACTCAAAGGAATGGGGATCAGACTCCATCGTGAATAGTTCCTAAATTCTTTTCTTCAGCCATTTCTTCAATAGACCCGCAACTAGACTCATCATGCTCTGTAGCTTTTCTTCAAAATTTAGTTTTCTTTGGAGTTGGAATCACCTCTTCTTCAAGATTCTCTACTTCTTTTAGCTTTTATGTAGCATTTCTTCAGGTAGTTCCCTATTCTCCATAGCTTTTTGTCTTTGCATCCTTTTTTTTTGGGTTTTGATGAGCTTTTGAGGAAATTTTTTATTGTTTCACCACATGTTCCTCCTTGAAGGATCATCGATGCCTTTTTTTTTCCTCGAGAAGTATAAGCTTTCTCTTTTGGAAAAACATATTTCCCTTTGAGAATTTCTTCTTTTTGATTTCTTGTTTAGAATCTTCAGATGAATGATATGGATACCTTCCATTCTTTTTCCTTTCTCTGCTTACAAACACTCTTCTTCTTACTGCCAAATCATCCATATAAATCAAATATCATGAACCCATAGATCCTTTATCTCGCACTCGTGAAAATATCCCAACCTTCTTTGCATTTATCAATGCCCTCAAAATTAGTAGTAGTTATGTTGATCGAAGCTACTAGTAGAAATGGATCCTCATCAATCACCATGACTTCCTTTTTCTCAAGGAACTCGCATTCACTCATTGACTTGTGCCTTGGATAATATTCCTAAACTCAATAAGAATGAGTGCTATGATTCAGGAGTTTCGATACTTATACATGTTTCCTCTAATCTCAACTTTATTGTGGAGCCGGCAATCTAGAAATGATGAATCTCTATTCAGTGAGAAAATCAAAGATTTTGGGCCGCTACATCAAATGTATACCGGACTTTGGCTGTGACTCTAAGAAATCGTGTTTTCTTCACTAAGAGAGGGCAAATGAATGAAAATATACTTTAGAGATCTACTACTACTACTTTCAGAACCACCTCATGGCAATAAGTTCCATGAGGTCTTTCTCCGTTGATTTCTTCTAAAGAATTCTTCATATTATGTTACCCAGTTGTTAAGTTCATGGGAATCTCTAAACCCATACCTTGAAATTTCTTCCTAACTCTATATCAAGTCCCCTTGGGCCATCTTCACTGGTATTTTGTTTATGAGAGATAAATTTGTATCTATTCTCATTATTTCAAGTGAGCAATGAATGAATATGTTTGTTCCACCCTTTAGGTTGCTTCATGAAAGTTTTGCTATCCAAATCTTCGTTTAGTTATGAAGAATTGTGTGTCAAATTGTCTCTCCATTTCCTGCCGACTCATAATAGAATTCCTTGGCAATGTTGCATTAAATAAAAACACCCTATTAATGAGTTAGGAAATAACTGTGCTCAAGTAGGAAATTCTCATAATCAATAATTCTTCCACACCAAGACCGTGAACTCAAATTAAGGCTCCAAAGTGGATCATGTCCATCTTCTAGAGAATAAAGAGAATTCAGGAATTCTATACCCCCTTAGGTAAGGATTTTCTATCTATTGCCTCTGGGTATGGCTTGTAAAATTATGGGCAACCACTGGGCTTAAGACTCAGCTGCCCATATAACTCAGACCGCTCACGCCCGACGGTCCAAATTTAGATTTGCAATCCCAACTAGCTTTGGTGCTAAACCATATACTGGGACTTATTATTATTATTATTATTTTTTCAGAGCTTAACTTATAATTGTGTACAAATACTTAATAACCAAAGTCATCTTCACATATACAAAGAGCTACCACTGGAGGGGAAGTCCATTAAAATCTCTACACATATGCAAGTCCCAATTACTTATACAATGTCATATATACATATCTACACAAACATCGAGACATAAAAGGCTGGTGAGCACCCACTCGAGGATGGCCCGCACTACCGGTGTGGAATGTCCCGTCCCTCTTATCTCCTCTCTTCGCACTCCACCTGATTGAATCTCGTGCTAAGCTTTACGCTTGTTGGGAACATATAGACAAGAACGACCACACACACCGCTGCCACTATCTTTTACATTTTACTTATGCATATAACGTGCTTCACTCTTATGTGACTCTAACTCAACTCATTATACATGTAGATTTTATTCTTTCAGATTCTTATCAATATCTTGTCTATATTACTTTCCGTGTCATGTATTTTTTACAAGTTGTAACTCATATCTACTAGCGTATGATGGGGATCAAATCATAGTCTCAAAGTAAACTTATACGTATACAATGGCAATTTAGAACAAATCAAATCATATCAATTTCATACAGGTTCAAATCAGACTAATACCAATACATATTAGACTCTTTATCACTATCACGACCGAAGCCATTAATCAACTCCCTTTAGAAATTACATTTCGCATTTCGTGATGCGGGATGCCGTTAAATCCCTTTTAGTTTTTCGTTTTATTAATTTCATTTTCAAAAGTGTCCGACCCGAATCCTGCCGGCAGGTTGGCGGATCAAAAATTTGAGCCGGGTTTACTCACAGGCGGTTTCAATCAAATCTATTGTTCGTCTTATTAAATTTTTCTTTTCAAAGTGTATGACCGAATCCCGACTTAACCGGTTGGCTGATCCAAGTGGGCAGGTTCTCGAGCATTTTCAGAATTATCTTTCCCGAAACATTTGTTTTATGTTATTCCATTTAGACTTTTAATTGCAGCACTTCTTTTCGAGCGATCCACTTAAGCATATAATTCAGACCCTTAACATTTACATTCAACAAAATGCATTTTCAAAATGATGCCTTTTTTTATGTCGTGTAATGTAAAGATACTTAAACAATACAATTTTAAATGTCATTTTCGCTTATCGGTTTGTGATTTCACTTATAAACTATAGAAGTCGGCCCTTCCATGACAGTTCATGAGGGAATCCCTTACTGTTTGTCATTCGAGTAGCAATGTGATTTCATTTATGATATGATTCACTTTGACTATAGAATTGACATTCATGACAGACCGATTTGTTGAATCACATGCGTTTATCGTGCGATAGCAATGTGATCTCACATTCGATATCACCAGTCTCACATATGACTATAGAGTCGACACATTCACGTGGCCCAGTTGATTTATTTGAATCATGCATTTTTGTCTTCCCGTGCGAAATGTGATTTCGCATTCAACAGTATGATTCACTGTGACTATAAATTGACATTCCATAGTGATTCGGTTGTTGAATCTATGCATTTATCGATGTTAGCCATGTGATCTCATTCAATATCATAGTCTCACATATAGCTATAGAACTAGGCATTGGCGGCAGTTAGTTATTGTTTGAATCACAATGCGTTTGTCATTCAGTAGCAATGTGATTTCGCATTTAACAATTACGTTTACCTTCATGACGAATTCAATTGGTGAATCCCGTCATGTTGGTCATTCAATGATACATTTCAAATCAATTTACTTTTATCACATTAATTAAAACATCGTTGAATACATGCACACATGCATACGTGTGACGAACATTTCGAATAACAATCATTCAAATCAATATATATATATAACCAAATCAATATATATATATATATATATATAATATATATATATATATATATTTACAATTAGCATTCATAATCGATTACAATCGCATTTTGTCTTCATATCATTTATGTATGACAAACATTTCAAATAATAATCATTCAAATCAATATATATATATGCTTATATATATATATATATATTTCACAATTAGCATTCATAACCGATCATAATCACATTTCAATTCCAATATCACTTTCGTATTATCTTTTCAAGGAATACTCAATCTATGTACACATTTCATATACTCATTTCGTATACTCGTTTATATACTCATTCCGCGTATACTCATTTATGTATACTCATTCATGTATTCACTCACGTATCTACTCGTTTCATTTGTTATCATTTTCTGGTTATATGTGATAATAAATATATCACTTAACCACATTATGTGTTCATGACATATTTACTTTCATATTCACAATCATGTTTCAATTAGTTTTTCATTTCATTTTTCATAATCATTTTCATGTTCATGAACACATCTTTACATTTTCATTTCTACATTTTCCTTGTTTCATACCCCTGTATTACATATGGCACTTCATATTCTTGTGAAGTATGATGTATGTGAATCACACCTCATTCATATATTCTTATTCCTCTATGTATCACTTTACTTAGGAAGTGGAATTAATCCAATCGGATCATCAAACTAAAGTTATGGCATTTTTCATGCCAAACTAGTCGGTTACCGGATTACACTAGAACAGTTCGTATTACTAATTTTTCTGGGGATCCTAATTCTGTGTTTATTTCCTAGTTCATTGTATTCTTTTAAAGATAAAGGTTCTAAGGGTTCTTCAACTGGAATCACCAATTCAGGTACGAAACTCAAGTTATGTCCAGAAGCTTAATGATTACTCTATGTTCAAAGCTGGAACCAGAATTTGGCTTGCACATGGCCCCACTTTGAGTAGATTTTAGGCCCTTAGGATCAGGGTGGCGATACCTATTCTTTAAGTTTTGTTCTCCTTGAAGTCTATTTTACGTAGCCACTTGAATCACTCCGTCGGATGAAATGGCAAGTTGTAAAAATCACAGCTAGTGCAGTGGCGGAAAACCCGAGCAAATTTATCTGCGGTACATATCTAGCATGTACCGGTACAAGTTAATAAACGACGAACACAATATGTCTTGGGGTACATGTTCAAGTTGTACCAGTACATGTCTGAAATACTAAAATGTGTGTTTTTCTCCCATTTTCCATATTTTCATCCCCGATCAACTCTACTCTTCAAGCACACATCAAAAACACTTCTAATTCGCCTTGTAATCTCCCTTTCTATTCAATTCATCTTTCAATTCATATATTTCTTCAAAAATTCTTTCCTTGAATTTCTTCCAAAACCTTCTAATATGGTTATGACCCATCCTCAAACAAAAACATGAATATTAATTAGGGTTACTCTGAAACCCTAACTCGTACTTACAATTAACCATGAATCCATCCTCCAAAGGGAAGGATTCCATAACCATCTTATTGCCGTATGGGATTTCACCCACCTTACTTTCCAAAATTTTTGGGTTAGATGAAACCCTAGCAAAACCTTAGGTTTGAGCAGATAATCATCATACAACCCAGATCCATGCCAAAATCTCATAGGAATTTCACCAATCAAGCGTGAGTTTCCGCCACAAAGGTTAGTAGTTCCATACCTTGTTGCTTGGCTTGATCTTGGCTCCTCCATCTTCTTCCTCTTCCTCTTCTCTTCTCCTCCTCCTTCCCACGATTTTTCTCCTCCCCAAATGAGACCAACTGGTCTTTAAAACCCATGTTTGCTAAGGCCTTGTTTGGCCCTCAAAAACCCATTTTGGGTTAAGTTTCATTAATTCTTTTAAGCCTTCGACTCTTAGCCATTTGTATTCGAGTTTCCTTTATTTCATTTGGCCTCAAACTCATCAATTCATGTCTTTAGGCCCTTTTGGACAAATTACAATTTGTCCTTAAGTTTTGTAACTTTCGGGTCTCTCGTTTCTATATTTGCATTTTAACTCACAAAACAGTTAAATTATGCTTACAAAATACCCTAAACATGTCGAAAACGACTAGGGTATATTTTGGGGTGTTACACCGCCTCCCTTATTACCTTCAAGTCAGGTGGTGGAAGTGGTTGCATAAAAGACTAGGGATGCTACTCTCTATTAGTACCTATCCGTAAGGGTGGTTGAATAGTGCCCCTCGTGCCTCCAGTAAAAGAAAGTGATTCATTGTAGGCTCCATGTTATGTAATCGGGTTGGTATTATTAGCAAATAACCTTTGAGAAGCCATTGTTCTAACAAGATTAGAACGTTCACCATTGACATTGTCGAAGCTTCATTCTCTCTCCTATGGGGAGGATAATAACGATTTTCAACCTGTGCATGTGAGCGGTGAGATTCACCTACTTCATGAAAATTCCTGGGGTGCTGCTGTTTGACTGATTTCATACATAGACCAAATTCATACAAAATTTCTAACATTTCTACCAGAGGTTGCTTAGAATCCTTAGCACTAATGCCAAAAACTTGCTTAACTATAAAATTGCTTTTCTGCTTTTGCTTTGGATAATATACTAAAAATTCAATTTGGTCTAAATCACTGCAAGCACAGGTCATACAAGTAATAAAATGGATTATAAGTCCAGATATCGTTCCCACAAGGATTGATTATAAAATCTAAAGATCAACTACTCCTACTACTTAAGATCATCACTATTTGAACCTCCGACTGCATGTTTGAACTATCTAAAATAAATTGATTGAAAGAATTGATATAAAATATTCTTTTAAAGAGTTAAAAATCTAATCTAATAGAATCAGAGATCTCTCTGAATAGAAATAACACTGGGAATAGAATCAATGTTATGATAATCATTTTGAAGAAGGTTAAAAAACAGCTACTGTTAAGGACATGAATTTTAGATTTTTCCAAGAGCAAGATAGTATAGCCTTGGAATACCTCCTGACAGTATACATTTCACTAATTAGCTAACCATATTCATAAACCAGGTCAAATGGGTCTAAATAGCTACTTTTAGGATTTGATCATCTTTAAGATTTATTATTTTCCTAAACCGAGTGACTTCATAGCCATATCTTGCAGATGAAGACTCCTTGTTCCCATAGACAGGGTAACACAAGCCTTCTCCAATACAATTGGTACCTCAATCATCAATTCATTAGAATCCTCTCTATCCTTGATTAAAATATGAGCTAACATAGGATCAAGATTATTCTACCAAATTGAGATGAGACCTCTAAGGATTAGACTAATTTATTAGCAAATGGTTCTTGCTCCTTGGGAGCACACTTCTATTGTCACCCAGAGGAACTTGAAGTGGTGAAATTCACTTGTGATGCACCAGAGTGACACTCAAAGTTCATTAGTTCAATGATATCATTGCAATTTACCCCCAAGTCACTTCTTCTTCTTCTTAGGTAGCCCATCTCTGTGTCACTCAGAGGGATCCTGGAAATCAGAGCAAAGATACAACTCTTTCTAGGTATAAAACACTGATATACAGAACAACTCATTACAAGAATAAGACCAATTTAATCAATCCATTTTTCATAAACATCATTAAATACCATATGATACCCAAAAACACGAAATTCATTCCCGAGAGGAGCTCGACCTTTCATAATTGGATCCGCAATTAATGATAACTAGTTGATAAAACAAATTCATTGAAATTGTCACAAACTGAATAACTGAACTCCATAAAAATGTCCAAAAGCCAATTAAATTAAGACATAAATGAAACTCAATATACAATGATTTTAGCTCCACATTTCATCTCAAATTGATTACTCTAATCCTAAAAGAAAATAAAAGAAAAAGAAAATATATACAATAGAGACTTTATCTCCTCCTAAAAGCTCAAAGTTGGATGAAAGTTGCCAAAAGACTCTTGATTCAAAGATATTTTCTCTACCCTATCTCTTTCTATTTATAGGGCTCATAAATGCTAGGCCAGAATTCTAGGCTGAAATTATGGATTTCAATGTAGGCCCAATTGATGTCTTTGTCGCGACAAAGTTGGTCTATGTCACTACATTGCAGCTTACTTGTGTGTCTTTAGGCTTTGTTGTGGGTTTGTCGTAACATTCTTGACATGTCTTCAGTTTATTACCCTTGGGTCATTTGTTGCAACAAAATTTTTAAATGTCGCGACATATCTGTAACTGCTATGTCTTGACCCTTTGTCATGACTTTGTCGCAGCCTTCTTGAGTGATATTTCTCTTGAGTGATTGTTGCGACATAAATATTTATTTTTGCGACAAACTTTCATACATTGTTCCCTCTTTAGTGTCACAACAAAGAATTTGTATGTCGCGCCTAACTTTAGTTGATACTATATGATAATTGTCGCAGCAAAGTTTTGAAATGTCACGACATTCTTTACTTGCCTTGTGCTCTAATCTCTTTATGTGTTGTCGCGAAAAAGTTTTGAATTGTCGCGACAAACTTTCAGTGAACTCTATATTAACAATCTTTGCTATATCGCGACATTCCTCCTTTAGTCTCTTCTTTGTTATGTCAGGACAAGGAATTTGTATGTCGGGACAAACACTTTTCAATTTTGCCCTTAGCTGTGTCACGACAAAGAATCTGTGTGTCGTGACATAAGTCAAATGTTTCTTCATGATTCTTATTTATCTTTTGTTGCAACATCTTTTCATTGTTGCGACAATGTTTTTCTACCATTTTCCTTGTTCTTTGTCGAGATAAAGTTGCAAGATGTCACGACAAACCTCTTCTGCCTTCTAACTGGTATTGTGTTGCAACATAGGTTTGGAATGTTGCGACATTCTTTAAGCTTGGTGCCTTAGCCATTTTTGCTGTTTTTCTTGTTGGTTTTTGTTTATTTTCTCTAATTTCCTGCAAAACACAAATCTGGGTGAAGAGTCCATAATTTCACATTAAATTGAACTTTTAAGCCACAAATATACATGAAAAATGAGTTTAGAAATAGATGAGTTTTGGAGTCATCAGCTGCCCACCGAGCTCATCAAAAAGTTGCCTTGTAGAAGAAACTTTTTGTCTCTATTGTTCAATAGCTCCTGAGATTGACTCTAAGATCTTCATTTGCAACTGAGATTGTTGATTTATTCCTTCCACAATGGTCGTAGCCTACTCAGTTGTTGTTTTGGCATGTTTCTCCATCACGACCTTGGCTTGCTCAGCTATGGCTCTGGTTTGTTCAACCATAGCTCTGACTTGGTCAACCATAACCTTGGTTTGTGTGGTCATTCTTTCTTCAAGACGTTGTGCGGTCATCAAGCTTTGGTCCTTCAGTTCCTCAATCAAAGCTTGAAACTCTTCAATAACATTAGGGGAAATGAATAGGTACATCTACATTACCTATGCCCACTGTTCGGTAATTGGTGTAACTACCAAAGACTGTGTTAAGTCCCCAGTAACAGTGCCAAAAACTTGTTAGCGATTTTTCGCAAGCGCACGGGTTGCTCAAGTAATAGAGTGGACTAACAAGTCTAGATATCGATCCCACATGGAAGGTGTGGTTTTAGCAAAGATTGAGTACCCCGGCTACTGAAGTTGTTCACTATTTGAGCGACTTGATGACTTGAGGAGAATGTTTTCTAAACTAAAATAAGAATAAAATAAAGCAAAACAAAATAGGGTATGATCAATATTCACTTACAACGTCTGGGTTAATCTCAAAGAAAGCGCTCAAGGAAAGATACTAGGGTTGATCGCTTTCGTTGATGCATTTGATTTATATATATGAAGTACTAATTAAGTGAATATATATTTATGCTTGTCCAAGGAAAGCGATATGAGGTTTATACTTTTGTGTCTCCCCTCAATTTCTCACACCAACTACCTATTCTCCTTTCAGTCCATCTAGGTCATTAAATGCGATACTTTTTTAAGGCAGTTCTTTCCTCGGGAATCCTATTGGTCACCTCTCGGTCCATATAATAGGACTTCCCAGACTACGCTTGGATTGATCATCTCTCGGTCTATATGATCCTCACATAATGCTGAGATGGTGTTACTCTTAATGAAATCCATCTAGTATTAGACATTCCCAATTCCCTAGAATTCTTTGATTAGGTTAATTAGTATTTCAATTAACTAATTCATACCTTAAGAGAGTCGGGACCAGATTTTAGGGCGTAATCCAAGCATCACCCAGGATGCCCTAGTATGGGGATCAAAGACCCAACTCTCAGTATATATTAATTAGTTAAAACCATAATAATCCTAAGAACTACACCAACCAACAACATCAACAAAAGCACAAATTCACAAATCATCATAAAATATATAAACCATACATCAACTTCCATAATCAGCCCTAGAGGGAAGTTCAACTACTCATTATGTGACACCCCAAAACCCGGGGGTCCCGTTGATAACCCGTCAACACAAGGAATACCTATGCGATACCACCATATCGCGTTCTATTCACTGGGATCCATTCATGCCTATATATTTTAGAAAAATATACAAATTTATCAAAACAGTTCATAAGAGTTCGAGTTACAACTCTCTTATATTATATGTAAAATATAGTTTTTTTACAAAAAGGTTTCTCAACGTTAAAATGCTCTTGCACTTGTGGTCCCGGATGAGGGTCAGCCGCCTATACATAACCTGCACTGAGGGGTCCCGAAGATGGGGTGTGATGCGCGATAGGATAACTCTTACCAGTTACTCCCGCCTAAGTGCACATGCAATGCCATGTTCACATAATAATACACACATCAACATTCCATTGAAGAATATGCCAATTCTACATGGAATCCTACATGCCATGAAATGAGATAAGACTCATCATGCCCCATGTCCCGAGTCCTCACCAACTCCCTTACACATGCTTATGCCAAGTGTGAAAAACCGTCATTCTAGATGACATATAATGATCATTTTCAAAACCAATTTCATTTGTTTATAAACAAAAATCTTTTTGGATGATACATCCTAATGATCATTTTATATTCAAAACCCATGCACCTTTTTGTTTGTAGCGGAATTTTGGTGTCTCACCGTGGGCTCCACAAACCCAAACACTTTTACGGCCTTTCACTACTAAGGACTATGTCTGACTATAATTGGCGGGTTTTTCACTCGAGGGGGGGATCTATCCCTTCTTATTGATACCCGACACATATTTTCATTCTCATGTATAAAACCGTGCGACTCTATTAGACGTTGTCCCATTTAACCGAGCCTACCCAATCAAACACCAATGCAGTGTTGATTCATTAATCATGCACTCACACCCATTTAATGCAATGTCCCCGTGCATATGCAATGCAATATGCCATTGCCTATTTGTATCATGTCCTATTGATGAATGTGATATGGAAAATTTTATCAAACATGCATATCACCAATGCATCTTGGGCAATTGTATCAAACATGCATATAATTTCCCTACATTAACTCATTCATGTCAATGTATCACACAAGCATATATCAACATCACATACAAATCATTACTTAGTGATAATAAATCTTTATCCTACAGGCTAAGTCGACATAACATGTCACAAAATAGCCTACAACATGCCATGTAATGGCCATGCCTACATACAATTTATCACATGTCAATATATTGTACATATCAACATTTCATCAAAACAAGCATGTCATGCTACATGAAATTAATGCAGCGGGTATGATCAAAATTTTGGCAATGATGTGAGCACCAAATGCCAATCACTGGAATATGGTTAGATTCTAGACTTAAAGAGATTTTCATAGAGTCTAAAAACGTACGAATCGAAGTTCATACGAGAATGATATGGTTGTCCGAAGTTAGAGTACTGAGGAGCCACAGCGTACGCGATCCCGCGCGATAGCGTGCTCGGGTGTTACGAGGCATTTTTAGCGACTCCCGTAGTGTAATTTCAACCCAAATTCGCTCAGGTAGCAGCCCTTTAAATCGGCTACAAACCCGTCCCATACCATTAACATGGCACAACATGGTTCCAAAGTCAACCCAAAAACAATAGCCCAAAGGCTAGAAGTAAACCAAAGTAGGATTAATCTCTACCTCTTGAAGCGTAGCCCCTCGTCCAATCTTCGGACTTTACTCCTTGGTTCAATGAGTTGGCCCAGTCGAGCCTTGATGGCCCCCGGAAGAACCGTTAGCCTCCTTCCTCTTTCTCTCTTTGTTTTCATTTTTTTTTCTTTCTTTTCTCCTTTCCCTTTCTCTCATTTCCTCCTTTTCTCTTTTCCTTTCCTCCCCTACCCCCTCTCATTCTTCTACAAATTGACCTATTTATACTACTTGCACCTTCCATGCAAGTGGACACATGGCTTGTGTCACTCACATGGCTTGCCATGTATCACCCGACACCCAATGCCTCAAAATGCAAGAAATTCTGACTATCTCAGAATCCAACAAAATTTGACTAGGTAGCTAGATTTCGAGAGAAAATTCCAACGGTTAAGTCTGTTCCGTTATCCAAGATCTAGAAAATTTCAAGTTTTCCTTTGTGCTCTAGCGATGAGATTCTGAGTTTGTCATTTTAAGAAAAATTGCATTTTTCCTGGGTTTTACACATTACAACCAAGTAATCCAACAAAATCATATTTAAGATAAATATAATGCTAAAAGATTGACAAATAGAGTAGAGTTTAGAGATACAAAAGAAATGAGAGATGAAATTCATCTCAAACTCTACACCACAGTTGCAAGAGCTCCTCTAATGAGCTAAATCTTCAATATCAACTCCAAATCCCAGTAAATGGAACAAATCAAAGAAAACCACAGAATGGCAGAAGAAAAACGAAACCCTAAGGAAGGTATTCTCCCTCTAGCCAGAACCTCATCAATTCTAAAATACATATATTTAAACCAAATGGAAAATGCTTTGGGCTAAAGATGGGCCCAAAATGCGAGGTTTTCTATTCTAGCGACATCCTTGCCTCGGTGAGAGGTTGTTTGTCGAGTGAACCTAGAGGTGTCTTTTATTTGTGTCCTTCCTTTACCTCGGCAAGGGTAGCTTCTCTCGTGAGGCCAGAGAGGTCCTCTTTGCTCAGGCTTGGGCCTTGTAACGGTGAAGCATCCTTTGTCAATGACTCTACAACTGCGGATTAACGCCTTTACCTTATAACTTAGTTTTCATCACTTTGCTTGATTTTTATATGTATTAATATGGAAGAAATGAGTTGTTAAATATATTAATAGATAGAGGTGTAGATCTTATTTTAGTTATATAAATGCATGCAAAACAATCTACAAATGCTAATAAGATCCACACCTATCACCTACTGTCCCTTCTTGTGCAGTTAGGCGGTCTAATGCATGTTCCTCTTGGAGAAAACTTGCTGCATTTTTCTCCTATTGTTCTACCATGGCTAGAATTAATCCCTCATGTGTTGCTTCTATAGCATCAAATCCTAAACCTTGAAACTCCAAAATGATTTTACTTCTCAACTTTGGTGGAGTTTTTAGCAAAGATGTGTCCCATCGGGCGTGCCAAAAATATGTTTGGTAATTTTTGTGATTTTCACTATAACATACAAAATAAAAGCATGCGGTTGAGGGCGTGCTAGGAAATTAAAGTGTTTGCAAACTTAAGAATGCACCTAGAAATCAAACTTCTTAATCAAACAAAGTAGGTTCCCTGGTTCCTTTGACAGTTCCCCAGAATCTAACTAGATAATGCCATAAAAAAAAGTAAATATTGCATAAATAAAAGCTGAAGAAAATGTTAAATTACACTTGGAGTGAAGGAAACGGTGCAATGCTAAAGAGTTGAAAAAAAAAACACGACTAGAACTTGAAAATAGAATTTTGGAAATTGACAAAAGCTAATTAGAAAGCTAAAAAAATGTTGAAGTAAATTGTCATTGCTGCTTGTTGAGTTGATTGATTGATCATCGGACTCCTTCTTTGTGAGAGCTCTCCTCTTTTTATAAGAGTCCTTGAATAACTGCCCAAGTAATGTATTTTCTTTACTTTCCCCACCTCCTTAAGTAATTGCCCACATCTCCATTAGGGAGGCTTGCTCCCCAAGTTTTCTCCACCACCTCAAGTAATTGTCAAAATCTTCTTGCTACTTTTGATTTTGTGAAAATAAATCTCACTATCCTCTACTTGTCAATTTAAAAAAAAAAAGATTTAAATTTCATAAATACCCTTAGGCCTTTTGCATGGACTTACTCAAATGGATTTAGACTTGGGCCTAAATACATAATGGTTAAGACCAAATTTTAATTTGGGTACAAACAATTTTATTTTTAATCAATTTACGTGTTATGTATATAATTAGTTTCTGGACAAATTTATAAAAATAGTGAAAACGTGTATTAAAAAAGTAGTAAAGATGTTAGAAAACGATAAAAAAATGTTATCTCAAAATGGTCTCATCTTTTCATCATTATTAAATTTTTTTTTACCTTTTATTTTGTTCTAAACAATAGAAAATTATTCGCAAAAATAGTTATTAAGTAGGCCAAAGCTTCCTGTTTTGAAATATTTTTACTCTTAAGAAATTAGTTTAAAAGGAACAAATCTAAAAGTTATTTGTAAAACTAACTCTATGCAAAAGTAACTTAAACAATGTAACGTTTAGGACAAAAATACCCTTGAATCCCTCTTCCCTACGTGGTAACTAAATCCCTATGTGATAATTAAATCTCCCATAATATATTCTCCATCCTCATGGGTATTTTGTCCCATTTCCCACATAATAACTAAATCTTTAAGGGCGTTTTTGCTCAAAAGTGTGTTTTTCTGTACTTGTTTTTGGATTTCAAAGAAAGATGTTAGTTTTACAATTTTTTTTTTGGGGATTTATCCCTTTTAAATTGTTAACCCTTTACTCTTTGGTTTCAAAATTAGAGGATTGCATTAAATTAGTACTTTTTTTTTTTTTTAAAGTGAAAGTATAAAAAGGATTTCATTATTTAAAAAAAGGCCTATTTTTAGTATATACAATAATCTAATGCTTTTATATAAAAAATTTTCTTCTTTATGACATATATAAGTGTATGTTTCAGTCGAGAGTCCTTGATGTTCATCTTTGTGATCTCATTCGGACTTTAGTGCAGTATGTCTGAACTCTCCCTTAGAACTTAGTGTGTACAAAGCAGATGTAGTATATTTGCGATAAAGTAAAAGCACACACAATCTTTTTCATGGTTCGGTAACCTACCTACGTCCATAGGGTTGTGCATGCAAGGATTTCCACTGATCTGATTTAAGGTTTACAATTAGTTTTATGTGGTACAAGACTCCCTCTCTACCCACAGCCCTTCTTGAAACCTAATCACTCTTAGTGGAATTTCAGATGAACTCTTTCCATTCCCCTCTCTAAAGCATCGCACACCCATACTCACATTACATCAATATAAGATGAAGAAAATAAATAACATCATCTTTCACTAAAGATGAAAGGTTTTAACGTCGCGATACCTCGGCAATGCTCCTTTCCCTAACTCTTGGGACGTCCGAACTTTGCTTGTTCTTCTTCAAGCTTTGCTCTTGAAATTCATGATGAGAAATTCGAATACCTTGAATTTATAGCCTTGCTAATAAGTTTTGGAAGTCTGGATACGGTTGGATCATTATCCTAATATGACTCCAACTTACCTTATATTTTATGTTCTTTCCCTTAAGGTGTTAGTAGAAATAGGAAACTTGTTGATTAAGAATCCTCATCATAATCGAATCCTAGAAAGTTTCTAATTATGGTTTAAAAGGTTAGATGTCCAAATCTTCTAAGATGTGATTGTTATCCACTTGCCAAATAGATCCCAAGCTCATCGGTTACTTGCTCCCTAAGTTCCTTGGCCTCCAAGCCAGCAAACTCACGTGCGTTCCACGGATGCTTTATTTCTAGTTCGGACATCTCATGTATGGCATGGCCCAGCAACACAAGATAGCCTTAGTTCAAACTACTTCCTGGTCCTATTGAAGACTTCATTTCTATTTCATCAAATCTTCATTAAGCTCAATCTCTGAAGTAGCTACCTTCTTGTAGAACCATTAAGATGAAGCTATGGGAAATTTATATTTATATGTAAGCAACCATGACATATCTGTAAATTTGAAATGGTGGACCTCATATATTATGTGACTAGATTGACATAAAGTGATAAGTGAAGATATGATTGTGGTATATATAGAAAACTGTGGCGCCCCAAAACCCGGGGGTCCTGTTGACCACCGTTAACCTACAAAAACTTGTGTGTCTCATATCATGAGACCCATAGATGGGTAAAATGACCCAATATGGCCCATCATCCATACTCGTCCATAGAGTTACAAAACCATACATTTTTATAGATCCAAGAGTTATTACATCACTCTTAATACAAAACATATATTAAAACTGGTTCGTTCTAATATATACACAAAACAATAATCAAGGCCACAGTCCAGCCCGCTTCATAATCCCGGCCTCTAAGGAGCGTTGTTTGCATGTGTCCTATAGCGAAAGGGGGTCCCACGGCGGGTGAGCTAACGCCCGGTGAGATAAATCCTACAAGGGCTACTTCCCATCAGTGCATATACAGAGTAGTCATTTCCGCAGTCGAACCAACAACCAATCAGGTACATACATGTTGTCTATCATGGAAAAAAACTACATGCATGTATGAGACGACCTCTACATGCCCGTGTAACGCCAGGTCAACCTCGACCCACCACCAAATGCAAATTAACTATTGGAATCAATGCAGGTCAGTCTGAGCTCCCATCTCACAACCATAGTCTATGTGATATTTATTCAATCATTCGTGTCTTTTTGGGCAACAAAAAACTTTTCGGGGTCACGCAGGAGTCTTTTACACCCTCCGAAATTTTTGGGCTTTCCTTAGATGGATATCTTTGTCTAACCCGGGTTTTTAGGCTTTTCACACGGGGGGTGTACATCCCCTACTTGTACGCCAGACACTATTCATTTTCCATTTTCATTTAACCTTCGTGGAACTCGATTGGACTTACGTCCCATTCCCGTGATTCAGCGCAAGCGTAGTGCAGGTGATACCATGTACACACACACCCGTATAATGCGGTGTTCTGCTTTGATACAATGCAATTTGTGTGCTACTGACCAAACCCATGACCAATGTATGAAGACCTCTACATGGACATTCTACAAGTACACTATGTGTGTGCTACCTCATGTCTAATGCACCTGGCATTTCATATGTTAGTTCAACATCAACATACATGCAGTCATGTTAATATTCCACACATTCAAATCAGTACATCACATAAGCATGCACTACATCTTTTCTATCATTCAGTTCATTCATGTCAACACATCATTCAAGCATGTATTAACATAATTTCAACCATTACTTAGGCAAGTAATGCCATAATTCATATTCTGAGGTACGAGACATAGTATATCGGTCATCTGACCCAATAAATATAATTTTTCCATCTTTATCACACACATATATCACATAATTTCACATATTGACATATTTATTCAATTTATGGCAATAACACACATTAGTTGTTCCATTCGACCATAAATCTGGCCATGCTTGGCCTCGAAAATATCCCGAACTTAGTTCGAAAATTCGTTTGTAAATACCACAAACATCAATACAAAAATCCTTGCTTTCGAGGCCATCTGCTTGACCCCGAGCATTTCGGGTTCATGGAGTTCAAAAATAGAAGTTTCGGAAACCAGAACGGACCATTCCTCAACTATCTGTGACCCAGCCCAATGTTCAGCCCATGTTTTGGCTGAGCACTTTATTCTATTAAATTCTAGACTCATGAGCTTTCGGAGAGTCGAGCGTCTGTCGAGTTCGGGCGGAAAGTTATGGTGTCAGTTGATCTGACGATTCATAAGGGTGTACGGAAATTTAGGCACACCCCTGTTTGCCATTCTGCTCGGGATTTTTTGTTGTCCCAGAACACAATGTTCGATTTTGGACAGTCTCGAAACCTCATGAAATCGATCTTTGACCATCACACATTCACAACCAAACCACACACATCTTAAATTCATCACGAAATAGAAATGGCAGTTAAGCCATTGCATTATTTTAAGTAAAATAACAGTAGAAACCTGCCTCTTGCTTAAAGCGCGGATTCAGGAGTTCTTTGTCGTTTAGATACGCTCCTTTGTGACCTCCTTCCTTTTCCTTCTTTTTCTTCTTCCCTTTTCTTTTCTTTCCCTCCATTTCTCTTCTCCTTTCCTCCTTTTCTCTTTTCCCTTCCTCCTCTTTTTCCTTGCTGCTCTACGAACAGAATTGGAGCTCCCATTTTATAGCCTTCAAAGGTGCTATGCATGTTGACACATGGCATGCCATGTGTCACACACATGGCTTGCCATGTGTCACACACATGGCTTGCCATGTGTCCTACATGCATAGGCCTTTGCCATGCATTGTGACACATGGCTTGCCATGTGTCACTCACATGGCTTTCCATGTGTCACCCACATGGTTCGCCATGTGTCACTCACATGGCTTTCCATGTGTCACCCACATGGTTCTCCATGTGTCACTCACATGGCTTTCCATGTGTCACGACACCTAGTTGCCTCGAATACGTGAAATATTAGGCTATCTTTGGAATCAGCGAATTCATTTGGTAGCTAGATTTCGCGAGGCAATTCAGTAGTGCAATCCCAGTTTCGTCGTCGAGATCCTAAAAAATCCCAACTTCTCAGACTATTCCTAGATTCTAGTCCCTTTTTTTTGAAAATTTTAAATTTAAAATTTTCACGGGTTTTACTCTCTCCCCCCATTAAAATAATTTAGTCCCGAAATTTCTGCATACATACACTTTCAAACACATGCATATGCAACAACCATTTAAAACATTAATGACTAGAAAAAGCACCTTCCCCGTCAAACAAGAAGGGATAGTTGGCGCGCACGATGTCCTCGAGCTCCCATGTCGCCTTCTCGACTCCTCGGTGCTGCCACAACACCTTTCACAAGCTTCACAGTCTTGCCACGCAAAACCTGCTCTCGTCTATCCATGATACGAACTATTCCCTCCTTGAAGGTCCAGTCGCATCATTAATAGCTTCATGCAATCCCTTTATATGAGTTGGATCGAGGGTGTACTTGAAGTATAGAGACATGAAACACCTCATGAATGCTTTCGTGAGCTTCAATGTGCTTCTTAGATGCGCCAGCGTGCCGCAGCCTCTCGAGGTACCTCGAAGGGTGTGTAATCTCGTGGCCGGCTTCCCTCGTTTGCCGAATCGATCACTCCTCTCTTAGGAATCACCTTCAAGAAGATATGATCACCCACCTCGAACTCTAGAGGTCGTCGTCGTATATCAGTGTAACTCTTCTGATGGCTCTGAGCAGTAAGGAGACGCTTCCGGATCATACCCACCAGTGATGGAGCTCTCTCCCATCTTTGTCCAACATATCGGTGATGGGCATCATGGCCTCCAGTAGAGAGCACAAGTAGGGCGCCATCGAATACTCGCGGTGTGTAGAGCGGAAGGCTACCCGGCGAAGTGCTCCTCCCAGCTACCCTTGAGATCTAGGACGCATGCTCATAACATGTCATCTAAAATTTGAATAGTTCGCTCTAATTGACCATCCGTCTGAGGATGAAAAGCGGTCTCATCGGCATTTGTGTCCCAGTAGCCAGAAACTCTTAGAGGCCCAAGCGAAATGGCGGGGATCCGTCAATCTTATGGAGGCGGCACTCCATGCCGTACTATCTCAGATATATACAACCTATAAAATTCCTCCCGATTGTGAAGTTCATACACTTGCGGTCGGAAAATGTGCCGACTTGGTGAGTCGGGTCCTTTATAACCCCGCACCGCGCCATGCTTTAGAGATCTTACGTGGCAAGTGAGTCATAAAGTCCATCGACGGTGTGCTCCCACTTCCACTCAATATCTCCGATGGTTGGGTAGCCTGTTGGCTTTATGGTGCTCGGCGTAACACCTTTATACACGTGAGACAACTACGTAGGACAAAATCCGGACATGCCTCTTCATCCGGCTTGATATCTGGCGGCGAAGGAGTCCACGATACATCTTTGTGCCACCTAGATGCCTGTTGAATCGAAAGCGATGGAACTCCCACGGATCTCCTCCCTCAAATCAGGTCGAATGGGGGACCCGCAGGCGAGTCCTATCTGAGAAGACTACCATGTGAATGGCCCGGCCCAGCCGTTCCCTGATAATAAGCGTACTCTGTCACGCACAGAGACACTAGCTACGTCCACGCCTGGGACTCTATCACTTTGCTTTCCGGTAGAATTTGCGTAGCCATTAGACTCCATGAAGGTACCACTAAGCGCTCATAAATCTTGTGATGCGATGCCCAGCATCTCGAGCATCAGCCACTCAGAGGAAGCTATACTAATGGTACTCCCCCAGTGACCGGTGAGTGCATCGGCCACCACATTGCCTTATCGGGATGCAGGTAATGCAAAGTGAAGTCGTAATCCTCAAAAACTCCATCCCTACATTGCCTCATGTTGAGTTCTCGTGTGTGAAGATGTGGCCCCCAGACTGAAAACACCTAAAGCGCTCACCATCACAGAGGATAATGGCCTTGAGCCTTGAGGCGAGACAATGGCCTTGACTCCGTATCGTGTGTAGGAGTAATTACGCCGTGATTCAGCCTTCGAGAACCATAAGCCACAACTTTCCCAGACTACATTAGAACACATCCCAGTCCATCCTTCGAAGCATCATAGTACACTGTGTACCTCTGTCCCCTTTTTGGGACTATTAGAATAGGCTTATTCCTGGAATGCTCGCTCACATCAGTCATCCCACAAAAACTTGACCTCCTTCCGGGTCAATCTCGTTATAGGAGTTGCTAGCCAGGAGAAATCCTCTATAAACCTCCTGTAATACTACCTTAATCCAACTCGATATCTCGAAGACTAACGGTATCTCCCGGCTTCATCATAGCCTCAATCTTCCCGGGGGTCACGAAACACGCTTGAAAGAGCTGACACCACGTGTCCCCCGAAACCCACCTCGATAAGCGAAATTTCGCACTTGGTGAACTTTCGCACTTATTGAACTTCAAGGCATAACCGATGATCTCAAAGCCGTAAGACGATTCTCAAGTGATCCCTATGCTCCACCTCCGATTGTGGGAGTAGATCAGATGTCAACAAAGACCACTCACAAACTGATTCAAAGGCTTGAACACCTTATCTTCAGCGGAAACTGGCGAATGTTGTCTGCATTAGTCAACTAGGCATCACCGCAAACTCAGTGTCCATACCAAGGCCCCGAACGCCGCCTGTGGATGCTCTGGCCCCTAACTCTCAACCGATGGTAATCAAGCATGTAAGGTCTATCTGAGTAGAGACTGGCATTTCCTTTCACCGGACAAACAAGTCATCAATCCTTGGTAATGAGTACCAATTCTTAATTGTAACCTTGTTCAACCATCTAGACCGATGCATAGTCAAAGGGTCTTATCCTTCTACTTCGCAACAGAACCGGATCGCCCCATGGTGAAGTGCTCGGCCTAATGAAACCTTGCCCAAGAATCCTCGTATTCGGACCTTGAGCTCCTCAAATTAACCGGCGCCCATCCCATGCGAGTCATAGAGATGGGCGACGTACCAGGATGCAACTCAATGCGAAATTCTACATCCTCTGGCTGAGGTAACTTCAGGGCTCGGGTCCGAAAAACATCCTCAGACGCAAACCACCCTAGGTAGACTCATATCCTTCGCTCTCACCTTATCCTCCAGTAGGCTAGCTAGCCAACCATCAACTACCCGTACATCATGAATCGCATACGTATGGGGCGGCATCGTCTGGTCTCCAAACAAACACAGAAGTACTGCCTAGTAGAAGCAGTAACCCTGCAGCGTCACAATCTATGACAAACCTGACAAATGTTAACTGTAGCTCCATCCCGAGGGATGATCTCTGAATCCCGACATGTCCATGACCCAAAGGTCCACCGTGAGTAGAATCCCGGAGATCTCTAACTCACATCCCAGGCGACATATCAGATCAGTCTAGCCTTAGTCCCTGAGGGCGCTCGCATGTAGTGGCTGTCTAAAGGTCTCGACCTCTGACCCGATACTCTCACCTGAGATGCGGCCCGATAAAGATCACGATGCTGAGTCGAATAACACCCTTGCCCATGGGTGAAATTTATAAACGTGCCACTAATCACCGGGTTGCCTTGGTTTGGTAGATAGCAGCGTCGCAGCCCTGAGTCCCCGAAGTACCGGCTGTGGGCCCTGTCCTCGGCCTCGACCCATAACTTAGCCTCTCACAGCCTATACGTGCGGTGGGGTGCTTCCACAACACCACTGGGACGATATTGATTCCTTTGACCCAAATCTTAGAGGGTGGAGGAATAAGTATGTTCCTCAGCCACTTGATATTGGGACTACATTGTCCCAAAACCTTGGGATCCTTGCCTCTGGGGGTAATCCCTTCATATGTCTAGGCTCATGGCAAAAATAGCAACAAGCCGCTGTCCCGCTTGGTAGGAGCCTAACTGACCTTGGCCACGATGGTCGCTACTCACGAAACCTGCGAGACTAAAAGCCTTTGGCTTCTTTCCACTAAACTAGAGAAGCAGACTAACTCTCCTTCCTCTTACCACCAGCACCCGCATCTCGGATGCTCCGTCGTCCTATCTCTCAGCTCGATGATCAAGGTTGTCTTGTGCTCGGAGTCCGTATCTTGGCAGGTTGTAATCTGATCTTGCTTACGATGGACAATTTCAGCCCATCCTCGAACTTCCTTACCTTGGCCACTTCAATGGCCACATAATCATCCGGCGTGCCAACTCGTGAATGCGGCTATGTACTCGAGTCTGGAGTCAATAGATCCACTGTCTCGACTCTCAAGGAACTCTCGGGCCTTCCGCATACTGGTAGAAGCGGAGCTTTATGAATGATGCTGAAAATCATCCCGTGTCATAGTCTCGAGTCCTGGAAGTCTGTGTGACCCCTCCCACCGGATGCGGGACTCACCCTCGAGCTGGAATGAAGCCGTAAATCAGGGGAATGTGGAGGTGATCTCCATGGCCGGAGAATCCTCTCGTCCGCGGCGGCCGCGGAACAATGAGTCGGCTACCCGCCCGGTCCCCTCATCCTGTAAAC
This sequence comes from Tetrastigma voinierianum, assembly GCA_016808115.1. Lineage (NCBI taxonomy): Eukaryota > Viridiplantae > Streptophyta > Magnoliopsida > Vitales > Vitaceae > Tetrastigma > Tetrastigma voinierianum. The sequence continues at coordinate 159,559 of JAEQBH010007027.1, forward strand.
GTCGGAGGATGATGTGCCTTGAACCTCACCGGAGGTTCTTGGCACCTTCAGAACCTCTAGCATCAGCACACGTGCGGTGGCTATCGTAACACACCCATGGCCTCATGAAGGCTGTGATAAAAAAACGGTGGCGGTCGACCATCATACGTGGACGAACCTCTACACCCTGAGTCCTCTACTTGCCATCTACACTGAGTCAAACCAACAAGTTTAGAATCATTTAGTGTCTACTATTAGCGCACATGCCCATTGATTACTAGACTATCCCGGGGATATCAGTTCATTTCCTGAACTCCTAAGGTTACGTTTTTCAGCCCTAGTGATGCATTTCCTATATACATCCTACCACGTATAATTCACGTAATTTGTAACACACAATGCGCACATACAATCAAAGCATACCGAGAAAACATGCAATGCATCTTTGTGATCTAAATCATAAAGTGAGCTCTGGGTAACCTCTTACCTAGACCTTCATAACAAGCGTATGATTAGAGTTATCGATTTCCCGAAGCACTAGGTAATTCTAACCCAAGCGACACGAGTTATACCGGTGACGATGCTCTTATGTGACCACGCTCAAGCTGGGGTCCACAAGCCACTGGGTACTTTCTGTGCCCGTGCTGCGATACCAAGCTATGACACCTCGAAAGCTGGGGGTCTAGGTTGACCCTTGTCGACTACGGAAACACAATGTGTCTCGTATCGTGGGGTCCCATACATGAGTAAAATGGGTGATAGGGCCATCATCCATACTCGTCCATACGAGTTACAAAACCATACATTTTATAGATCCCGAGTTATTACACATCACTCTTAATACAAAACATATATTAAAAGCGGTTCGTTCTAATATACACAAGAAACATGAATCAAGGTACGGTCAGGCCCAGCTTCATAATCCCCGACTCTAAGGAGCACCGGTTTGCCTATGCACGTCTTTTGTGCACGAGAAAGGGGGTCCCGACGGGAGTGAGCTAACGCCCGGTAGAGATAAATCCTCTGAAATTTGCCTTTACCTAGGTGCATATGCAAATGATCATTTCCACGGTCGAGCCAACAACCCGTCAGGTGCATACATGTTGTCACATCTGGAAAAAAACTACATGCATGTGGGGCGACATTCTGTACCCATGTACGGGTCGACCTCAGGCATGACGAATGCAAGTGCCCGTGAATCAATCACGAAGTGGGTCCGAACCATCTCACAACCATAGTCTATGGCAGTGGTATTTAATCATTTCTTGTCTTTTGGAGCTGACATAACTAGGGTCTCACTTGCGGATATCTTACCCTCTAACATTTTTGAGACTCCTTAGATGAATGCTGTCTAACCGGGTTTTGGGCTTTTCACATGAGGGTATCTATCCCTACTCTAACTACATGTACTATTCATTTTCCATTTTCATTTAACACTTTGTGGAACTCGATTGGACTCGTCCATTCCCAAGCCCACACGATTTAGCACCATCGCAGTGCCAAATCCGTACCATGTACACACACCCATAATCACGATTGTTATCTCACCAATGCAATGCGATTTGTGCCATTACTCGAAACCCATGACGATGTATAAGACCTCCACATGGACATTCTACATTACACTTATGTGGCGTGCTATGAACACTCATGTCTAATGCATACAACATTTCATATATTTAGTTCAACATCAACATACATGCAGTCATGTTAATATTCCACACGTTCAAATCAGTACATCACATAAGAATGCACTACATATTTTATATCATTTAGTTCATTCATGTCAACACATCATTCAAGCATGTATTAAAATAATTCCAACCATTACTTAGGCAAGTAATGTCATAATTCATATTCCGAGTACGAGACATAGCGTATAGTCATACAACCCCGATGCATATAATTATTTCCATCTTTATCACACATATATCATAATTTCACATATTAACATGTTATTCAATTTACTTAACTAACACACATTATGCATTCTGGCCATAAATTCGGTCATGCCAGGCAGATAATATGAACTTGGTTGAAAGTCCGGTTTTTGTAAATACCACAAACATCCAACACCGCAAATTCACACTTTCGGGCCATCGCAGCCCAAGCATTTCAGTTACAAACCAATTCCAAAAAACAAAAGTTCCAGAAACCAGAACGGACCATTCCTCAACTGTCCATGACCCAACCTAACGTTCAGCCCATGTTTTGGCTAAGCACTTTATTCTATTAAATTCTAGACTCAACGAGCTTTCCGGAGAGTCTAAGAACATGCAAATCGGAGTTCGGACGGGAAAGTTATGGCCATCCGAAGTTGATGCGGCCGATTCACAAGGGTGTGCGGAAATTTAGGCACACCACATTTATCGTCTACCTTTCGGGATTTTTGTTGTCCCGGAACACAATGTTCAATTTTGGACAGTCCCGAAACCTCCTGAAACCGGTCTTTGACCATCACACAATCACAACCAAACCACACACATATTAAATTCACCTTGAAATAGAGCGAAACCGTTAGGCCATTACATGACCCCTAAGCGTAAAATAATCAAAGTAGGAGGAAACCTATATTTTGTAGCGTAGTTATGAGTTCTTTGTTGTTTGGGTCTGCTCACTGCATGACACTCCTTCATTTTCATCTTTCTTTTTCCTCTCTTCCTCATTTTTCTTCTCCTCTTTTCTTCTTCATTTCTCTTCTCCTTTCCTCCATTTCTCCTCCTTTCCTCCCTTTCTCTTTTCCCTTCCTCCTCTTTTTCCTTGATGCTCTACGAACTGAATTGGAGCTCCCATTTTATAGCCTTCAAAGGTGCCATGCATGTTGACACATGGTATGCCATGTGTCACACAAATGGTTCGCCATGTGTCATCCACATGGCTAGCCATGTGTCACCCGACACTCGTTGCCTCGAAATACATGAAATTTCGACTATCTCGGAATCCAATAAAATTCGATTGGGTAGCTAGATTTCGCGAAACGATTCCAACGGTGCAATCCGTTTCGTCATCCGAGATCTAGAAAAATCCCAACTTTTCTTCGGACTATTCCTATAAATTTCGATAAAATTTTCACGGGTTTTACAAGAACACTTTCCCCATTTTCTCAAAACTCGATATTCACTTTAAGATCTTAAGGTTTGTAACTCTTTTTCTCTAAATCCTAACCTAATCAAAGTCTTTCTTTTACTGTCATCATTGAAATCAGAATATTTTCCATATTCAATGAAAGGATCTTCATTTTGATATATATAATCCCACTATTATTCTTTGAGGTTTCATTTCGTAACCTAAAGGTATGAAATCAATTTGGGTTTTTCTTTATATCTTCTTGAAATGGGACATTAGGACTAAAGATATAGAAGTCCTTAAAATGTGTGGGATTATGATTTTAGATTCTCCCATTCGTATTGTTTTGGAATGACATGTTTGGGTTTCATATCAAATGGGTTCTTCTTCCCTTAACATTTTCATAGCTTTGCATGGGTCTTTGCCTCTTTAGTGGATAAACTGAAAATGAAAAATGGTAATATTTTATTTTATTTTACTGTATGTTTTACAGTAACTCATGGGTTTCAAATGGTTTATTGAAGAAAAGTGTGGATCAGTGACAGTGAAATGATTATTTATTGGGGTACAGTGTTGAATCTTAAATGGAGTTGTCAAGTTATCAGGATTAGAGATTCTGCAGCTTCCATTTAAATTCCATAGCATGAAAATGTATTATTGTGTTTGCTTCCCACGTTCTTTAGCTTTCTATTCAACAGCTTTGTGATTATCGACAATGGTTCTTTGTCCTCAAATTTAGAGCTCTAAATGGGGAAAGGTAGATTCTTAGAGGTTGCTTAGCTTTGAGGTTTTCCTCTTTTCTTTAATTCCATAAACGTTTTTTTCATTATTATTTACCTATTTATTACTGCTTAGAAGAGGATTTGTGCTGATGGAGAAGGCAACGTCAATGTTCCATATTCTTTTCTCTTTTTTATAAGTACATTAGATTAGAATTCTAGCTCATGTTTTAGGATTTTCCCATTAATATAAGAAATTATGAAACACAAGCAACTACCCACTACTGCAATTTAATAAATTACAAAACACATGTCACCTAAACAACCATGCCGTTCACGGTGATTGATGAAGTGGTGGGCCCCATATGCTTCTATTATCTTTAGTGTATTCTTTTCCCTCCTTTCTACCCTTCTGCCTCCGACCTCCCTCATTTGAACTCCCCTATATTTTTTCATGTCTCTTTATTATCTTTCTTTTTACACTTATGTTCTCCCTGTTTTCTACACTCATCTAATTAATTCTTTTTTTTTTTCTAACACTTTCTTTCTAATTAATTCCTCATATTATTATTCTAATCAATTTTTTACTTTGACCATTTTAAAATAAGGTGTTTAGTTAAATTAAAAATGTAGGAATTGTTTTTGTTGATGTTGGGTTTATATTTGACATGATTAAAGACTTTATGTGTGTCTTTAAAACAATTTCTAGTTGCTCTTAGAATTATAAATTCTTATGAATTGCAATTACTCAGCTTCGCTTCGGTGTATTTCATATGATCAAAGACTTTTAAGTATATATGTCTCTGAAGCAATTTCATATTTTATCTTATTACCTAACTTTATGAGAGATCAAATTGCCAGTGTGTTGAAGCAATTAAGAGCTAAATATCAATGTTACCACTTATGACCTATCCATGTGATATATTTTTTATATTTGCCAAAGTATATAATTGTACTTTTATTGAGAAAATTTGAGTATGATTAGTGCAATTCATTAAAAATTATGGGTATTAAATATAGTTATCAATTTATGTTCTTCTAGAAACAACATATTTTTGCTTGATACCATTATTAGGTGTCATGACCAATAAGCTGTTTAGCCTAATTTTTTTTATTAGCTTAATAATTTGTTTTGTTTTCATTGTTCTTTTCTTTTGTTATACTGGATTTGAAGACACTGCTTAGAATATTATCCTATTTTCTAATTGATATAATAAACCTTCCTCCTTTGAGAACAGTAATAGCTAAGGTAGGGAAGGACCTTTACATTGATCATAGTAGATTGTTCTCACAAGTCTTGTTCACTTTCCTAATATCTCTATTAGGCTTTACGTTCTTTCAATGAAAATGTGGCAACATGATAAAGCACAAAACAAGATAAGAATATAAGTGCCCATGTCCCAAATATGCTAAAATTGCTTCTATTTTTGGTGTTTATATTTTTGTAAGTATACAATTTTATCCTCATTGGGACTCGAACCTGATCCCCTCCCCTCCCTATGCCCACCCTAGCCTTGAACCACTAAACTTAGATCTTATTGACCTTTTTTTGGTGTTTATTGCCTACTATTCCATTCTTGTTATGCTTATTCTATTATGCATCCATGAAATATTTGGGTGTTATTTGAATTGGGTTAAATTTTGTGGTGAGCAGTTACTTAGATCACGAAGATCTCAGGAAAGGCCTGATCATTAGCTAGACTAGTAAGTATGAATTATAATATGATATTTTCTATGAAAAAGAGAAAGAATGGGCAAAACAAATCATGCTCTTAGAATAGAAATTTTAATGGTAATATATGGGAGAAAGTACATTGAGGAGTCTGCATAAGAAACCTTTGAGTATCATTAGGCCACTATTGTCACTAGATGACCACATTCATAGGGTTTGATCTAGAAACCCACTCACAATAAGTATTAGAAATAGAAAATAGAAATGGGAATACACAGTTGGGACTTATGTTAGGCAACGATTTAAAAAAAAAAAAAAAAACGCTTTCAACTTATTCTCCATAATGATGATATAGACTTAGGTATATATAGTTCAAAACTTTTCGAGAAACTTTGGCCAACATCCTACATATTCTAAAAAATGGTTTTAGAAAACAATTCCCAAAAATTGTTTTTCCTGTTTTCCATGTTGTATTTGGTGAGACATTTTTATTTATCCTTTCAATTCAAAACTGTTATTGCATATCTTAGTGTTTGAGAAAATGCATATCTGACTCCATGCAAATAAGCATTTTAGTTACTTGAAATTTTTTAGAAATTGGTAGGAAAATAATAATTAAACAACGTGGATGTTTCCATTATAAAATTTTCTTTAGGCCGCTTTCTTTATATTAATCACGGTACCATCTTTATGTGTAAAAGTTCCATGTAGTCTCAACTCTCACCATGCATTAATTTGAAGAAAAGTAGTTGATGGTCTAACCTTGAAACTTTCCCTTCATTCTTTATGGATATTGACTTTTTATTTATATTATACTTTCATTGATCATATATATTTTCTGGTTTATATTATATTTTCACAAACTAAGCATTTAATAGTTCGTTTCCCATTAATTGAACCTAGGCCATTCATTGCGGAGTCCTAAAGTGAAAAGAGCCATCAGGCTATCTCCTGTTGGACATGGCCCATCCAGTGGCCCAATTCTCTTGGCTCATTCCCATTTGACCAACATACTATCTATTCTAAACCTAAAGGCGACTATTCTATTCTAATAGTTCAATTTTTTCACTGATCTTTTTTTTTTTTTAACAATGTCACACTGACAAGACAAATGATATTTTATTTATGATATTTGATGGTTCAGTTATATTTCAGTATGGATTAATTATGAAATCTTGTTTTTATCAAACATGGTGACTTTTACTCTCTTATTAACATGAAATTTTCTTTTTCTTTCTTACTTTTTCTTTTGATTATAGGTAAAATGAGGAAAAAGAGCTACGAAATAGATGTGTTAGAATATCTTATTTTAGAACTTTTTCTATTCTTTTCCAATATTACTGCATTGTAAACAAGCAAAAAAGAAAAAAAAAATGTTTGTTTAACCTTACAATTTTGAGGATTTAAGTTTGTGTTCCATTTCATTTTGTTTTACACGTGTTTAGATAAGTCTATAGGCATCAATGTTTAAAAATTGTGTTCTACTCTCTTTTGCACAAAAAATACCATGATATATCATTTTATGCAGCTTTTGTTTTTTATTTTATATTAATAAAGTAAGTTTGTTTCCCTTTGTTGATGTATAGCATTTGAATGTTGAGGTATAGAGGTGTTGTTAACATATCATTTTGAACTTTTTTTTTTGTTCCAACTTCTTTTCATGATATGTTTTATTTATAGGTGTTGACAATTTGGGGATCTTTCTAAAATGTGGTGATTGAAGATTAATTTAAGATGGTTGAATATTGATTGATGTGAGGTATGATGTTTACAAATTGTATATAAGTTTGATATATTCTTTGTAATTGTAAATATTAGGTCTATTTATTGTTTGTTTGAAGACTTAATTGTTATTATTAGCACAATTAAATGTAATTTGGAAGTTAGTTTCATATATAACAAGTTCATTTTCCATTAAAAAAATAATAATAGTATAATAAAAATAATATTAATTTTTCATAAAATGATATGATAGATGATCAATGCCCAATATTGACATTTCAAGTAATCTTAACATATGGTGAATCTTACAGTGACATAAGTGTAGGAGCGTTTACATTATTAAGTGTGGGAGGCGTTGACATTTATCATATTAAAAAAATATTCCATCATTAGTTGAATGAAAACAGCCTTGACATGAATCGTGTCAAGGTCACTTTTAACTTTTCTTGACACGGGCATATAAGATATATGAATAGTAATCTACATAACATATACCCTATCTTGTGAAGAAAAACTATCAATAAATGTATTTTTTCTTGAAATTCTTGATAAGAATTTCCAATACCTTGAATTTATAGCCTTGCTAATAAGTTTTGGAAGTTTGGATACGGTTGGATCATTCTCGTATAATGACTTCAACTCTACCTTCTATTTTATGTTCTTTTCTTTAAGGTGTCACAACGGAAATAGGAAACTTGCTGATCAAGAATCCTCATCAGAATAGAATCCTAAAAAGTTTCTAATTATGGTTTGAAAGCTTAGACGTTTGAATCTTCTAAGATGTGATCGTTATCCACTTGTCAAATAGATCCCAATCCCATTGATTACTTACTCTCCAAGTTCCTTGGCATCCAAGCCAGCAGACTCATGTGCGTCCCATGGTTGCTTTGTTTCTAGTTCGGACATCATATGCGGCACATCCAACTGTTTCTGAATAGCCTTTGTTCGAACTACTTCTTGGGTCCTATTGAGGACTTGATTAGTGCCCAAAAAGTGCTATTTTGAACCCTATTTATTATAGGTTTTGAGTGCTTTTTGTATACTAATCATGCTAATTAACCCAATTTGCACATTAAGGTCCCTACTATTTTATTGATCGCATTTTGTGGCAAATTTTTGCGAGTTTTGCGACTAATTATCTTAAGTATTTGAGTCGATCGAGCACGAAGAATTCTGGTCGACTCCAGCATTTCAAATCAAAGATCAGAAGGAAAGAAAGCGAAATGAAACACCCTTTACTTGACTTCTCTGCGAGCAACCTGCAGCTCCGGCCAACGGCGGCCCTGCATCCTGCAGCCCCATGTTCTCCTGCATTTCACGCACTTTTTGTTTTGCTACAATTTTGTTTTCTCCTTTCTATCCTTGTTTATCCACTTATGTTTGGATTGGATTGTATTTCACTTAGTTTGTAAAAATTTCTACGCTAAGCCATTTTGATACCTTGTTGAAGGACCAGTTTTTTATTTTGTAAATAAAGTTAGGGTTCAGTTCTCCGTTTAGCTTTTCTCGTTTTCTCTCCCTTTCTGGTACATGAAGAACACTCATACGAGGATGACAACTCAAGGATGTTTGGCTAGACCTCTTTCTCAGAAGAGGACGGCTGTTAGCCTTTGGGTTTGGAGGTATGCTTGTCCACGTTTTATACGTATTTTTTGGTTGTTTTAAGTTCTATCTCACTTGGGTTAAAATCTCTTAAGCATGCTCTCTTTAATGTGTATTGTTGGCAAGCTTTTTGGAGTTCAATGGATCTTTCACTAGATCCATTGGGGCTCAGTTGAATTGTCTCCTGCACTGGATTATCGTGGATTAGGGTTTTTGAGATGTGTTTTCCTTTGTTAGGAACATTTATTCCCATTTAAATGCTATTTTCAAAGGAAAATCATAGGGTTTAATTTCAAAGCTAAATGAAGATCGGTTAGGAAATGACTATATGTCATGCTCCCAATATGAGGGAAAAATGCAGGGGACATGTGGTTGTGACCCTAAAGCCGGTGGCTTAACACTTGAGGGGTTCGTTTTTGTTTTTAGTTTGGTCGGTGAACACCCAGAAAGCTACTGTTTTTACGAACCTTAAAAATCCAAATTTAATTCACGATTTTGCCTTCCTTTGTTAGTCATTTCATATTCAACATTAGATGGGCTGAACAATGATTTTGAGCATGAATGAGATGACTGGGTGTTAAGCCTCATCGATATTGGCCCAGTGTCCACGGAGGATAGTGCTTAGTGAAACAATTTGGGTAGAGCAAAGTTATTTCTTGACCGGGAGAAATTGAAAATGGAATCGGTGGCTCACGAGAGCTAGGGATGCTTACTGAATCGGAGTGTTAAAGTTTTGGCCTTGGGGAAAAAGAGGAACATATCGATTGTGATAGCGAGGGAGGCGGTGGTGACGAGGAAGAGCCACAAAACACCCTTCTTGGAATTCCATGAAGGCTGAACCCACGCCCTTTACCCGACCACGAAAACCCAGCGCCGGTGGCCCCTCCCGACTAAGGTGTATATCACACTGCATCCTGATCCCGACACAAAACCCTGAAGCACCCACCATAAAGTCCGACCCCGTCTTGCACATTCTACAAGGCCTCAAAAGCTAGTATTGCATTGCTCATATTATTGCCACTATCGTAAAAATTAGCGATCGCTCACATCATGGCACGGTGGTTGGTTGCAGTGCGGAGTTCAGGTTTGGAGCACCTGTCCTAGGCATTTCTAAGTTCTCCCCACTTTTTGGTTTTAGCTTTTTCTTGTTTTTATTTTATCGTATTTTATTTTGGTTCGTTAATTTTTCTTTTAGGTTTTATCTAATTTTAGTTAATTTATGTTTTAAATTAATTTTTTGCTTTCTACTGATTTTCCTAATTTTAATTGTGTTAATTTTGCGGTTTGTGTGCAAATTTTAGGCTTGAAATGCAAATTTTGAAGGCTTGAATGGAAGATGGCGTCTGGGCGGCGGGGATTTTGCGAGCAGCGAAAGACCATAAGCTATAACGAAATTTTGCAATTGTAGCGAAATGCAAAAATTCGCTATAGCCGAGAAAAAATTGGATCAAAATTCCCATTATTAAGTGAGAATTTTATTAATTGTGAGGAAATGGATTGCTTAGGAATAGTGCCTTCCACTACGGAATGATTATTGCAGTGTTTCCAATTTTATTTTATTTATTTTATTTTATATATATTATTTTTATATAAATTTTTTTTTTTTTTTTATTTATATATATATATATATATATATATATATATATATATATATATATATATATATATATAAAATATTTGTCTTTAAAAAAAAATTTTTTAAAAATATTTTTAATTATTTTATTTGATTTTGAAAAAATCAAGAAAAAATCGAAAAAATTTCAGCCCCAGTACGATAATTTTCGCGTTCGTAGCAAGAATTTCATTAGTAATTTTTACATTATGTGCAGCTTTTCTTGTCAATTTTGTTTTATTCATGTATTTTAATCAGAAGCTCAGTTTGGCGTTAAGTTACCCAGTTGAGCTTAGAGTGTAGAATCCAAATATGGCCAGAAATAACATTTTTGAGATTATTATGAAAGTGTAATTTACAAAATGGTCCAACTAGTCACTTTTTTCCTCTATTTTCTTCCCCTAACTTGTTTATTTGAAGCCCAAACAGAGTGAATGAGGTGACGATGGAAAGATTGCGAAGTCTCCTATCCAGAAATAATCACATCTCATCAAGGAGGTAACACTTCCTTTTCTAATTTTCCAATCCGAGCCCCATTTCGGACACCGAGATGTTCGTCAGTGAGTTAGCTTATGAAGTGGCTTTATTTATTCTTTTGTCTATTTGTGAGCAAGCCCATTTTAGATGTTTAGTGGCTTGCTTCGGTCCTCTTTCTATGTGTCGTTATAATTTTTACGCCTACTTTTTCAAAATTTGGGGTCTGCTTGCAACCAAAATTTTTTGGCTTTGCTCTAACTCCGTGGTTTGAAAAATTGAAACTTTCATTCACTATATTGATGTTAGATTGGTTCCATGCATAATCGAGTGGATGATTAGTTAACTCTGGCCGGTTTCAACCTTTTCTTTCACCTTTGCCAACTACACACACAGAGTACATTAGATTTCAATGATAGGCTGAAAAACTGCGCAACTTCCTTTACTTTGCATAACTTACCCTAGTTTCATTGACCGCCTTTAATAGGTTAAGGACCCCTGTGGAAAAAAGAAATGAAAAAGAAAAAGAAAAAGAAAAGAAAAAGAATAAAATCAAGAATGCTTTGCCTTGAAACCCGAAAGACTGTCCGAGGGGTATATAAAGTTTTTAAAGCTCCTAAAGGCTCTAAACCTTCACCTGCCGAGCCACCGACTTAAGCTCAAGTACATGGGTGGATGTGGAGCTGAGCAAGTTGTAGGTGTTTGGAGTCTCGAAATCATTCAAGTCCGGGTGAAACTCAGAGTTTGTGGTCGAAGATCCTTATGACTTGGTGCCCTAAGCCTGAATTGTCGGGAGTCACCTAAGAGATCCTCGTTACATGGACTTTGGTGAGGTCGATTCCCCAAAGATTGCACCCTACAACGCAAAATAATCAGGGAATAAGAGGGTCCTGATCTATTTGGGTTATTAGCATGCTAGGTTGTAGTAGCTAGGTCAGGGGGAGAGTGTGGGGCTTTTGACAGCTTATCGGGCTGAGCCAATCAAACAAAACACTAGATTTTGGTGAAGTTTCGTTGATTCACCAGCATGAGGCTCTTTAATACTCAATTTTGTATGGCCTTCATTCTCTCACATAGTTATCGACACGACATTGATTATTTTACTTATGCTAGGTGCATTACTCATTCACAACCTTTTGAACTCGCAACCTTTGTAACGTAATTTGTTATCGTTTTGTATGCTCTTTCTTTCTTTCTTACATTGCTAAGGACTAGCAATGTGTAGGTTGGGGGTGATTAGTGCCCAAAAAGTGCTATTTTGAACCCTATTTATTATAGGTTTTGAGTGCTTTTTGTGTACTAATCATGCTAATTAACCCGATTTGCACATTAAGGTCCCTACTATTTTATTGATCGCATTTTGTGGCAAATTCTGCAGTTTTTGCGAGCTAATTATGCCGAAATTGTCGAGTCGATCCAAGCACTTAAGAATTCTAGTCAAACTCCAGCATTTCAAATCAAAGATCAGAAGGAAAGAAAGGCAAAATGTGAAGAGGAAAACACCACGCAGAAAGCCCCGCGAGCACCGTACACAAATTTCTCCAAAGATTGTGCATCCCGTGGTACTGCTTCTCCGCGCATTAAATGCACTTTTGTTTTTTGCTACAATTTTGGTTTTTCTCCTTTCTACCCTTGTTTTAATCCACTTGTTTGGATTGGATTGTATTTCACTTGGTTTGTAAGGCTACATAAGCCATTTTGATAATCGTTGAAGGGACTCCGATTTTTTGTCGCAAATAAAGCTGGGGTTCCAAGCCTGCTTTTTAGTTTTTCTCTCATTTTCTCCTTTTGTCACTAAACACTCCTTCCGAGGATGACAACTCAGAGGATATTCGGCAAGACCTCTTCCTCCTTGAAGAGGACGACTGCTGGCTAGGATTTGAGGTAACGCACTGGCCTCCCCTTTTAACGCACGTATTTTTTCGGGTTGCTTAAGTTCCTCGCTTCACTTGTGGCTAAAATCTCTACATGCTCTCTTATTTGGCAAGCTTTTTTGGTTCACGGGATACTTTCACTAGATCCATTGAGGCTCGCTTATTGTCTCTTGCTAGTTATCGTGGATTAGAAGCTGAGATGCGCTTCACCGTTGAACATTTATGCCCATTTAAATGCTATGTTTCAAAAGGGAAAATCATAGGGTTTAGTTTTTAAAGCTATATGTCATGCTCCCCAATGCGAGGAAAAATACCCGGGGACATGTGGTTACCTTGAAACCCTAAACCAGTGGCCTAACACTTCAAGGGGTTCTATTTACATTTTTTTCTTGTTTTAGTTTCCGCTTTTGCAACCAACCACCCCCTGCTTTTTAACCAAACCCAAAATCCAAATTTAATTACCCGCTTTGATTTCAATCAAATCATTTGTATGAAGAAAACACATCCCTGTGTTCGACCCTGTGACCACTATACCCAAAGAGTTTGACTACGGCAATAGGAGGAACTTAGGAAACAAATTTTGTTGATTCCGGATCACCCTACCGTGGCACGAATCAGGACTTCACTTTTATTTCATCAAGTCTTCATTAAACTCAATCTCTAAAGTAGTTACCTTCTTGTAGAACCCATGAGACGAAACTATGGACAATTTCAAACCCAACACTTTATACACAAGTTATTAATACATATTAAAAATAAAAATTATTCCAAACAAAACGCAAGTGCAATGATTCTTTTATTTGAAAATCATACACTTAAAATTAGAAAATGTTTTCCATAATTTACTTAAATCAGTTTTTTATTATTTTTCTCTTTTAGGAAAAAAAATCTCTTTCACCTTTAAAAGTAATACAATTTAAAATTTATCACGCATTGACATTAAATAGTCATGATCTATAATTAAAAGTATTTTTGTTCAAGTTGATACTGCTCATAGCATTGATCTTCAAATTTTACCATTTTTTCTTATTTTATAAATTCATAAATTATTTAGGTGAAGCATATTGGTACGACTATACCTAAAGAGGCTACAGAATATACAGAAGAGGATTTCTCGATTTCGGGCCAGCTTATCATATGTGTCAACTTGGACACCCCCTCCTTAAAGCATCTGGTAATGGAAATATAGTATATATCTTCTCAGTTGCAAGTTTCTTAGCCTTGCCTACTGCCTCTGTTTATGCGGCATCTAAAGGTACGTGGAGATATTAAAATGGGAAAACTATGTTAAAGGTCCTATGTCATTTTATTTGAAAAATTAGGCTCAAAAAAGTGGTACGTGGAGATAGTATAATGGGAAAACTATGTTAAAAATCCTATGTCATTTTATTTGAAAAATTAGGCTCAAAAAAGTTGAAACCAAGGCCTAATCCCTTTATATAAAAAATAATTGTTAAAAGAGTCCAGGCACTATGTTAGTAAACCTTGTATACTAGCTTATGTGTTAGGGTAGTACTTTATGTATTAGGTACGACCTTATTCCTAAAGTTTATTGAGGTCATACCTCGACTCTTTATCAAATATTTTAACTCTTTATCAATTATTTTTTATATAAAGGGACTAGATCTAGGTTTCAGCTTTTTGAGGCCTAATTTTTCAACTAAAATGTCACAAGGACCCTATATCATAGTTTCCCTAGTAAAATTATAATATTAGTAACATATTTGTGTGATGCCAATAATTGAATCATAAATGTTATGAGTTTTTTTAAAGGAGCGATGAATCAAATCACAAAAAATTTGGCATTTGAGTGGGCAAAGGACAACATTCGAGTCAATGCAGTTGCACCTTGGGTTATCAGAACCTCACTTATGGACAATTTCGAAGTAAAATCCTAATTACTCATTTCCTTTCCATTGAACATGTTCATATTTAAGTATTTCTCATTTAAAAAGTAAGTTGTTAGAGATATTTCTTGTCATAATCTTAGGCAAAAATAAAATTGCATGTTTTTCAACTGTGTTACACAAGATAGTAAATCTAGTTGTGTGACAAAACTTTCCTTATTTGGTCAACACGAATTGACAAAACTTTCCATATTTGGTCAATACGAATTTTGAGACCAATATTCTACAAATCAGAAGGCAATATTATCTAAGGTGAATAAGGACAAATAGAAGAGGATATTGGGTAATATTGGATGTATCAAATCTAGAAGATTGGATATCATTTGGTGAGACTTCTATAGGAAGAAGATATTGCATTAAGATGAATATGAAATGAAATTAGATTTGTCCAGCTGGCTTGATGTGACAGATTATGAAACATGAAGTTACAAATTTTTGAAAAGAAGATCTCTTAGAGGCTTTTAAATAAGAAAGAAGACGTTTATGCAATTGAGAGTGAAGACGGCACACAAACACACACGAAGGAGATTGATTGGAGAAGCTATTCAAGGGTGAAGTAGCTGCTACAGGTATTGCTCTAATCCTTGATGATGAGCAATGTTCATACTCATTGTTGAATGGTGTTGTTGGGCTTGAGAGAGTCTAGATGTTGTTTAGGGAATGAGGGGAGCTCATTTATGTTTCATTGTGAGAGTATTAAGTGAAGAAGACGTTGGAGAAAAGGGGAGCCTTGTTTCGTATAAGACCAACTTGTAATCTAATTGATAAATAGTGAAATACTATACATCTAAGCTCAGCCTTGGCGGATGTAGGCAATTACCGAACCACGTGATCAATCTCTTGTGTCCTTGCGTGTGTGGTGGTCTATCTTCTTATATCTCCTTTAGCTTAATTTCCCTATGTTTCGTTGATGGTTCATATCTTGATAAAAATGTAGTCTAGACAGTGGTACATCTCTTGATGCAACAACCGATGAATCACTCTCAAAACAAACAGTTTTTCTCTTTCGTAAGTTAAAAAGCTCAATTGAAATCCTTAATATTATTATTTTTACATCGAAAATTATTAAAATTGTTTTTCTATATGGTGTATCATTTCAATAGTCAAATCTCATTATTTTTATATGTATATATTTCTACATAATGATTTTGTCGTAAAGGAACGTGTAGCACGTATACTCTTTCGAACACCAATTTGTCGTCCAGGGCAGCCTAGTGAGGTCTCGTCGGTGGTAGCATTCCTTTGCCTTCCTGCTGCCTCATACATCATTGGACAAGTGACATGTTTTGATGGTGGACATACAATAACTGGCTTCTAATGTTATATCCATGCTAAGAACTAGAATACTTGTGTAATTTTCTATTGGTTTTGTCATTGACTCTAGATTTTGAGACACCAGGATATCTTTGTTGGTAACGGCTGAATGAAATGAATTTCGTGTGGAACACTTGTTAACAACTAGTTAAATGTTTCTATGGGTTTTAATTTTCTTTTTTTGTTCAATCCAAAACCGTTGGAATATCTTTATTGATTCTTGTCATTTGTTCTTTTCTTGAGATCTATTTAAGCAAGGGTTCGACTCTTAGAAAGTGTATCTCAAGTAAGGATTCTATCCAGATTTTGTTTGGTTTTTTCTGTGTCTTCTTTGTGATAGATATGAACATTTTCTAGTTCATCTAAAATGACTATTGACAAGGGTGACGTCGGTTTCAGTTGAAGGACTGTTGTATCCTGGGAAGCAAACGCCGTGTTAGTTTCGAAGCACCATAATAAGAAAAGACGAATTTGTTTTAAGAAGATTGTGATTGCACAAGACTCGATCAATTTTTCCTTTCTTTGTTTTTTTTGTTTGTATTGTTTTTTTTACGTTTACTTCGGTTTTCTTTCAACTATATTGCTCTGTACTACCAATCTTAAAACAAATTGAAAGGGGACATAAAGAAAACAGTGGAGAAGGAAAAAAAAAACCTTCAACTAGCAGGGTCGACAGAGCAGGAGAGTTCGTTGGAAAAAAAAAATTTGCTGGGGCAGGAGAAAAAAATCTGGGGAATAAAAATTACAGTTGGCTGGAAAGGGAAAAAAGAAGGAAGAATATCATTTTTCCAAATCGGAAGGAAAAAAAGGGATCTTTCAAAGGGAAGTTTTTATTTGAAAGAAGTTTTGAGGAAAGTTAAGGAAAGAGAATCCTCTCTCCAAGGGGAAAACGTTGGAAAAAATGAAAGGGAGCTTTTGATGGTTTTGGAAAAAAAAAACAATTGTAAGGTTAGGAAAGAATTTTGTTAAGGTTTAAAAAACCAAAACATACAAAAAAAATGAGGGAAGTCTAAGGAAAGAAAAAAAAAAAAAAACCTTTTTTTTTTATTCTTTGGAATTTCACCCTGTAATAAAATATAAGGAAAATGTTTGAACCTGTGACCTTTAGGTTCATAATTCAAAGCCTCAACCACTAGGCTACGACTATTGGTTGTGTGTTTCCTTGCGAGGAATATATGATAAGGAAATAAGCCTACTACACTAAACTTTACACTCATTTTTGAGTTTGTGTCAATTCCTTTGTGGTCTTAAGAAATTGGAAATTATGATATATAGAAGTCATGTCTAAGAAGTCTGGATCTTAAGCGGGACCATTTGTGATCCCTCCAATCTTTATTAGGAACTGAATATTCTGTCTAAAGAGGCTGGTTCTGACTTGGGTTTCTATACCTCACCAATCTTTCTTGGGAATATTTTGTTACACGTTATTTTCAATTATTTTGAAAATTGGTTTTGAGAATAGAAAATTGACACATTTTCTATAATCTTGTAGAGAAATGGACTCTGATGGCAACAATATTGTTCCATCTGCAATTGTCTAAGTTGCAACCCCTATTGTGGCCCAAGCGCTAGTGATGCCTATTGTTGTGCCTATCTTTGTTTCACTTGGAGAAAAGCCAGAGGAGTTCAATTGACTTAATTTTAGAAGGTGGTAACAGAAGATGCTATTCTACCTAACCACTTAAATCATGCGAGATTTTTTACTGAAGATGCTCTTAAGCTCAAAGAGAATGAGTGCGATGTCTAAGTCATCATTGCTATTGATGCTTGGAAACATTCTGACTTTCTATGCAGAAACTACGTCATGAATGCTTTGACTAATTCTTTATACAATGTGAATTCAGATAAGATAACAACCAAGCTTAAGTAAAATCACTAGACTTAAATATACGTAAGATACAAGCAAGAAGTTGTTAAATGTTTCGATTATAAATGGTAGATTCCAAGACCATGGTTAGTCAAGTCCAAGAACTTTAGGTAATCCTCCATGAGATACATGCTAAGGGAATGATGTTGAATGAAACTTTTCAAGTTGTTGTTGTTATTGAGAAGTTGCCTCCTGCTTGGAAAGATTTCAAGAATTACCTCAAGTATAAGAGAAAGGAAATGAGCATTGAAAATCTGATTATTAGACTTTGCATCGAAGAAAGCAATAGAGGATTTAAGAAGAAAGGGGCACACAATCCTAGCGAGGTCAAGGCTAACTTTATGGAACATGGTCAAAGTTTCAAGTTCAAAAAAGCCAATAATAAAAGGAAAGACACTAAGTTAGGACCTAAAGGGGGAGTCTCCAAGAAACTAAAGTTTCAAGGAAAATGCTTCAGTTGTGGGAAACAAAGTCACTAATCTACTGATTATAGACTGATGAAGAGCAACAAATCCAAGGAAGCGAATTTGGTGGATGGCATCACCAAGGAAGTGTCTAACATTGACCTCACAACAGTAATCATGGAGGTGAACTTGGTGGGGTATAATCCCAAGGAATGGTGGATTAATACTGGTGCTACTTGCCATGTATGCTCTGACAAGAAGATGTCCTCCACCTTTGAACCAACCGAGACTATGGAAAATGTGTTCACGGGGAACTCTGCCACTTTTGAAATTAGTAAAGGGAAAGTGGTCTTGAAGATGACGTCTGGAAAGAAATTGGGTAACACCTCAAATTATACCATAGTAGTTTTATGACATGTTTAGGGTATAAAATAAGTTAAATTTGTATTTTTCGGAAATTTAAGTGCTAAGTGTGAAAAATGGTAAAAGGGTTAAAATGGTAATTTGCAAATTAAGGACCTAAATGACATAAGATAAAAATGTTATATGTTAAAGTAGAAATATGTGATGCCCCTATCCTAGGGGTCCCGTTGACAACCCGTCAACTGCTGGAAACTCCGTGAACATCAAAGGTTCCGACATCACACTTCACATGTCTCATAAGCATCACACCCATTTATGTATATTTTTCTTACAAATAACCAATTTCTTATAATATTTTACAAGAGTTTGATGTACAACTCTTCTACACTTTTACATGCCAAAATATATTAAAACTAGATTGTTCTAATATATTTTACAAAAATACTTCTGAAGGCCAATAACCCGCTCTTCTTCACTCACGGCCCAGAAGGAGCACCGTCTTCGCACCTAAAAGGGGGTCCCACGACCTAAGTGAGCCCAAGAGAAATAAATCCTGGCGGCCATTCCCATCTAAGTACACATGCAATGACCGCACAATCAAACAAACATCCAAGTAAAATGTCTACATGAATGTCACATGTCATGCCTGAAATGTTTTCATGCCTATATCCCGAGTCACTCACAGACTCCCTCACACATGCCTATGCCAAGTGTGACAACCAAGGCAAGATCAATGACACACATATCCCAAGCCCTTACCGCCACCGCACCCAATGCGGCGCCAATGGACAACTAATCCCGAACTTTGACTCTTATCACACAACCTAAGTCTATGGATAACCATAGTCGTGGTATCCTTTGGGCAATAGAGCTTTCGAATTACATCGCGGGGTCTCTACACCCATTAATGCAATCTTCCTGATAACACCGCGGGTCTTACACCCGCATACGTAACTCGCCTAATACCACGGGTCTCTTACACCCATACAGAACTTTCGGATATCTCCGCGAGTCTTTTACACCCGTACAGAACTTTTGGCTTAAGCCTCGTGTCTCTTACACCCATACTGAACTTTCGGATATCTCCGCGGGTCTCTTACACCCAAATTCCAAGCCTTTGACCTGTGGGGATTAACAACCCCCTTCTTGCTTCGCCAAACACACACTTATTATTTCACTATATCTGAACCATGAGTCTTTTATTGGACGTCGTCCCTATACAAGCTCATCACACGTTCACCAAGGTTGGTGAACAACCATACCGTGCACCCAAACCTGACTCAACGCAATGTAACCGTGCACATGAATGCAATGATGCCAATTCATACATCCAATTCTAATGACTCATACACAATTATATTTCATATAATTCAAACCATCTGCTATAATACATCAATTATCATGCATTAACAATTTCATACTTCACACACTGCATGTTATTCATATGAGCAATAACACATAACAAGGTCACAATCTTGGACCCATCCAACAGGACACCTCATGGTCCGTTCACAAACATGAACCAGTTTGGTTCCAATCATCCATACATGATTAACAACGAATGTCATACAACCTTCCTTAGGCTAACGCATGGCAATTCCTTTCCAATACAATAGCCTACAACATGCCATGCAATGGTCATGTCAAAACCTGGCTATTTACATCGACACAACCAAACAACCTGCACACTTGGTGCAAAACATAGGTTTTCAGTAAGGTTATGATCACCCACTGCTCTCCACAGGCACATGGCTTGAATCTTGACTAAATGGGCTTTCCATATAGTCTAAGAACACCCAAAACGGAGTCTGCACGAAGAAGAGGACCATCCGAAGCCGGTGGTCTCACATGAGAAGCAAACCCACCTGCCCAACCTACCCGACCTGCCCTGGCCGACCTGCCCTTACCGGCCAGCTCTAGAAACTACTACACTCCATGGAACATGGCTGGAATCTGGACTCAATGGGCTTTCCATAGAGTCCAAGAACACCCAAAACGGAGTTCGGATGAAGAAGTTATGACCTTCCGAAGTTGGAGGTCACACGTAGTCAAACCCAAATGAGTCGACCTTCGACTTTGTTCGACTGACCCACTGAGACGACTTGATTCTGATGAGCTTCCACCTACTATTCTCCACAGCATGATCGAAATATTGACTCAACGGTCTTCCAGAGTCTAAGAACACCAAACTGGAGTTCGACGGCTGTGTTATGACCTTCCGCTAGATATCACATCGTAGTCAAACCGGGGCCGAGCTGGACTGACTTGGTCGATTCACCCCAATGAGCCGACTCGTCAGCCGACGATCTCCGGGTCGTCAACCTCTAGTTACCTGATCTTCCATTTAGACTATTCAGGTAAATGTAATTCATAACCGTGAGGTTCGAATTGAAAAATTCAAAAGCCTAACATCAAGTTCACTGATGTGGCTACAATTTACTAGAAGGACTCACTGCCAAATTTCCTTTATTTCCCACCCAAAAATCAGTTCTAAAGTCCGGTTAATGTGTACTACCACAATATGACAACTTCCCATGGTTCAAAATACAACAAAACATTCCTGTTAGGGCAAGACAACCAACACCATTGTTCATTTTAACTCTAACACATAAAAATGGCACACAAGGACAATTACTTAGTCTAAAATTACCCTGACCTGTCCGAAAACAAATTCCCGAATTCCTAGCACATCGTCCCAAAGTTCAACGTTCACACGCCACTACCGACCTCACACAACCCATGTCATTTGAACGGCCCAGTGGTGATTGAAAACCGAGTAGGAGAAAACCCCACCTCTTGAGTTTGTTGAACTCCCCAACCCTAGCTCTATATTTAAGCTCCCTGTCGGAGGATGACCTCTTCCCTCTGCTCCACTTGAAACGCCATCCGATCGTAAATCTAAAGAGAAGCCGAGAGCTTCACTCTAAAATCCCTCTCATCTTTCTCTCTTTTTCTGGGCTTGCTTCCCCTCTCTCCCTCACCTTCTCTTCTCCCAACCAATTTAGTCAAGATGAGTCAAGAGAACTTGTCCTCTCACTTGCCACATGTCACATTCTAAGTGGCCACCTTGGATTACACCTTATCCCTTATCCATCTACCATAGATTTCCACCCAATGACATGTTGCCACATATCTCTCATGGGTCCCACTTGAGCTCATGTTTGACTTGCTCAAGACTTGACACATGTTCATCAGAGCTCTCACCACTCTCGAACATCCGACACTCCACGCTCAAAAACATGCAATCCGACCGCCTTTAATCCAACGAAATTCGACATGGTAGCTAAATTTCACGAGACTATTTCAACGATGAAATATGTTTCGTCATCCGAGATCTAGAAAAATTCCAGATTTTCAACGGAAATTACTGTTTTACCCTTTCTCCGAAAATTTGGATTTTTCGGGGTTTCACAAAATATGATAAGTTTGAGTTACAAATAGAATGAAAGTGGAGGACTAAAATGAAAAGGGCTAAAATAAGGCCAAATTCCCTTAAAGCCAAACAATGCCTTCTAAGAAAGAGAAAATTTTCCTATTTGTTGGCTTTGGGAGTTCTAGGGCTATGGTGGAGAAGAAGAAATTTTGGGATTTCTTGTCCTCTATCTTTGGGTTTTACTTGATGAAAAGAAAAAAAGGAAGCTAGGTGGAGTTTTTAAGAAGATCTCAAGGAGAAGAAAGAAGAGGAAGAGGATAAAGATTGATGTTTTCGCAAATAGATCCAAGGTTTAGGATCCTAACCTTGTTTGTGTGTATATTTTGATTTGGTTGTATTGCTGTTTTGGTTATGACCTCTAATGAGGAACAATTTTTGTGAAAAAAGGTAAGTAGGGTTTTATGTGGAGATTCTGTCAAATTTTCTCCATACCCTATGTTTTTGTTTTGGCCATAACTTAGCCCCACCATCCTCCAAACTGAATGATTCCTATTTGTAAGGAAATTTAAGACCCATGGCTACATTTTTCTAAAAGAGACCTAGATCGAAATCCTGCCCTAAGACCTCTCGAAATCGAAGCTCAAGTCAGCGACCTAACAAATTCCCCGAATCAAGTAATTCCGGTTGTTTAATCATAACTTGAGTTTTGTTGATTCAAAAGTAGTGTGATTCAAATTTCGTACAAACTGTGAGACGGATAAATAACTTTCATGAAGGAAGTATGTCAAATTTAGTCCCCATTGTTACCAAAATTCGTCAGCAGGAACAATTTGCCCTTGAAATCATTCTACACAAATTTCGTATGTTAGGACCATATCTTCCCATTTAAAAGTCTAAACGACCTAATTTGTGAGCTATAGGAAACTTAAAACATAGGGGAATATTTGATTGGAAGACCACTTTGTCTAAAAATAATCTCGTTTACAGGGTTAAAATTGTAGTTGAAAATTGACTTGGGACTTGCATCGTACTGTTAAGGTAGAATTGGTTTATAATGTAGTGCCTAACCTTCTTAGATGATGATTGATGTGAATTAATGCATTAATGTTGCATGAATTAGTGCAAGTCCATTAAAACGATCATGATAAATATGTGAAAGAACCTTAGGCGTATAAATGTTATATGTCAATAAATATTTCATGATCACATATGTGACCTGAATTCCACTATATGTATGATTACTACAGGATCATTGATTTTAAGAATGGAATTTATGTTAAGAATACTAATATGACTAATCTGGAAACATAAATAGTTGAATGCCTGCTTATGTCTGGGTAGTGGATAGATAGACATGCCTATAGGATCTCCACGCCGCAACTTACCGCTCTACAGTTTTGTCTGGTTGTCCCTCGGGCCTCGTTTGGGCCATACTTTGCTTTGTTATCCCATACGTTGATGTACCTACGTGGTACTTATATTGTTCCGTTTCCTCGCTATCCATTTCCATTAGAAGATGCAGGCATAAGATTTCAATTATAAAAACAAAAATATATATAAATAATAATGAATAACAAGAGCATACAAGTGCTTCTGAGATATATGTGTTATGAGTAATGAACAACAAGAGCATGAAAAGGATTAATATGGCTTTGTATTAGGGGTCTTCACGTGTCGCCTGCCGCCTCGACCTAGATAATTAGGGCCCAAGAAGCCCGTTTAATGTCGCCTAAATTATATATTTTAAGGCTCACGACCCACCCCACCGCCCATAATTATGCGGGCTTGACAGCCTGACGGGTTGGTGGAGGCGCTTATCAGGCCTAGGGCGGCGTTCGCCGGCTCAAGGAGGCTGCCTGGGCAGCCCAGGAGGCGGCTTAGGTCGACAAGCCTAGTCAACCGAGCCCGACGAGCCTAGGATGAGCAGCCTAATGTCTGTGGCGGGCCATGTTTAATTAAATCATATATATATATATATATATATATATATATATATATATATATATATATATATATATATATATATATATATATATATATATATATATATATATTAATTTTAACCTCCTTCCTTTTGCTTCAAATTTAATGCACCAACTAAATTTTACATATATTTGACTTATACACAAACTCTTAACAAAAAATACATATTATAAATAGAGTTACATAATGTATTTACAACAATAATATAGAATAGGTGGGCCTATCAAGGCAAAGCCTAAAAGGTGGGCTTAAGGATAGCTTATATGCAGCTCTGAACGCTTTTAGGTGAGCTTTAGGGCTTTATGTGCCTCAGAGATGGGGAGTTTCTAGGTAGCCTACGAGCGGCTTGAAAGATAATGAGTCGCCTAAATGAAGCCCGCGGCCCAACCCATCTAAAAATGGGCTTAGGTTGGGCTTGGGCTGGGCTTTAACCCATCGGGCCAGGTCCGGGCTCAAAGTGGACCCCGGGCTTTTTGGAGACCCCTACTTTGTACTGTTATAGTTATTTGTTATGCTATGACAAATGAATGATATATTGTCAAATATATGTCCATATGGTTATGATCGAGTTTATGCACGATGGTTTAATGTTGTTGTGATGGTCGACGTTATACTTAGACGAGTATTTTTATTCGCAGGTTTGGAGCCAAAGCGACGCTAAAGACATCCACATCTGCCGCGCCAAAGACACTAGTAGGACTTATCAAGGTAGATCTTGGAATTTCGAGAAATATCAGATATATCATATTTTGTATATCATGTAAATAATAATTTTACATAAACCCTATAGTGGGGCTTTGCACTATTTTGTAAGAATATGAGCTTAAACTTTATCATTTTGATAAGTTTGAGATTTCCAGAAAATTATAATCTGGATTAGAAAATTATTGTCAAGAGTATATAAGTTAATCAGGTTTGAAATTCTCGTAATTGCACAATCCTCACCATGAGCGGCCCTCCACATTGATGGAAGGTGCACTGTGTTCCGATTGGGGTGTCACAAAATTGACTCTGAAAAATGTCTTGTATGTGCCTGAAATCCACAAGTACTTGGTCTGGTTCATTGTTGAACAGTCATGGATTTTTGATGGTTTTTTAGTCAGATAAATTTGTACTATCCAAAAGTAGAATGTATGTCAGGAAAGGTTACATGAGTGATGGTATGTGGAAGCTCAATGTAATGACTATCGTTAAGTCAGATATGAATAAAGGTAGTACTTCTGCTTATATTCTCAAGTCTTCTATTTTATGGCATGGTAGATGAGGACATGTTAATTATGATACATTACGTAGATTAATTAACCTAAATCATATACCGACATTCCAAGTTGATTCAAAACATAAGTATGAAACTTGCGGTGAGGCAAAACTGACCAGGTCATATTTTCAAAGTGTTGAAAGACATACTGAATCTTTTGACTTAATCCATAGTAAAATATATGATTTGAAATTTGCACAAACAAGAGGTGGTAATAAATCTTTTATTACCTTTGTTGATGGCACCAAGTACTGTTATCTGTACTAACTCAAAAGTAAGGATGAGGCAATAGAAAAAATTATTCTCTATAAAAACGAAGTTGAGAATCAATTCAACAAGAAAATTAAAGTGGCAAGAAGTGATCGAGGTAGTGAATATGAATTTCTATTTGTTGATGTTTATGCTTAACTGATCAGGTCATATTTTCAAAGTGTTGAAAGACATACTGAACCTTTTAACTTAATCCATAGTAAAATATGTGATTTGAAATTTGCACAAACAAGAGGTGGTAATAAATCTTTTATTACCTTTGTTGATGGCACCAAGTACTATTATCTGTATTTACTCAAAAGTAAGGATGAGACAATAGAAAATATTATTCTCTATAAAAACAAAGTTGAGAATCAACTCAACTAGAAAATTAAAGTGGTAAGAAGTGGTCGAGGTAGTGAATATGAATTTCCATTTGTTGATGTTTATGCTTAACATGAGATTATACATGAAATCATAGCACCTTATTCACCTCAATCCAATGAAGTGGTTGAGGGAAAAAATCACACCCCTAAATAGGAATGATGACCAAACACATTGATAAGTTCTATTCACCAAAATATGGAGAAGCTTATTTTTCGCATCACTGAATAAGGTACCTAAAAAGAAAGTAGAGAAGACTCAATATGAGTTATGAAGAGGACAACATCCATCTTATAAATACCAGGAGGTGGGATGCCTGGGCTGGGGTGGGAAAAATTTCTCCAATTTAAAAAGGTGAAAATATGACCAAAACATGATTGCATTTTTATCAAGTTATGCACATAACAAGAGATCATTTATCGATTTTTTGTCTATGAGTCGAATATCCCATATATTCATAAGAACACAATAATGAAATCAAGGAATGTATCATTCTTTGAAGATGTATTTCCATGTAAATCCAAAGAAGAGTCAAGCTCATCGAAACGAGTGCTTGAGACTATTAATGGAAATAGTTATGATCAAGATAAAGATGGTGAGGTAGAAACTAGACATAGCAAAAGAAAAATGATAGAAAAATCTTTTGGTCCTTATTTTTTGACGTATGTGCTTGAAGGGGAATCTTAGATGTTCAAAGAAGTAGTGAACTCTATAGAGGGTCTCATGTGGAAAGTGGTTATTAAGAGTGAAATTGATTTCATACTGCATAACCATACTTGGGAACTAGTGGATCTTCCACCAGGTTGTAAATCTTAAGTTCCAAGTGGGTTTTCTAAAGGAAAAGGAAAGTGGATAGATCAATTGACAAGTACAAAGCAAGACTTGTGATCAAAGCCTATAAACAAACCGAAGGCTTTGATTATTTTGATGTTGCATTATCTCGTGATTTGTAATAAATTCACAAGGATGATGTTTGGTAATCATTTTATCGAGAAATCTGAAGTACATCAAATGGATGGTAAATGCTTTTCTAAATGGAGATTTAGATGAAGAAATCTACATGGAGCAACTGATGAGTATACTTTGTACTCATTTTATACCCATGTTTTAGATTGTTTTATGCATGTTTTTAGTTATAAATAAGTGCTCTAATGTTCTAAATGCTTATCTTTCTTGCGTAGGTCATCACTTGGAAGAAATGGAACAGAACGAGACAAGAATCAAGCAATTTGGACAAAAAAATTAAGAATTTATGTGAAACAGCAACATAGTCACGCACCACATCTATTCATGGTCACACACACCAAAAATTGTGAAAGACTATGGAACAAGAAAAGGTAGTCACAACCACAACAATTCACTTCGTCAGGACTATTAAAGCTCTTGGTATGGCCTCACTACAGAAATTCACTACGTGTGACTAATAACAACTACGATCACGACCACAATGCACTTAATGTCACATCATTGGGGCACTTACGGTCGCGACCACAAAGCACTTACGGTCGCGACCACCCAACTTTTCGTGGCCCAAATGATTTTCCCGTTTAAAGTTGTTTTAGCCTACTTTCAAGAGATTCACTAAATTTCTGGGAGCTATAAAAAGAACACATTGGGGTCGAACTAGGAGATCTCCGACTGGGAGAGAGAGGATAAGTTTCTAGGGTTCCAAACCCTAGGGCAAGGCTCTTTGAGGAAGAATATTGAAGAAGAATAAGTTTATTTCATGTTTTTTGGTTCTTTTTTGGTTGTAATTCTTCACCTCATGTTTTGATTTTCGTTTTCTAAGGTTTTAGATGTAGTTTAGTTGTGATTTGTGTATTTGAACACTATTTTTCCTTTTAATTAATATTTGAAGCACATCTCTATTAAATGCCCTATTCTATTCTTCGTATTTGTTGATGATTGTACACCATTGAAACAATTTTGGTTCAATTCGATATCTAAGAAGTGAGGATTGAACTAGACATGTTTAGGGCATCACACTTCACCATTGACAAGAGATTCTCATGGGTCTTGTGTGGTAATTAGGGTTTCCAAGGTTCATCACGCTTTTAAGGTTTCGAGGTTGAGTAGAGATACAAGATACCTAAACCCTAGGAGTAGTTGTGGATTATCAAGAGAGATCCACATATGCACAAGTGAAACTTACCATTAATAGGTGTTTAGAATGCTAATTAAGGGTAATTTGGTCAATAATGCATAATGGTTAGCTAAACAAAGTCTAAATCATAGGTTTTTCCCATTGTATTTCATATATTTGCATGATAGATTAGGATTTTAGTTGTTTTCTTATTTCTACTGTTAGGCTAAAAATTCAACTACTAAACTTCGTAAGTGTACGGACCAACAAGTAATATCGTGGACCAAGGAGTCCGGATATCGAACCACAGGGAGTTGGGTGTTAACTACTAAAATTGGGATGCTCTCTCTCTTATATCCAAGCTAGTAAACGAATGATTTGAAAAATTCTAAGAAAGAAAATAACCATCGGAAGAAAATAGGATTAAAAATTCCTTGAAAGGTAAAAGTTATCAGATAAAAGGTCCTAGGATTTTGATGTAATTGAATATATAATCCCCAAACATTAAGACGATCTCTCTCTTATTAGGCCAATTAGACATATGCTCAAGGCAAGTCTCACAAAATTAATCAATAACCTATCTCGAAAGTTAAGAATCTATCAACTAGAACCAAGTATATTGCTTCTCAACTCAACCTTAGATCCTAGTGATGCATTAGCGGAAAGGAGACCCAATTATGCCTTATAATTCTTGTCAATATCTCTATTATCTAGCAAATCATGTTGATTCACCCAAGTCTAACCTATCACACACTTCTTAGATCTTGTAACAGGTCACAAACATATGGAAGGTGATCAAGAATCAATATGAATTAGTACAAGCATGAATAAATGAGAGATTAACATCCAATAAGCCCAAGGGATAAAAATCAACACATTAATATAAGCTTCATATCCAAATTACAATCAAAACCTACATAATAGAATTATAACATTGTTAAGAACTGGTACAAAATAAGGGAGATTGAAAACATGAGAAAATGAAAAGAATGAACTCTAAAAAGGTGATGATTTGTAGTCCTTTCTTCTCCTCTCCTTCCAATTGTCAACTCTCTCGATGAAATCTCTAGGAAATCTCCCAACTCTTGACCATGAAGGTAAAACCCAAAAACAATTAGTAAACCCTAAATTGATTCTAAACAAGAAGGAGAGAAACCCTTGGAGAGTGTGTTCTCCCTTCCCGTTCGAACCCTAGAATAGTGTGAAAGTAGCCGTTAAATACACCTTGAAAAATGGGCCAAAACAGGCCCAGAAATGGAAAGTTCTAGGCTAAATCATCGCGTGGTCGTGACCATAAAGTGCTTGTGGTCGCGACCACACATAAATTATGGAATGACAGTTGCTATTTAACAGGCTATGGTCATGACTACACCAAGAATAAGGAATGACAGTGTGGTCAAGACCACACTGAACGTTTTATGCCTCAGTCACTGCAAGCAGAAGATGTGGTCGCGACCATGAAAATATGTTGGCATAGTGATTCGTGGTCACGACCACACTGAAAATATGTTGCACAATTTTCTTCATGTCTTTTGCTCTGTGTTCACAACCACACAACTAAGGTCACGACCATGACTTCTTCCATGCATAACTTCTTCTATTCTTGCCCAATTTTCTTGATTTTTGTCTCATTTTCTTTGTTTCTAAAAAATACACAAAGTGAGAGGGTTAGGCATGAAAATGTGTAGGAAGGGTGCTTATTTAGCATCAAAATAATGAAATATGCTATGTTTTACACTAATAAAAGCTAACTTAAAGCACACCTAACATCTACCATCAAATTCCATCATCCAGATAAAGATAGGACTAGGACAATTTCAGTACTTAATAACCTAATCCTCGTGGGATGATACTCTTATTTATCACTTTATTACTTGAGGCAACATGTGCACTTGCGCATATAGGCGTACATATTTTACATAGCACAAATAAGCCTAACAAGTATTTGGCGATGTTGCCGAGGATTAGGCATTTTTGCTAATATTGATACTAAGTAGTCCTTTTTTACTTTGGATACTTCTTTTGTTTGTTTTCTTTTATTTTAATTGTATATACTTATTTCCACTTTTGTCTATTTTACTTTCGATTTTTCTCTTGTTTTGTAGGATTATTTCACAATGGATCCTTTCAAGGATTTGACAACTAAAATATCCCTCCTTAATCACCAATTAAGAATGAGGCAAATGGCCAATGAGCATCATCAAAAAGTGACAAATCAAGTGACGAGTCAAGTGTGGAAACCATATGAGTCGATGGATCATGTTCAGTATGGAGGTATCCCACACTTGAACAATCAATACTGTGGATGGGACTATCACCCAAACGCCTCATGGTACACAATTCATAATAGTCTACTAACTCCACAAGTCCAAAGATCAAGCTTGAAACCATGGCTGAAATGGCTAAGCTAAGGGATGAAATGGAAGATTCTAGAATTCAAATGGCCAATTCAAGACTAGAGCAAAACATGGCTGAAATGAAAAGAAGTCAAGTTGAATTAGCCATGGCTCAAGCTGAATTTTCAAGATCAATGGTTGATATGGAGTATTCTTAAGTTGGTTTGCCTAGGTTTCATGTCCAAGATGAGATAAGATCGCCTTCATAAAAGTCAATGGCAAACCTAGAGGCAAACATGGTTGAACTTAGAAGATCTCAAGCTCGATTCATGGAGGAGGTGAACAAACCTTTACAAGAGGAGTCAAATTCTAAAAGTGAAGTGGATGAACTAGTCATCACAATGGTTAAATTGGCTAAGTCTGGGGTTGAATTAATAATGGAAAAGACAAGGATCAATGTTCAAATTCAGCCCGTACCACTTAAGAGATTGGATAAGGAGATGACTCTAAGGGCCACTTCTTGTACTCAGCTTGGAATTGAATTAGAACAACCTCCACAAGAGAAGGGAATAATTATATAAGAACTAGTGGCCAAACACATGAATGAGGGGAAGAACATGGTTAACATGTCCTTTGAAGGACAACAAGAGAGTTTCCCATCTATTATTAGGGTGATTAGAGAAGAAAAAGACCTAAGCCACAATGATGAAATCACTACAAGGAATAATGAACTTGAGAATATTCAAAGAGTGGAGAATGTTGTACAAGAATTGAAAGCCTTAGTTGCAAAGGAAGATGAGTTAGCTTCTCCGGAACTTGAAAAAGAAGAATGAAGAAATTGAAACAATTCCAGAGATGACTTCTTCGGCATTTGTGCAAGAGGAGTTGTCAAGTGACGCCATACCATACATTTTGGAGGTGGAAGAACCCATAGTCTCATTTCATGAGACCAAGGAAGCCTCCAATGCCAACAAAACGATCAAATCATTTCAAGACAGGTTGTTCAAGTTGTTAATTGAGCATAATTTTAGCCTCTTAGAGAAGGATGGAAGCAAGAATCACCAACCAATCCATAGTTGGTAAAGTCTAGCTAGACTCTAAAAACGGAGCAACTTCTTGGGAGGTAACCCAAGCTCAATAAGTTTTCTTTCCCCTTCTCAATTTCATAGTTAGTTTTGAGTTTTTTTGAATAAATTTTTGTGCTTGATTTTGTTTTCTTTGTGTTAGTGTTAATTTTTAGGTTTTTGGAGATCTAAAGTTGTCTATGGAGATGGAGAATCTGAAAAGTGGAGGTTTATACCATCTTGGAGGCTTAAAGAATAAAAAAAATTTGAACAAGAAAATCAGTTTCAGCATCCTCCCTCACTTAGCTTTATGGGGTATAAGACACAACTTGCATTTCATAAGCAAGTCATACTCATTGGAGCTGTTTCCAGAGGGTTGATCACCCTTAAGGGAGTACTCATTATCCATTATTGCTTTTGTTTCACATTGAGGACAATGTTTAATTCAATTTTTTTTTCAAAAATTCAACTTTTGTATCTCCTTACCTATTTTAGTTATTTATTTTCAGTTGTTTGGTTGTTAAATGCATGTGATTTTATTTCTTTCTTTTGTTTGTTTTGTGTCTCATATGACTTAGGTTGGTGCCTAGTAATGGTTTTGAGAATGCTTTGGTATTGTGCTCAAATTGTTTTTCTTAGTCAAAATTTAGGATACCTTTGCATTTATTTGATCAAGGATTTGAGTGTATATTTTGGTTGTGCTAGACTTGGCTTGAATAACCACCTTGTCTTTCAAGAAATAATTTCTTAATGGAACTCATACACACACACACACACTAGATCTCATTTATATACCTTAGTTCTGGCCCATTTTTCTCAAATTGAACTTACCTTGAGAGACCTTAACTTCTATAGTGGTGGGACACCTCAATAAAGAGGATTGCCAATGTGCCCCAATAAAACAAAAGAAAACAAAAGAAAAGAGAAAAATAATGAAAAAAAAAAGAAAGAAATAAGTGAGTTTACTCACAAGTAGGTGCTAGGGTTTTCTAGTTGATTGTTCGAGGTGAATTTTGAAGGGAACTTAATGCCTGGTGCCCTTAACCAACTGGTGGGGAGTCGCCAATGAATCCCTACTACATGGACATTCTTCTAGTACTCTTTAGCATTGCATCTTACTACCTAGTTTTATGTTGTTGAATAAAAGGTGCGTTCTTAGCCTATTTTAGTTAATTTTCTTTCAAAAGTATGAGTTGAGTTTGGTTGAAAAGTGTTTGAGAATCATTGTATACATTTGAGACCTAAAACATCATTTACATCGAGTTCTTTTAGGAAAGATCTATTAAGGGCTTGGGAGCGAGCTTTCCTTGATCACCATACCATTTGAATGCATCGTCCTTTAGAGATTGTATATGTTTTAGGATCCCATTTTGGCTAACATGTTTTCTTAGAAATTTTCATGCTTTCTTTTAAATTGTACTAGCACTATACTTGTACTCATCTCTATCTTAATGTTTTTTTTTTTTTTAATGTTTGCATTTCCTTTGCTTAGGGACAAGCAAAGACTTAAGTTTAGGGGTGTGATGAGTGCACTTTGTACTCATTTTATTCCCACGGTTTAGGTAGTTTTATGCATGTTTTTAGTTATGAATAAGTGTTCTAATGTTCTAAATGCTTATCTTCTTGTGTAGGTCATCCCTTGGAAGAAATGGAATATAACGAGACAACAATCAAGCAATTTGGATGAGAAATGAAGAAGTTATGCAAGTTGCAGTCATAGTCGTGACCATAGCAATTCATGGTCTCGACTATGAAAGACTGTGGAAATCAAGGTGCAGTGTAGTCACGACCATAGAAATTCATGGTCATGACCACAAATCAGTTACGGTCTCAACCACAGCAATTCACGGTCACGACCACAAAGCACTTATAGTCGTGACCACGCGACTTTTCGGCCTAGGGATTTTCCAGTTTTGGCTTGTTTTTAGCCCACTTTTCAAGAGATTCGACCTAATTTCGGGGGAGCTATAAAAAGAACACATTAGAGTTGAATTGGGAGGTCTCCGACTAGGAGAGAGAGGAATAAGCCTCTAGGGTTCCAAACCCAAGGGCAAGGCTCTTTGAGGAAGAAGATTGAAGAAGAAGAAGTTTATTTCGTGTTTTCTTGTTCTTCTTTGGTTGTAATTCTTCACCTCATGTTTTGATTTTCGTTTTCTAGGGTTTTAGATGTAGTTTAGTTGCGGTTTATGTATTTGAACACTGTTTTGCCTTTTAATTAATATTTGAAGCACACTTTATTAAATGACCTATTCTATTCTTTGTATTTGTTGATGATTGTACACCATTAACATAATTGTGGTTCAATTAGAGATCTGAGAAGTGAGGATTGAACTTGACATGTTTAGGGCATCACACTTCACCATTGACAAGAGATTTTCATGGGTCTTGTGTGGTAATTAGGTTTCCAAAGTTCATCACGCTTTTAGGGTTTCGAGGTTGAGTAGAGATACAAGATACCTAAACCCTAGGAGTAAACTATGGATTATCGAGAGAGATCCACAAATTCATAAGTGAAACTTATGATGAGTGCCTAAAACACTCATATTATACTCGCGTCGGTCTTTCATCTTTTCGTTTATTTGATAGTAATTTTATAGTTTTTGTGGCTGCATCGACTGTGTCCGGTTTGGATGCGTATCGTCAAAAGAGCGCCAAAGCAATTTCTTGGAGCAAATGGGGATCGTGAGCAAGGAAGGATATCACGCTCGCGACCAGTCCTAACGTCAGCGACGCCCCACGTCAGCACGCCCCCATCGCCGCGACGCCCCACACGCGACGCCCAACGTCACGACGGTCAACAATGCAGAAGTCAACAAGCGGAAAACGTCACGACGTCTCAACGTCGCGACGCGCCGAGATCCGAACCCTAATACTAAAGTACGAATGACTCAGAAATTAAGGAGGAGGGGAGGCGTACGAACGAAGGCACGGAATTCTAGAGCAGAGTGACACAGACTTCGAAGAAGTGCCCGGGATTTGTACTTTTCTCATTTTTTGATTTGAGAATGATGTTTTTAATACTAAATATTTTCATTCTATCATTCATTATGTTCTAGGGATCATATCTGGGTTAAGTGTTGAACCTCGTCATGTGTTGATGGATTAAAGTTGGATCTTTATTTTATTCATTTATTTATCAATTTGTCAGATCATTTTATATCTCGTGGTTTAATTATATGGGGCGTATGTTTTGGCCAACATCGCATAATCACACTGGGAGAGTCAGACTGAGAGATGAGGCATTCAGGATTCGGGTAGAGCAAATTTTCTCGCCGATTCCTGAATAGAGATATTCCGATCTCCGTGGTATTTAAGCTTGGACGTTAAGATCTTCTGGCTGTCATGAGATAGAGATATACTCAACTCTATTCACTAGATAGGCGATATACTCGAGAGAGGATATCTCGTGGCAAGATCACTCGCTATCGATTAAATTGTAAATACATTGAATAATAATATCTTGAAGAAATAATCCATTAAAAGTGACAGGGGGAGATATAACCCTAGCCTTCAATACCAATAATTCATTAGAATCTAAAACTCAGTCGACTTTCACATATTCACCTTCTTTCCTAAAATCATCTCTTTAGATATTATCTAAAAAGCCGAACCTTTGTAGTCAATACACCTGTCCCTGTGGATCGATATCTGTACCGTGAGTACACTATATTACTGGGGCGACGCGCACACTTGCGCATTACAGGCGTACATTTACACACACCGCTGCCTATCAAGTTTTTGGCGCCGTTGCCGGGGACAGGTTTAGGTTGATATAGAGAATTAAGCAATTAGATAGTATTCTGGAATTTACTTTTGTTTATTTTTACAAGTGCTGGTAATTTGGTTTTGTTGGTTCGTGTGTTATTACAGCGTAGTTTTCAGTAAGTACATGCGACATCTAGATCAAGTTAACTAACACCGTTGATCCTCGAGCTGTAAAGACGGTACGACATTACTTCGAGAACGTATAATGTACTGTGACAAAACCGAACGCACTGGGCGGAAAACAATGAAGAGCAGAACTCAGACATTGAGTTTAACGAGCCACCGAGAGGTCGAATGGGAATAATGGAAGGAATCAAGCACCCAGCCGCGATACACCCGTGATGATTCCTTCATGCTACTCTATGAGTTCGCTTTTGCCACCAATCGCTGTTCAGACGGCCATCGACGACCACCTATTCAAGGCAAACAATTTCGAATCGTCGGGCCACAAGATGATGTTTAACATCTCGTTCTAATGACTACCCCATGAGAAACTCGAACATGCATTTGACTAACTTCCTTGAAGTTTATGACACTATCAAATACAATGGGGTTATCAAGAAGCTCCTGTGTTACTATTGCTCCCACTTCACTTGGCAATAGAGCCGCACCGGGCTAACCAACACCACCGTATTCCATTACTACACATGGAATGATCTGTGTAAAAATTTCACCAAGTTCTTCCATCATTTAAAATTGCAATAACCTGGGTGCAAGAGATCAATACTTTGACACCAGAGGGGAGAACCCGCGTAAGCATGGGACGATTTCACGAATTATTGCGAAGTGCCCACACCACCGACTCTCAACCGGGGGATGACGCAAGTCCACACCTTCATAATGGTCTCGAGAAATGCAACGAACAATGATTGATGCCTCAATGAGGAGAGCACCGATGAAGAAAAACCACGGCACTGCCGCATGAAATCTTAGAAGATGTCATGAATTCAATACGAACCAGTGGCCTAGGGAGAGGGCTACACCGGTAAAAGCAGTGGGTGGCACAGATAATGAGGTCCTCAACAATCTGGTGAATCATGTAGCACAGTTGACTAAACAGTTGAATAAACAGCAAGGAACAGCAAATGCCATACAGACCAACCCATGGGAGTTATGTGAATTTTGTGGAGGGCAGCACAACAGCACGGAATGTCAGTCAGGAAACCCTACAGTAGAGCAGGCCCAGTACGTTTCAAGATTCAATCAGAATCAAGCACAGCAGCAAGGACAGTATGGGGGAAACATTTATCATAATCAAAATCAAGGCTAAGGTGGCGTGACTTAATCGGGACCGAACAAATAACAATCAAGGGTATGGATGGAGGAACAATCGAATAATATGCCATCTAATCGTAGCTAGTGAGCCACCACCCGAGAAAGCTGACTTTCAACAAGCCCTCGCCCGTATGTCACCTCATACACCGCCTTCATGAATGAGACCAAGGCGAATATGCAGAAGCAGGCAACTCAATTGAACAATCAAGCAAAGACAAATGAGAAATGGAGGTACAGATAAACAAATGGCTAATCTATTGATGTAGAAAGGCAACAGGTTCACTACCAAGCACTGTGAGGTAAACCCTGCAGGAGAAGCGGAAAGAGTACTGCAAAGCTATCACTCTAAGGAGTGGAAAAGAGTTGGAAATCCCGGAGTCGAAGCTAGTGGTAAGAGAACTGAAAATTAAGGAGCAAGACTCAAGCATTCCGAAGGACCAGATGCAAACTGAGCAACCTCGAGTTATGAGAGCAGCTAAGGATAATAAAAGCAGGGAAGAAACTGAGCAACAGACAAAAACAGATGAACTTGTCATACCAATCCCGTATCCTCAGAGGTTGAAGAAAGGTAAGTTGAGAAGGCCAGCTTGCGGTGGTTTCAGACATCTTCAAGGAAGCTACATATTAATATACCCTTTTTGGAGGCACCGAAAACATGCCTAGTTACGTGAAATCTATGAGAAAGATCTCGCAAGTGTTGTTAAGTTTGGAGGAATACGACTATCGCTCTTTAATCGAGGAATGCAAGTCATCCTCGCAAAAGAAGCTTCCTCCCAAAACTTCAAGATCTCGTAGCTTCTTTCATACCGCTTTCTATGTGGAATCTGCATCTCGAAAGCCTGCGGTGATTCTGGAGCCAAAGATCAACCCGATGCCACTTTCGATGTTTAAAAGCGCAAGTCGGGGAACCAAAATCAACTACAATCGCCTTGCAACTTGCGCATGTGTCATACCAACATCCTCGCTGGGTATAATCGGGCATGTCTTAGTAAAGTTGGTAATGGTCTTCCAAAGAGACGCCATTCGACATGGAGGAAGACGACTGCTCCCATCATACCTGGTAGACCCTTTCCTAGCCACTTGTGCGCTCAAATCAATGTGCAAGAAGGTGAACTCAAATTGAGAGTACAAGGAGACGAGATCACTTTCCATGTATTTCAGCCTATGAAGCATCCAGATAATGACCCAAATGAAGATATCTCAGAACCTCAGTACACAGAGATGTTGCAAGAAGATGCGAAAATTTTAGATGTCACAGATCACGTAAGACACCGAGAAGGGCAAGGGCGTGAACAGAAGAATATTTCATCCACCTTGAACATGGGGTGTGAGCATTATAGGGGGATGCATAAGCATTTCCCAGTTCCTTCTAATCATGTCGCAAATTGAGATTCAGGGCAGTCGAGCTAACGACGTTAAACATAATACTGAGCAAACTCAAGTTTCTTACACTTTTCTTTTCGAAAGTGACAATTTCTTTCATTGTGTTTAGTGATTGGTTTTCCAGAATATCTTGTCGGGTTCGGCCGTGAATCGTTATCTGCCTAGTTGTTTATTTTTCAGGACCCGTAAGCGCAGGTTCAAGTCTTTAAGAGCATTACATTTCCAGAGTACAATTTACAATTAGAGAGTTGCTCGCAAAACAGGCTGTTTAATGTAAAAATTTCACCTTTCTTCAGAACGCCGCTGACGCTTGTTCTAAACGTCAAGCGATTTTCCAACGCCAAGCGACGCTTTAACGCCGCGACGCTTATTTGACCCCTCTCCGCCACGCCGCGACGCCAATTCTCAGAGTTTCCGCCACGCCGCGACGCCGATCTCCAACGCTATGACGCCAATTTTATGGTCTCTCGCTACGGCGACGCGGATCTCCAACGCCGCGACGCGGGATTTTCATGATTCTCCGAACGTCATGACGCGGGTTTCCAACGCCGCTGACGCGGGATTTTAATGGGCCTCTGAACGCCGTGGATAAAAGGTTCTCAACGTCGCGACGTTGTTAATTCCACTCTCTGTCACGTCGCGACGTTGCCCCGAACGTCGCGACGTTGCTCTGTTTTAAGGTCAAGAATGGTTCATTTTGCCCTTCACCTCATACACACCTCTACCCGAAGCCCTAGCCCTCTTGGGCGTGACCAAGGTCTCCCAAATTTCTACCGAGTCTCTCTTTCACACCGGCCTGAGTTCTTCCACTGTTCTCCGACCACCATTGTTCACCTACGAGTCGCCCTCTTCAACGAGCCTGATACTCATGAAGCTCATCCTCGTCCGAGGGCGATCCCTAAGGAGACATTGGCCAGGAGCACCGAAATCCTCAAGTACATTGCAGGATATGGAGGTGCTATGTGGCCGATATATGATCTGGCCCCAAATAATCAAACATTCTTCAAGAAGAATGCCTCAGTACGTGATCGCACGCCCCGGCTTTTCCACCAAATTCTCCTCACCACCACCTCGCTGATCACCTCGTAAAGGAGTCCCCTTCACCGCTATTGTTTATTTCTTGCCAGTGGGGACACTGGCCATTTTGTTTGGGCGGGGGGGGAGTGTGTGGTGATCGTGTTTTGTTTTGTTTAGTTGTTTTCTTGTTGTTCGGGCTTTGTTTTGTCTTCGTAGTTGTGTAGTGTTTTTTGTTTGTTCAAAGATATTAGTTATGTTTCATTTATTTTCATTTTTATGTGTTAGTTTTGCTTATGCTTGTGTTCTAGCCATTTTTATATGTAGTAGTTGCATGTAGGTAATCGTAAAAGGTGTGCTATGTTGAAAGTCGAGATCATTTTTTGATCAATTCACTATCGACATGGATGATCAAATGCATACAATACCATACTCGTGAATTAGGTTGAATAGTGAAAAGGATTAGTGAACCAACTCGGTAGTCAAGAAACCGCATCTCAAGAACCCTATCACACTCACACACTAATGACCTTCGTGAAAGTATGCAGATAGCGCCGAGACCAACTACTATAGTTCGACTAACCTTGGGAGATTCGAACCATTTAAGTGATGGGACACCCAGTCAAAAGAGGATTGCCATCGAGCCCCAAACAAAAGACAAAAGAAAAAAAATAAATAAAATAAAATAAAATAAAATAAAATAAAAATACAAAAACAATAGAAAAGCAAAAAGAAAAGACAAATGACAAAAATAAATAGGTATCTCAGATAAGAATAAGCGACTATCCAATCGAATCTCTAGCATACCCGAGGGGTCCGCCAGTTTCAATGCCCCGAGCCAATCGGGCCTTCACGCCCGCTACATGGGGACGAAGATGGATCATTCACGCAACTCCAGGGCCTTCGAAAGCCTGGGCCGAGGTCGGGGTGAAGTTTGAAGGAATTTAATGTCCGTGCCTCTTAACCAACCGTGGGGAGTCACCAATGGATCCCCGCCATGAACACTCCTGGCCAAAACTTCTTGGCACTAGGTTCTTCCATTTTATTTTAGGCATAGGAAGTTTCTAGGTATTTCGTCATGAATAAAATGGGTGCGCTCATCCTTTTCTAGTTAGCTTCTTCCAACAGTGAGTTGAGCTCAGTTCGGGGGTGTCGGAACCTAGGCATATACTGAGGTCATTCATTATAAGCACATAGGGCTTTGTGCGCTATTGAATATCATGGGATTTGTGCACGAGTCACTTCTACCTATTTCAATCGAAGCTTCTTCCGGAGTCAAATGATCTTATGCATTTGGTGAACTTTGAGCAAAACAGCAGCAGTGTGAAGCAGTCCAAAATGATCCCCTATTTCTCAGCATGTGCAACACGGTCTTAGTGTTAATTTGCAGTAGGTCGGGTGTGTGTCTTGTTTAGAGTCAGTTCTTGCTTGAGGACAAGCAAGAAACTAAGTTTGGGGGTGTGATGAGTGCCTAAACACTATATTATACTGGGCTTGCCTTTCATCTTTTCGCTTATTTGATAGTAATTTTATAGTTTTTTGTGGCTAGACCCTGACTTGGTGTCCGGGTTTGATGCAGTGCATCGGAGCGAAAAGAGCAAATTTTTGAAAGTGAATTCTTGGAGCAATGGGATCAGAGCAAGGAAGCGACCGTCACGCCGCTGATGCTCCAACGCCGCGACGTCCCCATCGCCGCGACGCCCAACGCCACGACCGAGTCAATGGTAGGAAGCCAACAAGGAAAACGCCGACGCCTCAACGCCGCGACACACCCAGATCCGAACCCTATCATTTAAAGTAATGAATGACTCGTGAATTGAGGAGGAGGAGGCGCACGAATCAAGGCAATGCACTTGTGAGCAGAGTAATGAGACTTCAAGAAGTGCCTGATTTGTACTCTTCATTTTTTGATTTGAGAATGATGTTTTTATTACTAAATATTTTCATTCTATCATTCATTATGTTCTAGATCTATATCTAGGGTTATGTTGAACCTCATGTGTTGATGGATTAAAGTTTGGATCTTTATTTTATTCAGTTATTTATCAATTTGTTCGCATCTGCTCTATATCTGTGGTTTAATTATATGGTGATGTCTGGCCAACATTGGCATAATCACACTGGAGAGCCGAGATTCGAGAGATGAGGTTATCCAGTGGATTCGTGCAGAGTGTTCTTCGCCGATTCAGAATAGAGATATTCCGATCCCGAAGGTGGTATTCGGGGGTTAGAACGTTTACATCTTAATACCGGGAAGCCGAGATAGAGATACTCAACTCCATTCACGAGATAGGCTGATATACCTCTGAGAGAGGATATCTGTAAGTAAGATCACCCGCTCATCGACACAAATCAGAAATACATTAACAATAACATCTTGAAGAAATAATCCATTAAAAGTGATGTGGGGAGATATAACCCTAGCCTTCAATACCACACCATGAATCTAAACTCATCGACTTTCAAGATATTCACCTTTCTTTCCTAAAATCATCTCTTTAGATATTATCTAAAGCCGAACTCAGAAGCCAATACACTATCCTCGTGATCGATATCTCGTAATCGAGTACACTATATTACTGGGGCGATCGCTGCACACTTGCCAGGCGCATACATTTTACACACCGCATTTTCGGCCTATCAACTTACCATTAATAGGTGTTTAGAATGCTAAGTACGGGTAATTTAGTCAATAATGCATAATGATTAGCTAAACGAAGTCTAAACCCTAGGTTTTTCCCATTTTATTTCATATATTTGCATGATAGATTAGGATTTTAGTTGTTTTCTTATTTCTACCATCAAATTTCATCATCCAAATAAAGATAGAACTAGGACAATTTCGGTACTTAATACCTAATCCTCATGGGACGATACTCTTCTTTATCACTTTATTACTTGACGCGACACGCACACTTGCCTACATAGGCATACACATTTTACATAGCACAAATCAGCTTAACAACAACCTGAGGGTCCAGGACAAGAAAAGAAGGTATGTAAATTGGTGAAATCATTGTATAGGCTAAAACAAACACCAAAACAATGACATGAGAAATTTGACAATGTCATGATGTCACATGACTTCAAAATTAATGAATGTGACAAGTGTGTGTATGTCAAAGACACAAAACATGGATATGTCATTATATGTATGTATGTAGATGACATTCTTATTATGGGTAATGATGATAAGATGATTTACATCTACTAAGAACATGTTGAATTCAAGGTTTGACATGAAAAACTTAGAACTTGGTGATGTTATATAGGGGATTAAACTCAAAAGAACGCCAAATGTGCTCATTCTAAGTCAGTCACACTATGTTGACAATATTCTTGGAAAGTTTGATAAAAATAATTATGGTATAGCCAAAACACAGGTAGATGTAACTCTACATCTCTCCAATAATAAAGTAGAGAGTGTTTTTCAAGTAGAAAACTATAAGGTAATAGGCAGTCTAATGTATTTAATGAGTTGTACATACCATACATAACCTATGCAGTCAATAAACTAAGAAAATACAAGAGTAGTCCTAGAGCCAAACATTGACAAGGAATTATGAGAGTATTAAAATACATATGATTTACTGGTGATTATGGGCTGCACTATACTATCCTGCTATAGTTGAAGGATACAGTGATGCTAATTTGATATATAATGTTAAAGACTCGCAATCCTAGAGTGGTTATATGTTCACATTGGAAGGAGCATTAGTCTCGTGGGAATCCTCAAAACAAACGGTTATTGCTAGATCCACGTTGGAATCTAAGTTCAAAGGGTAACACCTACATATCCTTCACAGGTTTCAATCGTTGTTATCTATCACTAGTTGGTCTTGTGTCCTTGGGTGTTAATTTCATTTATGTGGGGATTTGTTGGTAACGGCGAAATGAAATTAACTTCCTGTGGAATGGTTGTTAATGGTTGGTTAAATGTTTCTTAATTCTTTTATGGGTATTAATTTTCTTTTTCTATTGAGTCAAAAACCGTTAGAACATCTTTATTGGTTATTGTCGTCCGTTCCTTTCTTGAAACCTATTTAAGCAAGGATTCAACTCTCTTGGAAAGTTTATATCAAGCAAGGATTTTCTCCATATTTTTTTTGGTCTTTCCTTTGTGTCTTCTTTGTGATAGATACGAATATCTTTCGGTTCATTGAAAGTGACTGCCAACAAGGATGTTGTCTCTTCCAGTTGAAGGACTATTGTATCCTGGGAAGCAAATGTCGTATTAGTCTCGAAGCACCATAATAAGAGAAGACGAATTTATTTTAAGAAGATTGTAGCTGCACAAGACTTGATCCATTTTTCCTTGCTTTGTAATTTTTTTTGTATTGTTTTTTTTTTTCCGTGTTTCTCGCCTTCATTTTTTTTTCAGTTGTGTTGCTCTTTACAAACAATCTTTAGCGGATATTTATGATTAAATGAAGAATTTCTAGTAAGAAAATAAAAAGAAATATGACTTCCTTTTAAAATCTTTTTCTTTTTTCTTTCTCCCATTAGATGTTAATTATCCATATTACTTCACTCACCATCACCACAAATATACTAATTTAATTCTGACTTTATATTTTCATGTGTATTACTTTAAGAATTTAATATATGCACAAATAATTTTTATGATAAAAGAACTCATTGTCCAAGCCCAAAAAACAGATTGAAGGGGGCATTATATAAAACTTAGTTCAGGAGATAAGATTACCTCAAATTACTTGATAACTTAGTGGTATGTAGCTACAAAACTTGCAATCTCAGGTTTTGACATCAAATCCTACTAACTTCATTATTTTCAGACGGTATATCTGTCCACTTATATTAAGAGGGTTTTCATAGCTTATCATAGTCATTCTAAAAATATTTCAAAAGGTTTTTGACGTACATGGGTACGAACATAAACCTCCACTTTTAATTTTCTAAAGTCAAAATGTAAAAGCTTTTGGAAAATTACTTTTGACTAATGACTTTTACTTTTGAGTTCAAAATTTGGTGATGTTATCTCTAAAACATAAGAACTTACTTCTTATTTATGATTCAATCAAAATTAATAACATAGTGCTCAAGAGACATAGATTAACATTAATTTGCATTTAAAAATTATTTTAATTAATTTAAAAAAAAATTAAATTAAATCTAACCTGGCAACAATGTAGATAAATAAATAAGGTCTAATAATAAAAAGAAAGGAAAAGTTAGTGCCGGCCTTGCATAGAAGAGGCATTAACAGACAAGGAAGCCTGAGGCGTATAATTAAACATTGGCTTGCCGTTTTCATTGATTTGTCATGTACTACCACATTTGGCACATTAAGCAGGCTAACCATTTAATCATGATTCAACGGTCTTTTTTTAACCTAAAAATAAAGTTGAAAACGATTTATAATATTAAAAAATCATTAAATGATTCTCCTAAAATACATAAAACAAAAGACACTTTGATTGAAAACCTATTCTTGATTTGATGGGTTAGTGTCAAAGACGGACCTACATAGAAGGCTTCCATGGGGGGTAAATGTCCCCTAAAAATTGGGAAAATTTTCTTTTATCAAAGGGTTTGAAACTTTAACGTCTAATTTGAAAGGTAAAATACTTACTTCTC
The DNA here is from genome assembly GCA_016808115.1 of Tetrastigma voinierianum. NCBI lineage: Eukaryota > Viridiplantae > Streptophyta > Magnoliopsida > Vitales > Vitaceae > Tetrastigma > Tetrastigma voinierianum. The sequence goes on from JAEQBH010007027.1 coordinate 203,899, forward strand.
CAAACATATTTATGCCCCCTCCAATTTGAAATGTAAAATACTTAATTCCCTCTAAACATATATATGCCTCCCTAATTATATTTTCTAGGTCCGTCACTATCACTTAGTGTCATACAAACATATATATACTCATGTGGTCCCATGTCACAAGGAGATAATTTTATAAAACTAAAAATTATTTAATATGTTTGAAAAGTAAAACTATTGTCAAACAAAGAATTTCAAATTATTTTATGATATAAAGTGATAAACCTTTTTTTAAATAGAAGATTTCATTGATTCAAACTAGTAGTACCTTTGATTGAAACATATAATCCAATTCGATAAAAACACCAATTGATGACGCAAAACACAAAATCTAATTCATTAAAAACAGTAAAAGATGATACAACATTAGGTTAATAGCATAATGTTATGGCTCTAAGCCTATAGCTTTGAAAAATCTATAGTGATTAGAATATATATGATTCCAGTTTTGCAGCGTACTTACGATCTTAATTTGAATAGATATCTCTGTCCGATTGAAAATGGTTTATCAATCGAATCGCCCACACGCTAGAAACCTGCCGCAAAAACCAACAAAAACCAAAACTGTCTTATTAAGACGACACAAAGCACACGTCACAACAAAGGCAGCGACAAAAACAAGAAAAACAAAAATACGTACCAAATTTGTAAGAAAAGACCACTAAAAAAGAAACGAAAAAGAGACGTAGATGGGACGATTTCAAGTGAAGAATAAAAAATCACCTTTCTTAGCAAAATCAACTAAAACAAAACATATTGTAACAAAAAACTCAAACCTAACTTTTGAAAATACAAAATTTCCTTCGACTATGGTTGAAATGATGCCGAGGAGGACGATCGGGAGGATCGGAATGTGAGGCTGGGGGCAACTATATAAAGTGATAAATCTAAAACCTAAAGAAAAAATAAATTTAAATTAACATATATGGTAAAAAAATAAAACGGTTGTATACTAATTCATAAACTGGAGGGAAAATTGCATAATTTTAGTTAATTGTAAAGGGTAATTGCACTTTTGAAAATTTTGAAAATAAATTTAATAAAATTGAAGTAAAGGTTCATAGTTAAAAATTGGATCAGTGGTTAAGGTTAGACAAAAAAAAAAAAAAATTAAAATGATGGTGTAACTGTTGATTGAATATTAAATTATTAAACTATTGTCATATAATTTATGGCTACGTAGGTTATATATAATTTGCTCTTTGATTTTATAGGAAATCAATGCATCACCCTCTAAGTATATTATGCAATTATATAACGCATTTATACAAATTATAAAAAAAAAAGTAGAGAATTATGAAGTACCACTAATTTTAGTTTTTTTTTTCATTTTTGAAATATCAATTTCGTAACTTCTAGTGTTATAAGTCTGTTTGAAGAATATCTAAATCATACAAGGTCTAAAAGTTTTTTCAAAATTTCTCAGTGGAAATTTGAGAGGTTACTTTATTCTTTATTATCTCTCCTAATTCTTTTAGTAATTATAATTTTTTTTATTCAATCATATTTTTCTATATTTATATGTTTTTTTAAAAGAGATAAATTTATTGATTGAGGTTAGTAATACAATCCATAGAAACACATAATCAAAAGTGTGAAAAACTTTAGAGGATGATACAAAATCTAGGTTAATAGCAAAAAAGATTGGCTTAAGGTTTACACATTTGATAATCCAAAAATACTTAGAATACCTAAGATTCCATATTTGCTGCATATTGACGAACATGATTTAATCTGATGATTTTGTCGAATAGAACTTTACCATCTGAATTGCTAACATGAAAAAGCTAATCGTCGATCATATAATTACTCGTTACAACAACTCAGCGACAAAACATACCGTAATAGGTCGATGATAAAAACACAAAAAAACAAAGACATACCCAGATCAATGTGAAATAAGTTATTTTATCGAAAAAGAAAATATAGAGTTGGGGAAGAAAACGATAAACAGTATGATTTTAGGCCAAGATTAATGACAAAAAAATCACCCTTCATCTCTAACGAACAAGGATCTAAAAAAGAGAACAAGGAATGGCAGTTAGGGTTTTCGGAGAGAAGTTGATGTTTTCTCATATTAGTTTCTCATTCTTTGATTTTCTATATTTATAGGTTATTTATTTTATATAAATATAAAATTATTAGTTTAAATGCAAGTTTTACAACTAACCAGTATCTATTTATAAATACTATCTTTATTCATATCACTAATTATATATAAAGTCAAGTAACTATTATTTATTTAAATTTAATTATAAATTATATATTATCCATTTTTTTGTTTTCAAATTTAAAATGAATGCAACAGGGGCGGATAAAAGTAAGGCTTAGTGGGGGCATCTGTCCCATTGAAATTTTATTTTTTTTATTTTTTATTTATTTATTATTTTTTTTTAAGAAAAAAAATTCGAATCCAAGAAGAAGGCTTTGCTCCTTTGCATCATATCATTAGACTCAACCCATGTTCGGGAATGTTTGTAAAGTGTTATACTTGCCCATATTGAGGATGAATCTTGGCTCTGTTACTGATGCACAAGATCTGATATTGAACATCCAACGGATGAAAAGAGGTTAATGAAAGTCCAAGAGCTCTCGGGCTCCCTTCACGGGTCCCGGAGCCTCAGAACCTTCATTTTTTTTTTCTCCTTCCTTCCTTTTTGGCTCCTCTAGTCCTTTTATAGGTTTTTTTTACCATACATTCTTATCTAAACAGCTGGTCATTCACTTCTTTTGAACCATGGGTCCCACTCGAGTTCCATCACTTTAAGTGATTGTAAAGTCTTGATGATGGTCTTTTGGGCCTTACTTATTGATGATGAGATGTGTGTCAGGCGACTTCGCCGACCTATAGAAGGAGTTAGACTCAGGTCATGAGAGTGCTAGGCCTGCCTCCTGTTTCTTGTTTGATAGTTAGAGCCGAGTTTGGCTGAATGTTCATCTTACTTGACGGACATACCATCTCCACTTGACAGACAAAGTGGATACGGGAATATGTGGCCACTTCACTAGCCTCGTGGTTTCATTCAAAATCTTTCATGTTTTTTGGATGATGCCAAATTTGATGCATCCTTAATTTCGTAAATATCGCAGTATTAGTGGCTGAGATGCATACGAGAAATTTTTTTTTTCCAAATAACAGGAATAATTTTGGCAGGGCGTTTGACGGGCATCAAGCCTTAATCAGTATTCATAGGGCCTTGTCAGGTGCATGACTCAAATGGTTCTTGGTTTTAACGGGTGTTTAACCTTAACGAGTGTGTGCCTTAGGTGGCTCTTAGCCCTGAAGAGTGCGTGACCTAGGTGGCTCTTAGCCTTGACAGGTGTGTGACCCGTGGCATGTTGACTTGGCAATATGGTTTAGGTCCATGACCTCTTCGCTTAGGCACTTGTCTTTCGTGGTTTGTTGTCTTGACAGACTTGTTTAGGTTCATGACATCTTTGTTTAAGTACTTGACCTATAAGACTTATTGCCTGAGCACTTGACTCGTGTGATAGTAACGAAAAACTCAGATTTTGACGTTACACCCTCATTGAGAAGGCTTGAAGAGTTATCAACACAATCGTAGAGCCGACTTCAATTTAAAACTTTTTATTTTTTATTTTTAAGCAAAACAGGTTACCATCATCAACACAATCGTAGAGCCGGCTTCAATTTAAAACTTTTTATTTTTTATTTTTAAACAAAATAGGTTACCAATCACCTTTATAGGATAAGAATCAAGATTTAGACATGTTATTTAACATTTTTGGGTATCTAAATAATGCATAGCCCCTTCGCTGCAAAAGACAGGAATTAGCTATCCACCAATTTTGTCCTTTTATCACATGTATTGATGCCATATCATATCCAAAGCAGAGTCAAAAGAGAGCCCAATAGCCGGGTTCTTAGTCGCGGATAGTTGGGGATTTGGAAGTCGAGAAGAAGCTGATGGCAGAAGCAGATAAGAGCAGCAGAAATAGAAGATGGTCTCTAGAGGGAATGACCGCTCTAGTCACCGGTGGAACTCGAGGCATAGGGTGAGTCAAATGGAAATTGATCATCTATACCATTACCATTACAATTACAATTACATCTTCCTGTTGCTATATATCATAACAGCTATTCAATTTTGAATGAGTATTTAGGCATGCGATTGTAGAGGAACTGGCTGCGTTTGGAGCCACAGTTCATACATGTTCTCGAAAGCAAGAGGAGCTAGATCAACAGTTACAAGAATGGAAAAACAAGGGCCTTCAAGTGAGTGGATCCGTCTGTGACGTCTCATCCCGATCTCAGCGGACACAACTCATGGACGCGTCTCCTCTATCTTTGATGGCAAGCTAAATATTCTTGTAAGTTTCAAGTTTTAACTGAACTGTGCTTGCTGGTTGTTTTTATTTATTTATTTATTATTATTGACATTTATTGACTTTGTATTACATAGTTGTACTATTAAGTTAAAAGTTTCGAACCTAGACGTCTTGTATATCCATCTACTTTCCTGTGCATCCATCCATTTATTACTTCATTCAGGCTTGAAAGGCTGCTTGCTGCATAGTTAGATTCATTTTGAGATTTTTTTTTCCCTAGATTATATGGTTACAATTTTTTAATCTTCTCTTAAAGGAAAGTGACATAGGAAAAAGTCTAAAGAGTACCGTATCAACACCAGAGAAAAATATTGAGATTAAAAAAAAAAAGAAAAGAAAAGTAAGGAAAAGAAGATGGAAATTTTCTTTAATTTGGTTATCTATAGAAAATTTAATGAAAAATATAAGGAATTAAATTTCCTTTATTTGATTAACCATGGAAAAGTTACGAAAAATGCTGTCATTTTTATAAAAATGAATATAAGGTTGTATTCTTAGAGATGAGGTTGTGTCCTAATTGGATAAAATAACTTAGATAGATAACAAGTAGTACATGAATTCTTGAGATAAAATTTCCTCCATTTTCTCTCTTATTTTTTATTAAAAATAAAAGTTCTATCTTATTTTCTAGAAAACTTAAAAAAAACTGTTTTTTTTATAATATATGTATATTTATTCTTTTTCTTAGTATTATCGGTAACCACAGTCCAGGGAGCATGAGTAAGTATGAATATAATATGGGCTAATAACAATTGAAACTCTAAATTCGATGTTCTAAGTCCAACTGTTGATTCCACTGTCCACACTTCAACTTAAAGTGGAATATTTTATATTTTTGTACTAGATCGAAAATAATAAAGATAAATAATAGGGTTGTGAATACAAATTTTCTCTGTATTTTTTATAAAAAAAAATTAGAAACAATTACATGCGTCTAGTGTTAGATATACACTGCCTATTCAATTTTACTACACTTGGCATATAAATTAAAGTATTTAATATTATCTCCGCTCTATCCTTAACAAAGGTAAGGTTTTTTATAAAAATTTGGGCCACATAATTTTGGCTCAAAAACCTCACATCATCATTTTATTTATTTATCTTTTATAACTGTGGTTGTCAGGATTATCTTGCGCACATTCAACTAAACCTCCGGTGTCTTAAAGAAATTAATAATCATTGAATAATACATCACCTCAATGCCTTACAACAACTAAGCAACCCCGGATTACTACTTTATTTAATAAATTAGCTTAGATTCTCTTAATCTTCTCTAAACTTAGCTGTATATGTAGGTAAACAATGCTGGAACAGGTATTTTCAAAGAAGCTACAGAGTATACGGCTCAAGATATATCCACACTGATGAGCACCAATTTTGAGTCAGCTTATCATCTTTCTCAACTTGGACACCCTCTCCTAAAAGCATCAGGGAATGGAAGCATCGTATTTATTTCTTCCGTTTCTGGTCTCTTGGCATTGCCTGTCAGTACCATCTACGCAGCATCTAAAGGTATGTGATCAGAAATAATGACAATTTTGGAGATTAAATATGTAACAGCGACTTACTTACAATATGTGATAATTTTGCTTCAGGGGCATTGAATCAAATTACAAAAAATTTGGCTTGTGAATGGGCAAAGGATGGCATTCGTGTCAATACAATTGCGCCTTGGATTATTAAAACCTCTCTCATTGATGCTTTGGAATTAGTAAAACCTCACCCAATTAATCAATACATTCATGAAAATTTTGTTGCCAAATTAATCTCACATTTTATTTTCATTCTCTGGTTACACAACAGGACCATCCTGATTTGAAGGAGGTTATGGGAGGCATGATCTCGAGGACTCCAATATGTCGTCCAGGGGAGGCCGATGAGGTTTCACCGTTAGTGGCGTTTCTTTGTTTCCCCGTTGCTTCATACATCACTGGGCAAGTTATTGGCGTTGATGGAGGATATACAGTGACAGGCTTCTAATTTATCTTTTTCATGTTTCATTTTGTTTGTTGTTTGACTCGCAACTTGTTTCATTCGGACTTAATAATTAACATTACTTTTTTTTTTTCTTTTTTTGAAAGGAGAATAATTTTATTGATTCAAACTAGCAGTATATTTAATATAAACACATAATCAAATTCGTTAAAAACTTTAGAGGATGACGTAGCATCCAAGTTAATAACACAATGAATCGACTTAAAACCTATACATTTGATAATTATATGATGACTAGAATACATATGACCCAAGTTCTACAACATATTGACTACCATGATTTGATTTTGTTGGGTTTGAGATTGTCCATATCTTCGTTCCAAGGAACCTACAAGAAGATAGAGTCTTCAAAGTTTGAGGTTGATGAAGATTCGATGAATTAGAGGTGAAGTCCCTGGGAGAATCGGGTTGAAGTCCAAACTAAGGCAGTCCCATGGTGTAGGGACGTGCGCGCCTCGATGAGTTTGAACTAGGGTCAAAACTAACGTGAGACGCAATTCAGTTCTGGAGACATGGAGGCCAAGATACTTAGGGGCAAGTAACCTATGGACTCGATTTCATTTAAGTAAGCAGATAAAGATCAAGTCAAGATTAGTTAGGCAAGTAGATAAAGATCACATCTTCTAAGCTATCAAATCAGAATTTGAATCAAATAAGGATTATATTTTGAAGAGGATTCTTGAGCAACAAGTTTCCTGTTTCCGCAATAATAGCTTAAACAAAAGTACGGATAATCCAAGATAGGTTTGAAGCCATATTAGGATAATGATCCAACCTTATCTAGTATTCCATAACCGAATATACAAGGCTATATATTTGGGACTTTGGAAGATGCTCAAAACGGATTTTCAAGAGCAAAGCTTGAAGAAGAACAAACGAAATCTGGACTTGCTGAAGGAGTGCGGAGTGCAAATACTCTCTGAGGTATTACATGTTAAAAGCCTTTTACCTCTGGTGAAAAATGATGGTTATGACATTCTTCATTCTATTTTGATGTATTATGGGAATGAGTATGCGATGCAATTGAAAGGTGAATGGAGGGAGTCCATTGTAAATTCCACTGTGAGTGATTATGTGTTAAGAAGAGCCATGGGTAGAGAGAGAGTCTAGTACCTCATAAGACTAATTGTAACCTTGAATCAGATCAGTGGAAATCCTAGCATCTGGGCACAACCCTGTGGACGTAGGTAGTTGCCGAACCATGTAAAAGTTTATGTGTGTCTTTACTTCATTACAATTATTTATATCTACTCTACACTCACTAAGTCCCATAGGGGGAGTTCAAAAGCACAGTAGCATAGCACGAACAAAATCACAGTCCGAACATTAAGGATTGTGACCTAGACTGCACACTCATATCTGACAATTGGTATCAAAGTGGGTCACTCTACGTTATTGAGTGAGATCCTAGGAGACTCTCCTAGTCTCTGTGTAAATTTCAAATGGACTCAATGAAGCACGGAATGTCAGTGAAAAGCTCTCAACTTCTTGATGATGAAAACTATGCATTCTAGAAGCTTCACATGACTACTTATATCAAGTCATTAGGAATAGATGTATGGCAATCCATAGTTTCAGGATGGAACATACTAACCAAAGTTGAGAATGGGAAGGTCATAATTAAGACCGAACCAGAATGGAATAATGAAGAAAAGAAGCGCCTCAAGAAACTTCATTGCTCTTCACGCTATTCAATGTGGAATGGATAACCGAAAGTTCAGACTCATTGCCTCTTTAAATTCTGCAAAGGAAGCATGGGACACTCTTTAAGAAATCTTCGAGAAATCTAGACATAGATCTAAACAAAGGAGATAGAGCCTTGAAAAGATATCAATCTCAAATTGCTTGCAAAAATGATCAAGAAGATCGAGAAAGGGTCAACAGACACAAGGCCTACAACTCTATAACCAAAATAGATGAAGTTGAACAACAAAGAATGGTGAAAGGAGTATTTAGGGAACCCCCAAAGCCAAGAAGAAAAAATTAGAGGCTTGTTCAAACGAGAATAGAAACCTATATGTCATAAAAAAGAAGAGGAATCTACAAGTCTTGGAGCCTTTGCATCGACAAGAAACATAATGAAGAAAGATGGCACTTTGATAGTGGATGTTCATAACACATGTACGAAAACAAGAACATCTTAACTAATATTCAACCACCAAGACATGATAGAGTGATCTTTGAGGATGGTGCCAGAGGGTGCCTTAATCTTTCCTAGTCTATCCAGACTAAAAGACGTATTGCTTATTGAAGGTTTAATAGTAAATCTGGATTGTATAAGCCAATTATGCCATGATAGGTTGTTTGCTAGATTTACGAAAGAAAAGTGCATGTTATTTTATCAAAATCAATACCAAATCATGGAAGGAAGAAGGTCCTCAGACAATTGCTATGTACTAACCAGTGCAAGCGTTCATACAAGAGAATCTTGGCTCCAGTAGTTCGAACACCCATGTAACTAGAAACAACAGAATATCTCATTTGGATACCTAAGACCTCTATATGAGGAACCAAAACTTGGTCAAATAATTAGATTTTGTCAATCAAGCAAACTTAACGGGCCCGCACTCACCATGTTCCAACTAAGCACTATTCTTAGTTAGCTGGAGTTACTTCATTCGGATCTAATGGAAAGTCTGGATGAAGAAAATCTTGTTAGGAAAAGGCTCATCAATGTAAAAGTTATTCGGATAGCTTGTCCCTATCTAAGACAATCCTACCTACATCCCAAAAGTCACATAAATCCTTATGTGATTAGAAACTCTGTCCAATCTAGGAATAAAGAAACTCCTTACAAAGAAGGAACAAGACAACGAAGGTGCATGCTATCCAAGGGAGCCACAGAGGTTGAATAAGGAAAGAAATTCCTCCTGTTCCAATAGAAGTTCAAACTTCCTTAAGGCCTAGACCTTCAAGCCTAAACGATATCCTACATATGGGTGGAATATCTCAAGACATGACGAAACAAGACAACAAGCTTGTTGTGAGGGTTGAAGAAAGCATGGTTGGAAATCAATGTTTCATAACTATTGAAGTACGAATGAACAAGTGGAAGAATGTACAAGACACCAAGCAAACTATAGAGTGAGTTACTCCCTAATAACAGAGATAGAAGGGACAACTAAAGCTAGAGGATGCACACATGAAGAGTTCATGAAAATCATGGTCAATGATTATGTTGTTTTAGAGGAAGTCCTACCTCCACACTATGAGAACTTGGGAGGAATCAAGGTTTGGAGTCAGAAATTAGATGTACTCAGGTATGTGTCTCTTAGACCTTCCCTGGGACAACTCATGTAACGAATTGCCTCTTTTTGATTAATAATTAAAAAAAAAAAAAGAAGGAATGAAGGAAGGCAGGAAATTCATATGGATAGGTGGCGTCATGCCCTATCTGACTATTGCAACGGTTAAGGATTGCGGTGAGTCCCTACAGCCGAAAAGACGGTTGAACATCAACTTATTCTAGGGGATTCCTAAAGCCCCTATTAATTAGGGAATTGTTAGAGAAAAGAAACCTTAAGGTTTCCTAAGAGCAGATGGGACCTTATATAAATAGGAACAATTGCAGACAAAAGCACATTGCTTCCTTGAATATTCTCCTAAGAAATCTCCAAAGGTTTGAACTTTATGTTCCTTATGTAATTCTCATTCAATTTCAACGATGGTGATGACACGATCTAGTGCGTTTGGGAGAAGAAGACTACTGAAAAGAAGTTCCAGCAATAAAGAAAAGGTTTTCAATCAAGAGGCATTTTCTATGGACCCCATTGATGTTGAGCCTTTGAACTCAACGCCACCAACCTTGCTTGTGCCCTATAGGACGTTTGAAAATGAAGTTCTGATAGAAAATGCACTTGGCCCAAAAGAAAACTCTCCAATTGAGAGTCAAAATGCTGTAAGTCCGAACCTTGGAAACAATCCAGTGCAAACTCTACCAGATACCCTAGTTCTTGACACCAAAACAAAAGCAGACTCGTTTGAAGATTCTCCTGTCGAGAAAGATGACTCTTAGAGTCCCAACCCTTATAACACCGTTGTTTCTAACAACCTTCGAGACAACACGGGGTGTAGAAAGAAAAAACCAACCTATACCTCTCCAATGGGTAGGATGGGTCAGACGAGATTCTACGGTTGAGATTTTGAAATCTCGGACCAAGCAATGCCGCCAACTGGTTGATGAAAGTCCAGACTCTGAATGAGACGAATTAGAAAAGAAAAAACTTCTTCCTCTTTTGAAACAATGTCGAAGCCTCCTTCTTCGATAAGGAAGTCTGCGTAATTTAAGAAGGCACAATCGAAGAGGCCAACAACAAAGAAGCTAAAGGTTCGGACACCTACTAAATTAAGTGCTTGTCCATCTATTTTATTCAAATTTGCTACTATTGCGAAGTTGTGGGACTCTGTGACAAAGAGGACCCTTGTCGGGGAATGAACTTTGCATGCCACGGATTTCGAAGGTTCAAGGATTGAGGAACTGCTTTGGGAGACCAACTTGCTGATCATTGTGTCAAAGTTGCCTCCGTTTGTGTCTCAGATAGTACTTGAATTTTAAGTAAACCTGTCAAAGTATGTGGGGGACCCATTCTTGTCTGAATTTCCATAAGGCAACTGTGCGGGGGTATAGTTTCGAGTTCTCTCCCAACATAATCAATCAATACTGGGAGTGTGAAGACGTTCCGAATGATGAAATAGAGGTACCGAAGATAGACCCAATGGTTTCTGTTATCACTAAAGGAAAGGTTCGAACGTGGCCTCAAAAGTACAACCTCCGGTCCTATTATCTTTCCTGAAGATACTCCATTCTGCATAAGATTGGTATGAGAAATTGTCTACCGACAACACACCGGACATCAATAACAAAGAACTTCACCATACTACTGTTTCATATAGGTATGAAGCGAAAAATCAATCTAGAAAAATTGGTGTTCGAACATGATTTGGGTCATGCCAAGAATCCAGCTTACAGAAAAGCGCTTGGATATCCACTTATTTTTTGGATTCTCAAAGCCTAAAAACCTAATATTGTGAACCCCACCAATATCTTAGGGCCTCCAGCGGTTAAGATGTGCATCAACCATAAGTTATATGAAGGAAATCACCTCTAGAATGTCCCTTTTGGGAAGAAGAAAGGACAATCGAAAAGGAAACTTCCTAAAACCCTTCTCGAGTATGGACAAGCTATTGTTGCCAGAATATAACCTTCCACTCAAATGACTAAGAAATTGGACCTATTGAACTAGAACATCAGTTCTTATGAGAACGTGTTGTCTCATCTCTATGAGCAACAACAGTTGTTGGAGTTGCAACTCCAAGGAATTTAGAAACAACAGGAAGAAATCACCACGATGGTTGAAGAACTAAAGAAGTTAAAGACTCAGACGTCTATCTTCTCTTCTTCTAAAGGGGAAGACATCGAGGGGGAGTACACATATCCTATCTCATCTCTTGATTTAACACCAAGTCTAGACTCCAGCTCGGAACTGAAGACTAAAGTTTGGATCTCACCTACAAAGGAGACTAATCTATCGACAAAGATTGCAGACCCTTCTTTGGGGACAAGATTAGCAAACCAGTCTTCACACCTTCATCATCACCTCTAAGAACTGCCATCGGTGATAATCCAGTGTCCAAACACAATACTGAGAAAAGCGGGGACACTGCACCTTTGAACTTGCCATCTCCTGGATGGACTTCTAGATCTTCATCAAAAAATGGGGAGAAGTATGGAGAGGAAGAATGATAGGGGGAGGGATTATTTTGTACTTTCTAATTCCTTCCTAAAGATAGATGGCTATGTTGTAATCAACGCATTCTGATAATGAAAAGGAAATCTTCATCAAGTGTCCAACTGTCTCTCTCTCCACCGCTTATTCTTGTTACATTCTTTGAGAGATGTTTTTGACGAAGACATAGACAAAGTGGGAGAATGTTGCGTTTGGAGATTGTCCATATCTCGTTCTATGGCTTCCTAAGATGTGTCTTCGTATTTGAGGTTGATGAAGATCTGATGAATTAGAGGAAGTCTTGTAGGATTTAGGTTGAAGTCTAGATTAAGGCATTCCACAAAGATAGGACATGTGTGCTTCGATGAGTCTCTGATCGTGGTCTAAATTAACTTGACGCAGTTTACGAAAAGATCTTAACAATCATTTTATCCCTATGTCACTTACTTTAGTTTTTATTTTTTATTATTTTTTATTTTTTTTATGTTAAATAAGTGTACTAATGCTCTAAATGTTCATCCTTATAATTAGGTCAACCATTTGGAGTAATTGTGCAAAAATGAGCGAAAAATGAAGAAAAATCAGCAAATTCACCTTGCATTAAAGCAACTCCAACCACAAATCTCCATTTCCTAACTCCAAATTGTCATCTTCTCCATATTCGAGATAAATATATTCGCTTGAGTGCTTCCAACTCCAACCAATAATCTCCATTTTCAATTATAAATCACTATTCATTATTCAAATATGTATTTTTTCAAATTAGATTATTTTAAGAATATGATATATAAATTTTTTTTATTTAAATATAAATATAAAATTATATTAAAAATTAAAATTATAATATATATATTGAAAAGAGATAAATTACTGATTCAAGGTAGCAATACAATCGATAGAAACACATAAGCAAAAGTGCTAAGAACATTAGATGATGACACAACATCCAAGTTAATAGAAAAATAATCATCTCAATGCCTACACATTTGATAATAAAAAACGTTAATTACCTAAGATTCATATCCTGTGAAAGATAACGATGTAACGTGCACTCGATCTAACGACCATTCGGATCAAACTTTGTCATCTGAACTACTAACGCAAAAACCCATGAAGAAGCTAACTGTCAACAACACAACTACCTGTCACAACAAGTCGGTGACAAAACACACTGCAACAAGCCGACAACAAAAGCAAACCCAGATTGATGTAAAAGAAACCACTTTATTAGAAAGAAATCTAGATCTATGGAAGAAAACGATGAAATTAGTGGTTTCAAGCCAAGAATAGCAAAAAAATCACCCATCATCTCTAATGAACAAGGGCTTGAAAGAGATAATAAAGGGAAGGGCAGCTAAATAAATAAAAATATATTAAAACCTAAAAATACATTTTAAACTAATAAATACTATATTATAGAGCATCATATTACATTAGAAAACAGCTAACATTTATAAAAACTAAGTATAATAAAATTAAATCAACCAAATGATAAAAATACAATATAAAAATGAAAACGATGGTAATTTTGTTTTAATTATTTAAATTTTAATGTTATTTATTAAATTAGTTAATTAAAATTTAAATGCTTTATTATTCCTCACAATAAAAAAAAAAACACATCATTACAAAAAAACATTTTAATAACAAATTAAATTATTTAAATTTATTTATTTTAAGAAATAATTATAAATTACACTAAAAAGAATATATTAAAATCATTTGAGATATCGTGAGGCGTAAAAAATAATTCAAAATAATAAAATATTAGATAATAAAAAATAATATATCTTAAAAATAAAATACGGAAAATTATGTTTGTCTACATCAATAGACAAATATTATAAAAATTGAAAGCAAGTTTTTGTTTTATAGTGTTTAGAACATTGTCAGGAAAAAAATTATTTTTCGGAAAAAAATGTAATGATTAGCAAAAAAGACCCAAAAATACTCTTACAGTAAATCCAACCCCCACAGTAAAAAAAAAATAAAGAAATCAAAAAATCAAAATTGCTCTGCTCTTCTTTCTTCCTTGGCTCTTCCGAATTTCCTGCCCGATTCGCCTCCCTTATTTCCCTCTTCTCCCTTTCATCTTCCCTCCATCTCTTTAACTCTCAATCTCATTTTGCTAAAGCTTCCCCTCCCCTTGTTTTATATGTCTCGTGTTTTGCAAGCAATCATCCCTCGTTTTAAGGAAAGGAAGTTGTTCATATTTGTAAGTTGTAAGTTTATGTGACGCCCCAAAACCGGGGTGTCTCGTTGACAACCTGTCAACTCATGGAATACCGTGTCTCATATTATGAGATCCGAACATGAGTAAAATGGCCACTGGGCCCCATACATCAGCCACTCATAAAAATACATCAACTATATAACAATAGTTCAAGAGTTATTACATTACTCTTAACCAAACATATATCAAAATTTAAAGTTTCAATACATGTTATACAAAATGAATACCAAAGCCACAACCCTGCTTTCTTCTAAAACGCGACCTCTAGTGAGCGCCGTCCTCCTGTACACTCCCTGTACCTGAAATAATGATCCCTTACATGGTGAGCAAAACCCAGTAGTGATAACCTCTTACATGGGTTACTCCCACCTAAGTGCACATGTCATGACAAACAATAACACTCAAGAAAATACATGATCCTAATTGAATGTCTACATGCCCAATCCCATGTCTTGAGTCCTCACCGACTCCCTCACACATGCCTAAGCCAAATGCGAGCAAAAAATACAGTTTTCAAAACAAAAGTTTTTTGTTCTCGAAAACTTACTACCGAATTTCGATAAATATATTCGGGATTAAATTCTCCGAGGTGAATTGCCGTAATCAAATGTCATGGGTACGCCTTCGAGATGAACTGTTGGACAACTCTCCAAGGCAATTCTTTGGAAAATCTTCCTTGAAATTCCTTTCACAACCACTTTCACTTTTATTTCATTTTCGTGTCATGCACTCACACCTATCGTTCTAGGGTGCCCCGGTGCATATGGAATGCATTATGCTAATTCCAAATAATCATGCTAATATATTTTACATGCATATATTAACATAATTAACTCACAAATCATGTTATTCAATTTACACATAACAATAAAATTATACTCACACCCGCTAATTAACCAATCAGCACCATTTTGAATCACCCAAACCACACAAAATCACACAACAATTCACGTGAACAAAGGAAACCCTAGGTCGACATCACTAATGACAATACACGGATTTTTTCCACTTCTGGCCAAAGATTCGGGAGACCCGATAACACTAGCCATTCAGCCTCAACAAATCCTCTATCCATTAAACGGCTCTTAGCCAAAGATAACAAACCAGCAGGAAAAGATCCCTACTCTCTGAGTTGCTGGGAACTCCACAAAAATAGGTGCCTGATGCGCAGCCCCCACGCATAGAATGACTTTACTTTCGCTTCTCGGTTTAACCGACTCTGGCCCGAACGTCAGAAATCTGTGAGAGTAGTCACAATTTTCTCTCTCTAAAAACTGGTTTGGCCCTCTACTGCACGTTTTCTCCAAATGGAGAAGATAATGTCCCTTTTTGTCTTTATTTAAATCTTTTAACTTAATTCCCTCCTTGCCCCTTTAAGTGACTTAATGGGCCTTTTTGACACTTGGCTTAATCTAAGCCATTCATCTCTATCATCTCACTAATCATGCAACATGTGTCACATGGGTACATGTAGTAGGTGACTTTTGTCACATCACATGTCTTTCACAATCCATTTTACTCAAGACCCGACACCCTGCCTCGAAGCCAAAACGCAAATTTCGACTATCTTGAATTCAACAATCTGACGTGGTAGCTAGATTTCCTCGAGAAGATTCTGCAACAAGAAGTCCGTCGATCATCCGGGAGATCTAGAAAAATTCCGGATTTTGACCGAAATTACCATTTTACCCCTTTTCAGAAAATTATAATTTTCACGGGTTTTACATTCTCCCCTCCTTAATAAGAATTTCGTCTCGAAATTCCGCACAATCATAACAAATCACATGCATATGCAACGTGCACTACATGATGTAAACTCAGTCATTTGCTATTAAACGACTAAACCACGACCTTCATCTCTCTAAACAAGAAGGGGATAGGTGGCCCGCATCGTGCACCCTCGCCTCCCACGTCGACCTCCACCCACCTGCCATTTACAAGACCACTAGCCCTCACGATCTTGCGTCAGAAACCCGATCCGGCTATCCATACACACACCGTCCTCCTCGAAGGTCCCATCCGCTTCAACCTCAATCTCTCCCCAATCCAATTACGGGCCGGATCCGAGTGTACCGAGCATGGAGACATGAAATACCATGGACACCGACATGCCGGGCTGCAGCTAATCGGCACGCTACATTGCCTACCCTCTCTGCGTCTCGAAGGCCCAATAAACCTCGACGATAAATTTCCTCGTCGTCAACCCGACCACCTCTGGCATCGCTTCAAGAAGACGATCTCCAACCCGAACCCGCGGTCAACGCCACACAAAGATAGCCTTGCGTCGCTTTAATCCGCGACAAGACGCTGATCGCTCACCTCGAGGTGTTCAATCGATCGTGACCGAAGTGATGGAGCCTCTCTCCCACCTCGGGTCCAACAACGGTGGATTCCTGCGATGGCCTCCCATACAATGCCCATATGGTGCCATCCGTATACTCGCTATTAAATCAGTTGTCAGAGGGCGTAATCCACTGGGCGGTAAATGCTCTTCCAGCCTACCCTATGATCCAGACGCATGCTCGCAAAGATGTCCTCTAACACCGAGATGGTCCCCGACCGACCATCCGTTCTGCGGGGTGGAAAGTCAGACCATGGTCAGTCAGAAGCCATAGCCTGAAACTCTTCCAAAAGTGCGTTTGTAAACCCAAGTCTCTATCCAACACTATGGATACCGGGTACCCATGTAGCCTGACTATCTTCAATGTACAACCTGCAGATCCGGTCCAATGCAAAGGTCATCTGCACGGCTAGAAAATGTGTCGACTTCGTGAGCTGGTCCACTATCACCCATACCGCATTATGTCCCTGCGGTGTCTGTGGCAAGTGGATCATAAAGTCCATCGTGACGTGCGTTCCCACTTCCACACCCCGGGCCACCTCCAATGGTCGGCAGCCCCGCCGGGCTTTTAGTGCTTAGCCTTAACTTGCTGATATGTGAGACATCGTCGAACAAAGTCCCTTACGTGTCTCTTTATCCCGCTCCAGTAGTACTGGCGACGAAGATCTTGGTACATCTTCATGCCACCTGGATGCACAGCAAAACGAGAGCAATGAAACTCCCTGAGAATCTCCTCTCTCAAATCGGTTAACTGGGGAACCACTACCCGTCCTCTATATCAAAGGCTACCAACTCCGCGGTGGGATGGTCCACCGCCACCGTACTGACCAGACTGCACCGATGGACACTCATTCGCGCCCCGGTCCCTGGGACTCGACATCAACAGACGGTAGCTACTAAACTCCCCAACGCACTCGAGCCCCGCCGCTGTATCAGAGTCTAAACCGGCCCCACGGGCCGGAAAGCATCCGCCACTCCCGGGAAGTTATAATGGCCAATGCTCCCCGTGACTTACGACCGAGTATCAAATGACCACATTTGCCTTACCAGGTGGTAATGCAAAGTGAAGTCATAGTCCCCAGGGACCTACATCCATTTGCGTTGCCTCATTATGTCCCGCAAGTGAAAATATACTTTAGACTTCAGATCCGATCGTCACATATAAATAGTACGCCAAATCTTCAAGGCGAAGACTACTTGCCGCCAACTCCATGTCGTGGTGTGGGGCACTCGCTCATGATTCTTCAACTAACGTGTCCATAAGCTACTACCTCCCTGACCGCATCAAACACATCTCGATCCGCCCTCGAGGCACGCAATACACTGTGGTACCCCGTCACCGTCGTGACCATCAAGAGGAGCAGTAGTAAGCCTCCTCTTCAACTCTGACGCCTCTTCGCATCGGTCATCCCAATCAAACTCACTCTCCTTCCCGGCCTCAATCTCGCCATAGGTGCCAATTAATCGGGAGAAATCCTCACGAATCTCCCGTAGCACTCCAAATTAATCCCAAGAAACTACGTATCTCGAAGACTGACTCGGCCTCCCCAACTCATCACCCGCCGACCTTCTCGTGGTCTACACCGACACGCCCTCGATGTCGACACCACGTGTCCCGTAATCCACCTCACGTCAAAACTCGCACCTCATCGAACTCGCTACGCTGACGATGGTCTCGAAGAATCGCAAACAATCCTCAAGCGATACTCATGCTCCCACTTCGGATCGGAGTAGATCAAAATGTCATCCAATTTAAGACCACAAACAAACCGATCCAAATAGGCCGAATACCCTATGCATGTGGTCTATGAATGCCGCTGGCACATCTGCTAATCCAAAAAGGCATCGCATAAACTCAAAGTACTAGATAATGCATCCTAACGTTGTCTTCGGGTAATGGTGTTGCTAAATTTGTATATGTCTTTCGTCCACCAACGCCTGTCTTAGGATATATGTCTTCCCTAACCCCTCGCCTGATGGTAACCAGCATGGTTGCCCATCTTGAGCAGACTCAGCGCCTCTCAACCGATCAAACAAGTCATCAACTCTCGTAATGGGTACCCGATTCTCGACCGTGAACCCTGCTCAATCGTCAGAGTCAATGCACGCTGAAGGGGTCCTTCTTCGCAAATAGAACCGGAGCGCCCCATGGTGAAGTGCTCTGGCCTAATGAACCTCCCTCGGGCCCACTAGCTCCTCGTAGTCACCCGAAGTTCATGCAACTAACCGGAAGCATCCTATGCTCCGCCATAGAGATAAACGGCAATTGTGGGTGTAACTCGACACCGGTCTACAACCCTAGCGCGATGAACCAGAGCTCATCCGGAAAAACATCCTCGTACTCACAAACTACTCGAGGTAGATCTAAGTCCGGTCTCACCTCATCCTCTAGGGTAAGGCTTGCTAGCCAACCCGCCAACTGTCCCGGACACCTAGACTCGTACACCGTCTGGGGCAAAATACCATGCTTGTCCCCTTGAAATACAACACTAGTACCGTCCTGCGTGTAGGCGGTAACCCTCCTACGCTCACAATCGATGACGACCTTGTAAGCCGTCAGCCAATCCATCCTGGGCACAGACATCAAAACTCGACATGTCCATGACCCCAGTCCACCGTGAGTAGAATCCCGAGACTTAACTCCAGAATCACGATATCATCCCTATCCTCGCCTCTAATCCCTGGGGGAGAACTCACATACAGGATCCTAAGGCCTCAACCCTAAGCCCAATCCCCATCACAACCGATGCAACGATAAATGAATGCAAGCACCGTGAATCAAATAACACTCTTGCCTAAAGTAGATAGAAAACGTACTCGTATAACCGGCTGATCTATTGACTCGTTGATGGTGATGGCGACACGCCGAACCCCGACGCCTCGCCTGCGGGCCTCGCCCGCTCGCCCATAGTTTGGCCCCTTCGCCTATTTATGTAACCCGAGGTGCCCGCAGTAGCCTCCCCTAAGACTCCGATACTAGCTCCTTTCGACCAGACCGGTCAGGAATATATTGTATCCTCTCCTGTCCTACCGTTGACTGGGACTACGCTGTCCCGAAACCCTGGGATCCTTGTCTCTAGGGGCAATCCCTCTTCATATGTCCGAGCTGCTGGCAATGGTAGCACACCATCTACCCAGCCTGGCTGGCAACCCTAACTTGTTTCACTGATGATTGGGACCGAGGTTTCCATAACTCGACCTTTTCTCCGTGGTAATCCCGCTTCGAAATTGTCCAAAGCTTGCCTACAGAATAACATATCACCTGCCCTGCCTAACTAAATGCCCCATCCCGGCTCTCGGTCCCGATAACCTCGGGCCTCGTTTTGCTGTCCGGGTGGAGCTAAGTCTTCAGCTTTTTCCTGTGTTGGAAGAAGATGGATCTTCCTTCCTCTGGGCATTAACATCCACATTCGATGCCTGTGATGTCATCTATCTTTCATAATCAATAGAGGATGATATGCTCCTAAATGCTGGAGGTCGTTTGACCTGCCCTGACTCACTATTGCACATGCTTGTGCGATGGTGGCGATTGCAATCCCTACGGCCTCAACAAAGGTCTGCTGGTCAAAAGCCGATGGTGCCTGACCAGTACCTCATGGACGACCTCTACGTCCTCGCCATTGACTAGCCATCTACACATGTCCAATGTCGATTTAAGTTTTGACGTAGAATCCTGGTTGCAACAAATTTCGAGACACTATTCACATAATTTGTAATTTATGCAATGCCACGCATTCATAGGTAATAAGACACATATATTAAATCACATGCAACAAAAAGATTTATTTCATTTTAAAAAATTATTTTATTTTTTATTTTTTATTTTTGAAAACTCGTGGAATAAAGTGTTCGCAACAAAGGATCCAAACAAAGGATCTGTAATGCACCAGTCAAAACTGGTCGAAAGTATTATGCACACACCCATGGCCCAGCCGCGCGACAAAGTCACGCAGACACCGCGCCGTGTCGGCGTAGCTACCGGGTCGTATCATGGCCGCTCTTCGCCGTGTCGCGCCTCGTGTCTCGCCATGTCGCGCACGCATGCACGCGCCGGCAGACGTGTGACGCTACCGTGGTCACGCCGCGAGTGGCCACGCCGTCGTATTCTTCACAGACGCTACGCCGCTCGCGCCGCGATCGTGGCGCATGCTCGTCAGATCGCACCGCTGCTAAGGCAGTCGCAGCCGCCCTCGTGATACACCTAGCCGTCGCCTCCTTTCTTCACGATACAAAACCGTATGCCGCGACACAATCGGTCAACCAAGACACGCAAAGGCCGCTCGCCGCGACACAAAACCCGTGGTCACGAAGAGAACCCCATGTCGCTACAGAAGCCAGGGCCGCGTGATACCGCGCGGCGCTGAAGCTAGCCATGTCGCAGCCACCAAGGCTGCGGTAGTGGTCGTGCCCTGGCCATATCGTGGTCGTGTCTTACATATCGCGGGCCGTGTCTTCGTCGCTCCCATGCGCGCCGCAGGCCCTATGTCACGATACGCCTATCGACTCTAACACAAAGAGAAAATGGGCAAAGAGCCCATTCCAAAATTCTCCACGTGACCCTTTTTTTTTTTTTCACTCATTTTTTTTGTTCCGTTTACTACAAGACCACAAAATATATATATATTTTCCATGTTCACAGAATAAATAAATCTATTAAAAATTTATTTATTAATTTTTTTCCGTTTACACACTCAGAAACTTAAAATATCTAAATACATTTATTTGGTTCTTATTGATTTTCCTACCATTTTTTTTCCTATGCCATTCACTACACACAAATCACATATCACACAACACACAACAATTCATGTTATACACCCAATCACACATAAACACAACGATGCAAGAAATTCTATCCCAGGCCGTGACTACCTAGGTAATCACATACCTAAACTCTAACATCGAGCCACACCAAGTTGTGATGCTCTCACCTTAATGACTATGGCCTAAGACCAAGTCCCTTAAGCCCTAGGTATTCGTATACCTAAGCTCTACACCCACCGAGCCTCACAATCGCTTACCTTAAATGGTACTGCCAGATCGCCCAAACCGTGGTGTCTCATTGACAATCCGTCAACTCGTGGACACTTGTGTCTCATATTATAGACCATATATGAGTAAAATGGCCACTGGGCCTAAGATCAATACTCATAAAAATACATCAACTATATAACAATAGTTCAAGAGTTATTACATTACTCTTAACCAAACATATATCAAAATTTAAAGTTTCAATACATGTTATACAAAATGAATACCAAAGCCACAACCCGACTTTCTTCTAAAACGCGACCTCTAGTGAGCGCCGTCCTCCTGTACACTCCTCGGTGACCGAACAATGATCCCTCGACAAGGTGAGCAAAGGCCAAGAGCGATAATCCCTACATGGTTATCCCCACCTAAGGCACATGTCATGGCAAACAATCACACTCAAGAAAATATATGATCCTACTGCTTAACTGTGCTGTCTCGAGTCCTCACCGATCACTCCCCTCTTAAGCCAAATGCGAGCAAACACAGCTTTCAAAACAAAGTTTTGTTCTCGAAAATTACTACCGAATTTCCGATAAATATATCGACAACCTCCGAGGTGAATCACTGCAATTCTTCAACAGCCATAGGTCCGCTCCGAGATGAACTGCTGACAACTTCGCTGGCAATTCTTCGGAAAATCTTCTTCCTTTTTGAAATTCATTTCTACAACCACTACTTTATTTCATTTTTCGCGGTCATGCACCTCACACCTATCGCTCTAGGGTGTCTGGAAAATGGAATGCATTATGCCAATTCCAAACAATTCATGCTAATATATTTCACATGCATATATTAACATATAAATCATGTTATTCAATTTACAATAATAACACAAAAATTAGCTCACATGGGCTAATTAACTAATCAAGAAATTCATTTTGAATCACCCAAACCACACAAAATCACACAACAAATCACGTGAACAAAGGAAACCCCAGGGCCTGTGACTGCTCACTAATTACACAATGGGATTTTCTCCACTCGTACCACCATAACTTATTGGTGGTACTACCGTATATAGGTTTACCAATAATCATGTCATGAATGAATACCCACAACCATAATATAATGCTCAGGATCATTAATATCGTGCATTGTAAAATATCCCTAATGAATCATTAGTCCACCAGAGCTACCATAAGGTTTGTATTACTCGGTACTACCTTAACAAACACTTGTTATTTTTGTAATTGGTTTGGCATTTATTGTTGTATTGGTACTACCATAACATACCATGGGTACCACCATAACATACCATGGTACCAATTCATAACATACTAGTAGAGACACTCCATAATTACCATAATGAGTAAATATATTAGGTACCACCATAACGTACTAGGGTTACGTCCACAGATAAAATGTCCGGGGCCTGAAAAAAAAAAAAAAAAATACCAAATATAATGTATTATATATAATGTACTACCCGGTACTACTACTATATTGGGGGTACCGCCATAACTTACTAGTGGTACTAGCAACGGATGGAGGTATTACCACTACATATTTGGAAGTGATACTATCACAACATATAGGTGGTACTAGTATAACATACTGGGGTATTACCATAACATATTGTGGGTAATAATTGGTACTACCATTAAAAATTAGAAACAATTATTACCAACTTATAAATTATATTGTTATTGTTTTTACATATACATTATATTGTTATCAATGCTAGGGTACTAAGCGGTACTAAGCGTAACTTTTACCAAACACCCCATCTGAAACATATATTGATCCATGTAATGTTAATTATTTTATATGGCACATTACACATTGTTTCACCCTCTCTTCCATAAATTTTTCTGCAAATTTGCACTCTTATTTCTAAAGTGTTCTACATTTTTGTTTTATAAAGCTTGATTGTAGTGTATTTGTCATCAAATACATGGAGCATTGGAATGAGATATTATTGATACATGCTATAGACCCGGCATGTTATATATCAAAAGTGCTTAAGCTATATGCATTAATTCTTGGTTGAATTGGTTCATTAATATATTGTTTTTCATTTCAGTCTCAAATGCAATACCACTTGGTTAAAGACATACCACCTTGATCAACATATAATGAAGAATAAGTGGTTGGGAATCTTGCAAGAAAAGATTGTTTAGTTGATATTTGGGATGTAATCACATTTTTTAGGTGTCAAGTTCAAATTGTATGTAATAGTAATAAGCGGCAATACACTCGTACCACCATTTTAGGCCAATGGTGCCTCAATTCATAATTACATTTTATGTTATTTTTGTTCTTCTTGTAATGACTTGGAATCCATCCCAGGACGACATTGCATACTAATAACCACCATTTACACTATGAGAGCACTAATAAAATCCATAAATAGAGGGGCCTTAATTTGACAAAATTTGGGCAGAGTCTCCTTTGTTCGAGCTCTACCCAAAACATAACCTGTGCAATTCTAATACATCAACCACCCCTTGAGCCCTTATCCATAAAATATTTACAACGTATTATCCCGAAAGATTTCCATTCACGATTATACAATATAATAACCTTCAAGAATAAGCGAGTCATAGCCTGATATCCATCTTTGTACATCTTTAAAACTAGATATTCGATCGAGAAGAATTTACAAAAAAAAAAATCATAAAATAGGCAAAAAATCTGGCGCTTAACTGCCGCTGCACCTTGGCCTGGTGAGTTCAGCTACCTCACGGGACCTCGAATCTAACTCCTCAGGCGGGAGGCCTCGATGCAGGTTCCTCGGCTCACCACCTCCTCAGATAAAATGAAGGGATGTAAGTAGAGGGTGTGAGCATAAAGCTGTGGAAAATCCTCCCGAGCTCGACAAGGTTTAAAAGTATAAGCTTGGTCGGTCTCATTTTTTTAATAACATATCTTGTAGAAAACCATGACATTACAAATAGATTTCAAGTTTATATAAAAACGCCTAAGTAAATGTACACTCAAGCAACACGTAAACAGAATTATAAACAATTTCACCAAATACCATTTCCAACCGTTATTATTATTTTTTTTGGCAAGTGGCATACGAAATAGTAACCTTCACCCCTATCTCGTTATTTTTGTTTCTCAAACATCCTTACCGTGAACCTCTTGAGCACAGGTTGAGCATCACTTCTGAGGAACCTCGTTCATCATAGTAGTTTTCGAGCATCCTTCTGAGGTTATCTTGAGCATAGGTTGAGCATCATACAAGGAACCTCTTGAGCATGGTTTGAGCATCTTTGCAAGGAACCTCTCATTCATCATAGTAGTGTTTCTCGAAGCATCTTTACAAAGGAACCACTCTTGAGCATAGATTGAGCATCCTTCTGAGGAACCTCTCGACATCATAGTAGTTTTCTCAAGCATCCGCACAAGGAACCTCTTGAGCATAGGTTGAGCTTTTTATCCTTACAAGGAACCTCTCATTCGCATCATAGTAGTTTTTCTCAAACATCCTTCTACGAGGAAGCCTCTTAGACATAGTTGAGCATCGTTACAAGGAGACTTCTCGTTCATCATAGTAGTGTTTCTCGAGCATCATCCCTTCTGAGGAACCTCTTGAGCATAGGTTGAGCATCTTACAAAGGGAACCTCTCATCTCCTTTTATTTCCAATCTACTATATCATAAGCTCAGAATTTATCCTACCAACAATCAATCTCATAACCGGAGTCACTTATACAGAATCACTTATTATATGAGGTCCATAATATATAAGAATCTCCCACATGTTATATAAGAATCCCCATTATTTATATAAAGTCCCCATACTAAATAATAATCCCCCATCTTATGTTAAAATCCCATTACTATATAAGAATCCCCCATGTTATATATAAGAAATCCCCATCTTATCAGTGAATCCCTATATTATATTTAGATCCCCATTACTATACGAAATACACGTATTTATACTCGGAATCCACACATAAAAATATTCAGAGTGGTCAATCAGAGTAATTTCTTTCTTTTAGTGTTTTATGTCAGTGAGGTCGAAATGCGCAGAATCCTTTATATGAGTCAATCTTATAAAGATCCCCATTGTTACGTAAAAAATCCCAGTACTATAATAATGCATGACCATATTCGATCCCCACAATGTGTGACTCCCATGATATAGTTGAATCCCCAGTAGATTCACCGATCACCATACCGGAAAATTTATTTTGACTTCATCAATCTCTATGGCAAATCATTCCTTATATCTCCAATTTATTGGAAAAACTTCTAAAGATCACACAAACAATCATAAAACAATTCAAAAATAGTTAGAAAATACAAGAGATCCTTACCGCGATTATTTTATTTCACTACTCCACCACAAATCAGGAGTTAGAAATCAATCCCCGAAAGAACCACGTTTAGAATAAATTCCTCATTTCCACGTCTGAGAGAGAGAATGGTTTCAGAACACCAAATATAGCATTTATAATGACGATACATATATAAATACCTAGCCTCGATGTAAGTGAATAGTAAGCCCTACTTGGCTCTCTTTGGTTGGTATGGAGATCTTAAGCTTTTTGCATCACATTGCCCTTAAATCTCCTAGCCAGGCCTTCCTTCCTTCTTCTCCAACCTCCTAGGGGTGAGGTGTATAGGTGCAAATTAGGGTGGAAAATGAGAAAGAAAAGAAAAGTTTGGGTTTAATCCAGCTGCAAAAAATCTTGTTCATAGGGTATTTTTGAGACTTCTTCAAAATTACAGTTTTACCACTACACTCCAAATTCGATCTATGGGACTACTCTGGAGTTTTTAAATTTCGAATTCATTTTAATGTTATTTTAACCTAAAACATTTATTTCTATGATTCACGTAACCATTTTATTACCATCATTCTTATACTTTGATTTAAGAGGTAAAACTAATTGGAATGATGTTGATATTTAGACATGTGGGGTTCGGTCCACCCCCTTAAAGAAAGTTTCGATCCTGAAACTTACCTCTAGTAGAGAATAAATCACGGGTACTTCTCTCGTATTTCACAGCTCAGTTCCCATGTAGCTTCTTCCACTCCATGGTGTTTGCCACAAAACTTTCACTAATTCGGATGATTTTTGTTCTGAAGCACCTTTTCTTGAATAATAAAGTCTCACGGTTGTTCCTCATATGTTATCCCTCTTGGACCTGTATCTTCGAGTTTACGACCGGCTTTGCATTAGGTAGACACTTCCTCAACATTGATCGTGGAATACATCAGCGCACCTCGGTGTTGGCGGGTAATTGCAACTTATACGCCGCTTTACCTCTGCTGATCACTTCGTGGTCGATATATCTTAGTGCTAACTCCGCTCTTGCCGTCTAACCTCCTTTTTGGGGGACACCTTGAGGAATACATAATCCCCATCTTGAAATTCCAAGGGTCTTCGTCGATCTGCATAACTTTTAAATACACTTTGCGATAGTAGTCTCTCCGGATGATTGAATCTTCTGTAGTTTCGAAGACAATCTACGGCCCCGAACGGGCTACTCTCTTGGCGATCCGACAGTATCGGTGATGTGGCCTTCGTACAATGCCTCATAAGGTGTCAATGCCTTGATAGTGGTTGTTATGCGTAATTACCAATGACAAAGTAGTTTTGTTTACTTGAAGTCGACATGCGAAGCGCGTAACATGTCTTCCGCAACTGTATACGCTTCCGGATTATTATCCGTTTGGGGATGAAAAGTTGTTTTGAAATGCAACTTTGTCCCGATAAACGTTGTAGACTTTGAAGCCGTACCCTGAGCGGGAATCACGATTCGACCACGATAGAAGTGGAACTCCATGCAATCTAGCAATCTCACGGATATAGAGCTGGCTCAGAGTCTCGGTTGTGTCCGTGGTCTTCATACCCAGGAAATGAGCGGACAATCTCACGGATATAGAGCTGACTCAGAGTGTCGGTTGTGTCCAGTGATTATCTGGGGAAATGGCGGACTTGTTGAGTCTATCAGCAATAACCCGTGCGACATTATGCCTCGTGCGATTAGTGGAAAACCGAATCGAAGTCATGGTGATGTGATCCACTTCCACTCTGGATGAGGCAGAATTTATAGTAATCTCGGTAGTTGGTGCTCGATCTTTGCATTGACTGTAGCACATTTTGAAATGTATCTAGCCACATCCTTTTATTCCCTTCCACCAATACTGAACTGTGTCTGATTACATTTTGTTACTCTGGATGGATGGGAGAACTTGGGCGATGGCATTCACCTAATACTTCTTCCACTGATCGATCATGGTCGGGTACCGTAACTACGGCAAGTAACTTGTCATTAATTATTGCCTAATTCTCAACCATCTCGATCCTCTCCAACCCTCTTTCATTATAGCCTCCGACTCATTGTCTTGGCGCGGCGATGCGATCCTTTGTTGAAACAATGGTTGAGCCTCTGAATTGAATAACATGTTGAGTTGCGCTACGATCCATGGTCTAAAAATCTGCGGCGTCTTGCTTCCATTCACTTAACCGACAGTGGTTCTGCAGAGACTTTACTAAATTGCATCTGCCTATTTCTTTCGAATGATAGTTGAGTGTGAAATCATAGTCTTCAGTACTGGCCCTGCTAGATTCAAGTCTTTTGTGTGAAAGATATACTTGAGGCTCTTATGATCCGACTCCTTGAATTCTCTTTATACTCGTAGCACCTCCACAACCGAAGTAAAACCGGCGTGGTTCTAAGTCATGATTGGGAGTGAATTCATTCATGAGTCTTGAGTTGCCTCGAACATAGCAACTACCTTCCCCGCATTGAGACATCAGGCCTGTGAAGCATGGTGTACACCTCGTGTGCTTCCCCATTGTTTTGGAATAATAAGGACAGCGGCGGACTGTCATTCTCACTTCAGAGTCTTAACCAGTTCACCTCACAGTCTGTAAATTTCTCCTTCTTGGTCGAGGCGGAGTCATTAGCATTCTGACTTGGAATCCTCCGCAAACCTCTAGATAGTAGCCTACTAAGCCTAAAAGCTGGTATCATTAAATTATTTGGTTCAACCATCATTTTTAAGTATTATTATTGTTCTTCTTTCACATTAAATGATATGTTAATTTACTATAGTGATGATGTGTTCGTCTGTGCTGCGAGATCAACATTACCTGTTCCGACACCACATGGCGAGAATTCGCCTCAGCCGTCAAAACTCGCATTTTCTCATCTTAGCATATAACTTATGCTCCCTCAAAGTCTGGAGCACAATTGTGAGATGGCGTTCATGTTCCTCGGGGGTCCGTGAATAGATTAGTATGTCATCAATGAACACAATGACAAATTGATCAGTCCGTTCGAAATACCTGTGCATCAAATCCATGAAAATACGCTTAGTTAATCAGGCGGCATTGCAGGTGTACCAAGTGACACATCTGGGTGTGCGGAAGCGGAGTCTTAGAATATCACCATCACGATTCGCAATTGATGGTACCGCATGCGCGCTATCAATCTTAGTGTAATGTAGAACCCCTCAGAAAGCGATCCAATAGGTCATCTATGCGGGGTAAAGGGTATTTATTTTCAGCATCACCCGTTGGCGTTTGTAGTCGGTAACGAATGGTTTCATCATGCTTCACTACGAAGAAAGTAGGGCTCCCAAGGTGAGGTACTTAAGGCTTGAGATAAACCTAATATTCAACAATGGTCAATTGCTTCCTTAACTCCTTTAGCTCCAAGGTGCCACATGCGGTAAGGGAGCCGTGGATATAGATTGATTCTGGATAGAGTCAATCTTGAATTCAATCTCTTTGTGGGGTGCTGCTAGTAGTTCATATGGAAGACATCAGGAATCTGATACTACTAACACCGCCCTCATAGGGTCCTTTCATCTTCTCTCCAATCAAGCTATTCGAAAGTCAAGTGGCTCCTGTAGCTTTCAGAATTTACTACTCATGGTAGGAAATGGATGGGAAGCCGGTCATTAATGGCGAATCTACCACTCTGTGGCTGGAGTGTAATTCGCTTGCAAAAACAATCCACCACTGCCCGGAAAGTGGACAGTTAGTCCATCCCAAATATAACATCATACCCCTTCAAATCTAGAGCAATCAAGTCCACAATTAATTTGTGCTCCTGTCTGAAACAGCGACCCTTGCGAGCACGGATGGTACCGATTGTTCTCAGTGAACTTCTTCAGGCATTTTAATGGCTACTCTGGCTTTTCAAGTTCAATCCCCGAATCAATAGCATATGTAGTGCGTATAAATGAATAAGAGTCGCACTAGGATCAAATAGAATTCGAGACCCATAGTTATAAGAAGAATGATACCTTCACAACTGCATTGGAGACATCTTCCTACACTTGGTGGTCAAGCAAACACTCTCCACTTGGATAACATCGCACGGGGCTCGATGTCGGCTAGCTGTGATGATGGCCTAGATGGGGTGACACAATTGCTGCTGTCATAGATCTGCTTTACGTGGCCATTCCTGCAGGGTGAATCAGTGGACATTCAAGCATGTTGCCTCATGAAGGGGACTAGTGTCTGCTCCAGCTGTTGCACCTCAGGCCCCCTCCCCCCCAGCTAAATGGGTCACAGGTCCAGTACATGCAGTGCAGGCGACGATAGTGTCGCCCTCACGAACTCCACCTCTGCTCTTTGGTCGGATCGGACCTCCCCTCACCCAGCTCTGTCGTCGTTGGCTATCCTCTATTATCCCTCTCCACAAGTGCAGCTCGATCCACCATATCCCCATAGTCTCGTATCTTGAGAGATACTAACTTCTCTCGGATGGCGGCCTCGGGTACATTCAAAGCGCTTAGCCGGTTGGCCTCCGTGAGATAAACTCCATGGCATAGGGATAGCTCGATCAAACCTCCTCTCATACTCAGCCACGAGTTGTACTGCCACAGTAAATTAGAAGCGAGAGTCGGCTTTCATTCTATCCACGACGGATGCGATACTTGTCTTGGAAGATACGATCGAACTCCTTTAGTAAAGTGCTTGATGTCCCTCCTTCTCTTTACTGATTCCCACCAGTGATCGGCCTCTCCATCAAATAAATACGTTGTCAAGCCGACTTTAAAGTCTTTGGCTACTCTGGCCATCAAAGACTTTTGTCACCGGCGAGATCACATCCATATCTGGGGTTTGACACCAGCAGAAAGTGGGTGGGCTTTGCCTTAAAATTCTTGAAGAATGACCATTCTTCGATTCTCTTCTCCATTGCCCAATACTTGGGCTGAGTAGTGAAAACCCCCTTGGTGTAGTTGTTATTTGTTTCTATTATGATGTTGCACTAGAGTGAGGTTCTCTCATTGATAAATGCCATTCATGGCGTCGGGAGGTGGTGGTGGTGATTTGCTTGGCTTCCTGACCAACGCTTGTCAAACATCTCGTCCACAGTCCATTGTGCATAATTACAAATTTAGTTCCTTGATGTAAGACATCCTAGTGTCGACCATCTTGCCCCACTAATCCTCTCTCCATGATGGTACCCCATAATACGGCTCCATGTAGACATAAAGCCTAGCTCGATCTGACTTTGTAATAGTGAATCCACACACACAGGTTGGCATTACCTTACTAACCACCATTTACACTATGAGAGCACTAATAAAATCCATAAATAACCGGGGGTACTTAATTTGACAAAATTCGGGCAGAGTCTCCTTTGTTCGGGGAGCTCTACCCAAAACATAACCTGTGCAATTCTAATACATCAACCACCTTGGGCCCACTTATCCATAAAATATTTACAACATTATCACCAAAAGATTTCCATTCTAGCATGTATTGCAAATAACCTTCCCGAAGAATTAAAGCCAGCCATGGCCACGATATCATCTTTTGTACATCTTCAGCTGGATATTCGTGAGAAAATTAAAAAAATCATCGTAGGCGAAATGCGCCTTGCTTGCCCTACCTTGGCCTCAGCTGAGTTCCTTCACCTGAGGGACCTCGGAATCTAACTTTCCTTCGAGCGGGGCCTCCCAATGCACGAGTTCCTCAGCTCCTACCACCTCCTCAAAGGTAAAATCTGAAAATGGATGTAAGTAGGGGGGGGGTGAGCATAAAATACATGGAAAATCCTCTGACTCGACAAAGGTTTAAGAAAAGTATGAAAAAGCGATTCAGTCTCATTTTTTTATAACATATCATAGATTATACCATTTTCTGAAAACCATGACATTCTGAATAGATCTCGAGGATTTATATGGCACGTAAATGTACACTTTCGAATGACACGTGAATTATAAACAGTTTCACCAAATACCATTTCCAACCGTTATTTTTTTTTTTTTGGCAAGCGGCATACGAAATAGTAACCTTCACCCCTATCGCGTTATTTTTGTTTCTCAAACATCCTTACCCTGAACCTCTTGAGCATAGGTTGAGCATCCTTACAAGGAACCTCTCATTCATCATAGTAGTTTTTCATCGAAGCATCCTTACAAAGACCTCTTGAGCATAGGTTGAGCATCCTTACAAGGAACCTCATTCATCATAGTAGTGTTTTTCTCAAACATCATTCTGAGGAACCTCTTGAGCATAGGTTGAGGCATCCTTACAAGGAACCTCTCATTCATCATAGTGGTGTTTCTCGAGCATCCTTCTGAGGGCCTCACCAGGCATAGGTTGAGCATCCTTACAAGGAAACTCTCATTCATCATAGTAGTTTCTTAAGCATCCTTACAAGGAACCTCTTGAGCATAGGTTGAGCATCCTTACAAGGAACCTCTCATCTCCTTTTATTTCCAATCACTATATCATAAATTTATCCTACCAACAATCAATCTCATAACCAGTCATCATACCAGAATCACCCATATTATATGAGAATCCCCCATAATATATAAAAATCCCCCGTGTTATATAAGAATCCCCCATGTTATATAAGAATCCCCTATACTATATAATAATCCCCCATACTATGTTAGAATCCCCCATACTATAAGAATCCCCCATGTTATATCTGAAAAATCCCCATACTATCTGAGTCACAATGCTATTAAGATCACGTTACTATATAAGAATCCCAATGTTATATAAGAATCCACATAAAGAAATCATTAAATTGAGTCGAAATCGAGTAATTTTCTTTTCTTTTAAACGAAACATGTAGAGTGAGTTTGAAATATAGCGAGATCACTATGAGAATCCTCTTATATAAAAATCCCCTATGTTCACATTAAAATCCCCATCTTATGCAATGTCATGACCATATATTTCGATCCCATGTAGCTCCCCACTTGTGTAGTTAGATCCCACTAGTTCCTCAATCACCATACCGAAAGTTTATTTTACCAACCATCCCAATCTCCTGACGATCATTCCGCATATCTCGATTTCTTGGAAAAACTTCTAAGAATCCACGAGCAATCTTAAACAATTCAGAAATAGTTAGAAAATCTGAGAGATCATACCCATGTTATTTAGCTACTCACACAAATCACTAGGAGTTAGAAATCCAATCCCCAGAACAAATTTAGAATAAATTCCTCATTCCACGTCTGAGAGAGGATGGTTTGAACACGGAAATATAGCATTTATAGCTAGAAAACGTACATATATAAATACCACGACAGCCTCAATGTAAGTGAATAGGAAAACCCCTACCTTAATCTTTGGTTGGTATGAGATCTTAGCTTTTGTATCATTTGCCATAAATCTCTAGCTGGGCTATTCCTTCCTTCTTCTCCAACGATCCTAGGGCTTGAGGTGTGAAGTGCGAGCAGGGTGGAAAAATCTGAGAAAGAAAGAAAAGTTTGGGTTTTTATCAAGCGCCCCGAAAATCTTGTTCATAGGGTATTTTTGTTTTTAACCCCGAAATTACAATTTGCCCACTACACTCTCCAAATTCGGTCTATAGGACTCTTTTGTAAGGTTTTTCGATGTTCGATTCATTTTAGCAATGTTATTTAACCCTAAAAACCTTTATTTCTATGATTTACGTAACTATTTTACCTTATAATTCTTATACTTTGATTTAAGAGGTAAAACTAATTGGACGATTATTGATATTTAGACATGTGGGGGTTTACACTTCTTGTACAATAAGTTTTCATTCATTTTTATTACATTTGGTATCGTTATTGGGGGTACTACCAGAACATAATGGTTGTTGTACAATCAACGATATTTTCCATATGTTTGTAATATAATGGTACTACCATAATAATAGGTACTCGACAAGTTTAGGTCCTAATTACCATCGGCCTTTATGATAATTGCTACCGCCAACATCTTGTACTATAGCAGTAGGGGAACTACCGGTACTACCATAATGTAGGAACAGGAAACAAACTCATAGCAAAATTATGATATTTTCATATGTTGTAATAGTAGTACTACCATAATATGTGTTCCAACAAGTTTTGAGCCTATTTAATTACTAATCGACTTTGTAATGGTACCACTATATCTTGGAAGTACTATCATATGAGCTGGAGGTACTACCTTGTACTATCATAACATCTGGAGTACTATCATATGACGAGGTACTACTCGATACCACCATGACAAAGGCGATGGTAATTAGTAGGGTTGTGAGCGGTTTATTCAGTTCAATTTTTAATATAAATTGTAACCAAACCGATTATTACATCGATTTTAATAAGTCATAAGTAGAATAATTAGATTGCACATTACATTCGGTTTAAGCAGGAATAAAAAATAAAAATTGTAATATACTATAAGTATGTCTGAAAATATAAAAATAAAACTAATATATTTTAATATTATCAAAAATCAAATTAATTTCTCTCCAATTTTGTATAAATAGAATTTAAAAATAGTATTATCAAAACTAATTTTTATCCTTTAATACTCAAACAAATTCCTAAAAACTATCCAAGTAAAATTAAAATAAATCAATTTTATCCTTCAATACTTACACAAATTCATAAAAATAAATATGTTAATAAACATTAAAAAATAAAAATATTGAATAATATTCACAATAAATTATAGATTTATCAAATAAATATTTTAAACCTAATAAAAAAAACTAAAATTATCTATCACATTATTTCGTTGAATAATTATCTATAAAACCTTTTACTTAAAAAAAAGAAAACCTAATAAAACAATTTTAGAATAATTATCTATAAAACTAAAATTAACATTGAATGATTCCTAGAAATAAATTTTATCTCTTCACAAATAATTTTAATTAATTTTATTCCTCAAAGAAATAATTTCATAGAAAATGAAAAAAAAAAATAAAAAGAGATATTGAAGAAAATTACCTTTGAAGATTTATCCAAATCTTAATTTGTCATTATCATGAACACCAAAGAAGATGGATAAAAACTTAAGAAGAAGAAGATGAGTAAAAACTTAAGATGAAACAATAGAAAATTTCTTAAGAGTTTTTCAAATATTTAAAATAACATAGAAGTTTAAAACACTATAATATAAAAAGTGTAACTAATTAAAATTTTGAAAGTTTCAAAAAATCAAACTAGAAAATAGAATAAAGCTAACATCCTCAAAATAAATAAATAAATAAAAGCTAACATTTATTTCTCGATTGGTTCCATTTTTTTCTTCTTCTTCTTTGATGATGAATGTGAACACATTTGTTCAATTTTAAATTTAATAGAGTTTAAATGTTATTAATGTTAAAATGGAATTGATTCAATTCGGTTTAATCGGTTTATGTACTTGTTGGAACACCTATTTATTATCGTAGTACCAAGTATATTACAAACATATGAAAATTTCATACATATTGCTATGAGTTTGTTTGGTTCCCATTATGGTAGTATTAATTAGTACCCTAGTTCGTTATGGTAATACTCTTAGTATGTTAATAGTAGTGCCATTACAAGGGTGATGGTAGTGATGATCTAAACTTGCTAGAACACCTATTATTATAGTAGTACCACCATATTACAAACATATGAAAATATTGTTGATTGTACAACAATCACTATGTTCTGGTAGTACTCTTAGTATTGATACCAAATGCAATAAAAATGAATGAAAACTTATTGTACAAGAAGAAAAATAACATAAAATATAGTTACATTTATGAAATTGAGGCACCATTACATAAAATGGTGGCATGAGTGTATTAAGCGTTTATTACTGTTACATACAATTTGATATTGACACGAAAAAATGTGATTACATCTCAAATATCAACTAAACAATCTCACTTTGCAAGCTTCCTGGATCCCCTTATATTCTTCATTACTTTCATGCGTGATCATGGTGCAACATGTCTTTAATGATGGTATTGCATTTACAAATTTGAAATGAAAAACAATGATTAATGAACCAATTCAACGAAATTAATGCATATAGGTTAAGCACGTTTAATATATAACATATCGGAATTACATGTCATCAAGTCGATGTTGTCTTGTTCCAATGCTCCATACGTTTGATGACAAATACATCACAATCATTTTATAAACAAAATGTAGAACAATTTTGGTGAAATAAGAAGTGCAAATTTTATATTGATGGAAGAGAGGTGAAACAATGTAATGTACATATAAAATAATTAACATTATGATAAATTACATGTTTGTATGGGGTGTTTGCAAAAGTTATGCTAGTACTAGTTAATAACCCTAGTATTGATTGATAACAATATAATGTACATGTAAAAACAATAACAATGTAATTTATAGGTTGGTAATAATTGTTTCTAATTTTTAATGGTAGTACTAATTATTACCCTCAGTATATTATGTTATCTTAGGTAGTATGTTATTGTAATACCTAGTATGTTATACTGGTACCACCTATATGTTGTGGTAGTATGGCTAAGTAATAATTAGTAATACTCCATCATTGCTAGTACCACTAGTAAGTTATGGTGGTACCCCCTGTATAGCAATAGTGTAGTACATTATATATAATACATTCTATTTGGTAATTTTTTTTGCAATTTGGACATTTTCTCATTATGGTGGTACCCGATGTTATGGTGGTACCACTAGTATATTCTACTCGTATGGTAGTACCCACGATGCGTTATGGTGGTACCCATAGTATTATGAGTAGTACCAATGCAGCAGCTGAATCTCAAACCAATTACAAAAATAACAAGTGTTTGTTTAGGTAGTGCCAAATAATACAAACCTTCCTTATTAACTCACCCAATTTGACCCGATAATTCATTGGGAGTTTGTACACAGGATACTTGGTGGCGTGCAAAATCCATAGATCAAATTTTCCGCTCTGCGGACAAGTTTGTGTGACGGAGAAAATCTCTATCTGTGAAGTGCCTCGATGCGCTGCTTTCGACCACGTCACGTGCGCTGAGTCCTCATCTGGCGCCTAAGTCCTCGTCACAGCTGTTGGCAGGTGTGCGTGGGCGCTCCCTGGCCTTGTCGTGCGCGACAAAGCTCTCTATCATGCGCATTTGCTTACCGTGTGTGCCCAGCATCGGCACGCCAACCCTGCCGTGCGTGCGGCACTATCGCGATATGGGAAATCCCATGTCCTGGAATTCTCCGTCGCGACATGAGAAAAACTCTATCGCAACAGCATGGTTGTGAGAAGTTTGTCGCAATAGAGAATTCTCTGTCACGACAAAACTCCTCTGTGGCGCCGGTCTACGCCGCCCGACTCTATTGTGTGCGAAAAATTTTCTATCCACATTGACTTCTGTCCACGACATCGAAGCCTCTGTCGGGATTACTAAGTCCCCTTAAGGCCAAACTTTGTCGAGACACTACACCCACTGTCGCGACATGGAACAAGATATCTATGTCGCGATAGAGATATCTATGTCGCGATAGAGAATTCTCTATCGCGGTAGAAACCCAAAAATGGGCAGTAGCCCACTCTTTTGCATTTCCTGCACTTCCAACTCTCTTCCAATGCATTTCATGCAATACTACTGCCTTTGTACAATTTCTACAAGTAGTAAAAACCT
The DNA here is from genome assembly GCA_016808115.1 of Tetrastigma voinierianum. NCBI lineage: Eukaryota > Viridiplantae > Streptophyta > Magnoliopsida > Vitales > Vitaceae > Tetrastigma > Tetrastigma voinierianum. Next base: position 241,396 of record JAEQBH010007027.1, read on the forward strand.
GGGAACTCTAGTAACACTACACTGAACAAGTCCAAAAATAAGTTTTTATTACAAAACTTCTCATTTATGTCTAAATGGATATTCTATCCGGAATATTATGAGGAATACATGAATGAGCCCGGAATCAGGCCCTTTTTCACAGCAATTCTCTTAGGGCGTGTTTCATCCCCCTGTGTACCTCTAGTACTTGAAAAATATTTTCCCACAGCGAGGTGGCTTGATACTACAATAGAAAAATTCTCTACCAAGAGTACACTTCCACTGAAATGCACTATGATATACCACGTACATCATACATTCTATCTAAAATCTTAATCCTATATGGAATATTTCATGTAATGAATAGAGATGAGACTCCTCCCTGCCCATAGCTTAGAAGTCTGACCGACTCTTCACACATGTGGCCTTAGTGTGGAAACCTATCGATGGTGTTTCACCAGACTCTTTTCTTAAACAAAATCTATTTGCTTTTTTAAACTGAGACTTATTGGAATATCCTCCGTTCATTTGATTTTGTCAAATCTGTAATATTATGCATTGTAGACACAGTTTTTGGGTTTACAGCGGGATGCACACCTTTTCAACATTTTTACGGTCTTTCAGCGGTGATCATATCTGCTTGAATGGTGGGTCTTTCACCTTGGGGAGGATCTACCCATGCTGTAACCTACGTATATATATATATATATTTTTCATGTTAGCCTGTAAGTGAGTCTTAATTTTTGGACGTTGTCCATTTCGAAACTCATACATTCACAAGAATGGTGAATAGCCATTATGTTCACACGACTTAGACATGATATTCATGTAAATGTAATGATATCATTCATCATATATTATATTACATGCATCATGAGAGCTACATATAACATTTCCAAATCATGGATAATTATATTTTCTACATATAATTTCCATTCACTATATCTCATGTCAATACATCAAACAAGCATATATTAACACTTGAGTTTTCACACAAACGAGGATATTCATTTTGACGACACCACATCATCAGCTCCACCAAATCAAATAACGATTAATTCGATCCGAACCTGTGACATGTTATTCATTTTTCGACGTAACACACAACAAAGCCGAAGACATGAGTCCAGGATCCAAAGCGAAGCCTCGAGCACGATGCAGGACGGCGAGCAGTCCCAAAATTTCTAATATTGGTCCCAATCTCGGGGTGAATCCCACTTACAAATTACGGCCAGAAAGCATGTGCCCATTAAATGGCCTTTAGGCTAGAAATAACTCAGTAGAAAAAATTTCATACCTCTTAATTTGATGAAACTCTGCGATTTTTTGTACCGCGCGCTCGTTGTGTGGACCGACTTTAATTCTCGGGGACCGTGAGCTTGGCGTCGAACCTTGAAATTTTTCCTCTTATTTCCTCTCTCTTGTTTCCTTCTGTAGATTTTCCTTCCCACCTCTCATTTTGTTTTCCTCGAATTGATCCCAAAAGTGGGGAAATTTCCCCCCACTTTCCTACCTTGTCCCACCACCTCACACTTGTCCCTTTCTCATTTCTCCTTATTTCCTTTTTCTTTTTTTCCTTTTTTTTTCTCTTTCATTCTCCTTCACCGATTTGATCAAAAGTGGGGGAAACTTCATCCTAGTGTCATGTGTCACATGCATTAAGTATCACCTGTTTGGTTGCCTCGAAAATGTGAAATTTGTTGGTTGAATCAAACCCAGTCGATTAGTATGGGCGCGTCAGAATTAAATGATGAAGTTCGTTTAGATCATTGAGAGATGAAAATTTCAAGTTTCTACTTGAAATTGATATTCTCATTTTAAAAATTGAATTTTCTCGAGTTTACACCACCTATGCGATGTGGAGTCTGAAACGTTATATTATGGTTGTAGGTATTCATTCATGACACATTTATTGGTAAACCTATATACGATAGTACCACTAGTAAGTTATGGTGGTAACCTTAGTATAGTATGGTAGAATCGGGTTGTACATTATATATAAGACTACATATTCATACATAAGGTAGTCCCACGACCTTTATTCTAGATCTTGCTAAACAAAGGTAAACATAACTAATTTGAAAAACAAATAGAACACCTAAATATCGAGTAATATTTATATGAAAAAACAAACAAATAACTCCTGAAACTAATAAAGGTAACTCCTTTATTTGAAAATCCGAACATGGAACATCCAAAATTTAATAAAGACTCCTTTATTTGCAAAAAAAATGAACATAAAACACCTAAAAATGCAAAACATGAATGTATATATAAAAAATCAAACTTGAAAACATAAAATTATAGCTTACTAATATAAACAACTTCCTTTCCTTGAAAACGAGGGATGATTGCTTGCAAAACACGAGACAAATAAAACGAGAGGAGGGGAAGCTTTAGCAAAATGAGAATGAGAGTTAAAGAGATGGAGTGAAGATGAAGGGGCGAAGAGGAAGGAAAAGGAAGAGCCGAGGAAGAAGAAGAATAGGAAATTTTTTTTAGTTTTTATTTTGATTTTTTTACTTTTCTTGCTATGGGGGTTGGATTTACTATAAGGGTATTTTGGGGTCTTTTTTTGGTAATCATTACATTTTTACATGAAAAATAATTATTTTTTTCCTAACGATTAGTATTGAGCAATGTAAAACAAAAAACTTTTCATAGATTTTTCAATATTTTGTCTAATGATGTAGACCAGCACCAATTTTCCAATAAATTATGTTACAATATTAAACCAAATAATTTATTATAAGAATAAAATAATGAGATAATAGTAGTATAATATTAAAACAACAGGGGAATATTAGTTACTCTTCACATCTCGAAATATGGAGATGGAAATGGATGATGGTTGAAGTGCATTTTTTGGTGCAAATCTCCAGTATAGATAAGTTAAAATAGAGAATAGTTAAGTTCCTTTATAATATTATAAATGTTTCTTCTAAATTTGTTTCCTATAGGGACTCGAATGCTAGACCCCTCCCATCTCTATGTGCTTGCTCTTAGTGCCAGACTAAGTCCATATTGACTTTTGGTTTTTCTAATAAATAAAGGGTGCTTTGCATCTTACTATTATACAGCGGTTATTTATTGTGTTGACGGATGGTTGAAATAATAGTTATTTTAATTGTACCATTTGAGATTCTGAGCTTTAATCTCAGTCTAACTGTGTTAAAATTGTTTTATTAATTATGATGCGTACTTAATGCTGTAAACCACATGACATGTGACAAAATTTGTCATATTTGAATGGAAGATTTCCAAACTCGAATCCTTTTAAGAACTGAATATTATAATGTGATATGTAAAGTGAATAGTTGTGAAATAATAATAGTATTCAGTGAATGGTTGTAAAAAAGGATGGTTATAACATATTTAAATGGTTTGGATTACTGTTGATTTTTTTTGGAATTTTACTTTAACATACATAATGACAATTAGAATGGTGCGTGGACATGCCAGGAAATTAAGTATTTCTAAACTAATATTGCACCGAAAATCAAACTTCTAATTAGACGAAAATTAGGTTCCATGATTATCTTGACAGTTCCCTAGAATCTAAGTTAAAAATGCCACAATAAATAGCTGAAAATATTTGTATTTCAATGAGAAAAATAAATATGAAAAAACAACTGAAAAATAAAATAAGCTTGAGTCAAATCATTTAAAATATTTAAACTACTAAAGTGTTTCATTATTTATTGATTAATTAGATTTGTTTCATGTCTTTCCTCATTTTCAGTGATCTCTATGAATAAGCGTCATGTTCTTCATCAGGGAGACTTGGTTCATAATTTTCTTCATCTCTCCACGTTCTAACTATCTACTTCTACCTGTTGCTCAGTTTTTAGCTTCACTTCTAGAAAACTTGTTGCGCCTTATCGATTGTGGTGACTGTCCCTATAGAAATCCTACTCTCTTAACTTCATGGGTTTAGGCTTTAGAAAGTTAATTCCACAAAAAATAGGTTTGAACCTACTTAATTTGGCATCTTAGAAATTGGCCTATGCCTATTAGTTGGGCCTTCTGAAATGGATGCTCAAAAATTGTTTGGAGATAATAATTGCTCCCCACATACATTATGGCATGAGGGTCATATTGTATGTATTAAAAGCCCCGAATATCCTCTCTTAGCCTCATTTTCACCATAAGGCCTAAAGTCTAATTTACTGTCCACGACTTAAAGTTTTCAAAGGTAAGAACAAGTCAATTTAAATAAATGGAGAGAAAAAGTTTTCTCTTCCAAAAACCGGGAAAAACCCAACTTTTTGTTCTTTCCCACGAAATAATTTATTTCAAGGGCTTGGATTTTGCCAAGAAAATCTTTTGATTTAAGCAAAAAAAAAAAAAAAAAAAAACCTAGATTTACCTCATTAACTTCCATCCAAAAATCATCTCTCTCAAAACCCTAACACCCAAAACCTCATTCTTTCTTCTTCACTTTTCATCAACCCTTTATTTTCTTTTGTCTCAAACAAACCACTAGCATGACCATAATCTGCTGTGCCCTCAGTTCATACTCCTCTCACAGATCTTTATACCATCAAACGCCGCGACAAACATTTCTTAGCTTGGATCGTTTCTTCATCAAGTAAACATATTTCTTACTTCTTAAAAATATTGTTCGTAGTTGACCTGAATGAATTCTCATTGTTCATTAGGTTCGATCATTGTCTTTTTTTTTTCGCGAAGAATGTATGTAAACAAGTTTTTGACAATGAGAATTAGGTTTAATCCCTGCCAAATTTTTTTCTTTTTTTCCATGAATAATTGATGAAAATACCTTTTCGACAATGAGAATTAGATTTAATCCTTGCCAAAAAACAATTTGTGAAGAATAGATGATTCTAAATGAAAACAGTTTTTTTGGCAATAAGAGTTAGATTTAATCTCTACCAATTTTTTTTTTTTTTTTTTGACATCAGAATTAAGTTGTCTATGAAAATCAGGAGGATTTTGGTGTTTTTTATCAAAACAATTTTTTTTAGCAATGGATTAAGCATAATCTCTATGCCATAAAAATTTTCATGGAGAATTGATAAAAACAAATTTTTTCGGCAATAGAGATTAAGTATAGTCCTTGCTAGAAAAATTTTTCCATGAAGAATTGATAAAAACAAATTTTTCGGCAATAAAAAATTAAAACACAATGTACGGAGAAAATTTTTCCATCAATTATTTTTCGTAAGCAATTGCCAGAACTCTCTTTAACTTGGATTCTTTTCACGCAAATTCTTTACTACTTGAGAAAAAAAATTTCTCTTAAACAAAATGAATTGTCTTGAAAATTTGTTGTCTTTTTCTTTCATATGCATTAGGTAAGATTTATTGAAGTCTTACCATTTTTTCTTCTTGGTAAATGGAAAAATTTATGATGAATAATCTTGATTCACTGAACACTTTACACAAATGCACTTATAGTAATGACATTGCATGTAGTGGATCAAGGTGGCATTATGCCTACCTTTGAATTTGTGTGATGATGTACTGTTTTGAATTTGAATTAAAGTGGTCCTGAGACCTACTTTATTTATTTGAAATACATATTATTAGATATAGCATTTACATTATTAAAATGTATGTATTTGAAAAGAATTGCTAAAAATACTCTTTCTTAACTAAAGTTAGACTATTACAATTTCATCTATCTTTGCATGCTTTGCATAGGCAGGAAAAAATTCGATTTTTAAAATGGTAAAACGGTAATTCGGTTGAAAAAGCTTGAATTTTAGATATCGGATGATGGCTTGAACTTACTTGATCGGGATCGTCTCAGAATCTAAATTACTAGTTAGATTCGTCGTATTCAGAGATAGTTGGATTTTACATTTTTGGTGTAGGAAGTGTAACAAGATGACAGCGTAGCACTTAGTTGGTGTTTCATTTTAAAGCCATGTGTCAAATTAGGAATCAGTCAAACAAAGGGTCTGGGGTGACCATGGAGGCCATGTGTCACGCCACAGAAAAGAAATCAGTTTGGATAAGATAAAGAAAGGGAGCAAATGAGAAGGGACATGTGTGTGGCAAGGAAGATGGGAGAAGATTTCCCGCGAGATCAAGTTGGAACAATTAGATTGGGAGAAGGGGAAAACAGGAAAGAAAAAGAAGAAAAGAAAGAGAAGAAGAAAAGAGGGTGGCTCCATCTTCTCTCTCAGATTCTGGAGATCGGGTCCTTGATTTTCTGTCGGAGTAAATGAGTTAAATGTGAGAGGCTTCACATGGGCGCAGAATCAGAGTTTAGTCAAACTCAAGAGGTAGGGGTTTCTCTTCTACTTTGGTTATTCTTGGTCTAAGAGCCATTTAATGGCATGGGGTAAAGGGGATGTGAGTGGCCGTGCGGCTAAGTCCCATTTTAGGATTAGATATGAATACAAGGGTTGTTTTGAGCAATCCAAAGACTGATTTAGGCTGTTGATGGGACCGTATGTGTTGTTTTTATGTGTTATTGTTGGAAAAATGAATAACATGTTGGTTGTGTGAAAAATCATGTTAATATATGCTTATATGATGTATTATTGAGATGCTGATGGATGTAAATTATATGAAAATACTGTTATCCATGATTTATTAATGTTGTATGTAGTACTCATCATGCATGCAATATGAATTGGCATGAAATGGCATTCCGCATTTCATATGCACGGGGACATCGTGTGAAACGGGTGTGAGTGCATGACATGGTTTTGGAAAAAAAATTTCGGAGGATGTCCACTAAATTATATCGGAGGGTTGTTCAACAAATTTTATCAAAGTATGTCCAATAAATTATATCGGAGATTGACTTGATGAGTTTTAAAAAACAAAATCTTGTTTGAAATAGTTTTCATTTATAGCAAATGCATGTGAGGGGAGTTGGTGAGGACTCGAGACATAGGGCATGACATGTAGACATTGATAAGAATGTGCATCTTTTTACTTGAAAGTGTGTGTGTTTGCCATGTGCACTTAGGTGGGGTAGCCCTTGTGGGAGAATTCAAATACTAAGCATTCTTTCGCCCGTCATAGGAAAATATTGCAGGCGAATGGAAATTTGCAGGGAGATGAAACACACCCCAGATGGATTGTGAAAAAGGCCCGAAAATTTGGCTTTCTGCTGTGTTTTGTAAAGTGCGAGCGGCCAGTTTTGGTATATGTAAATGAGAAGTTTTGTAATAAAAACTTATTATTGGACTTATTCAATGTAGTGTTAATAGTTTTCAAAAATTTTATACTGCCTGCAATGTATAGAGGCAAAAGTATGGAATTTACTGCATTTGGGTGAGAGCTGGAGGTGCAGAAAAAGGGCTAGAAGGGCTATTGCCCGTTGGTGGGTTTGGGTCGCGACAAAGCCTTTTGTTTCCATGTCGCGATAGGATTTGGCTAGGTGGGGTGTTCCTGGGTCACGGTTGTGGTTGCTCTCTGTTGTGACAATGTCGTGACAAGGTTCCGCCTGTCGCGACGGGACCCGGCCGGTAAGAGGTCAGGAGTTCTGATAGGAGCTTAGTGAGGCGAGAGATTTTGTGTTGCAATAGGGTTGCTGGTGTTGCGAAGCCTTAGTTTCACGAGTTGTGTCGCGATAGGGTATTCTATGTCGCGACAGAGTGTGGCCAAGACTAAAGGACCTTATGTTGTGACACAGCATTTTGTGTCGTGACAGAGTTCGCTAGGCCAGGAGTTTTCTGTAGCGACATAATGTTTTTATGTTGCGACAGAGTGGGAAATGTTGGAGAGGCTTTATGTCGTGACATAATATTTTATGTCGCAACAGAGTGTTGCGATGATTAAGGGATTTTATGTTGTGACAGGAAAATTACGTCGCGACATAGTTGGCCAGGCTAGGTAGTTTATGTCGCTACAGAGGATATTTAGGTCGCGATAGAGCTAGCCACGCCGCGGCGGAGGCTCACATTGCCTGACGGGCGGGCTCGCACAACGGGCATGCTGCGCGCCAGTTGGGATCTTGTATACGATAGAGTTGGCCCAGTAACACGATAGAGAATTCTGTTCTGACGGGCTTGAACGAGCTTGGGGTTCCCATGTGACGACATTCGTCATTAGTTGAGTTTGGTCTAAACGTGAAGGATGTGTCGTGACATAGCGCGAGGGCGAATTGGCGGCGGAGTTAACGCGTAGCGGGAGCCTAGGTGCAACAATAAGCGCTCTGAGCACGCCTGACGGTCTGGCGGCGTCTGGAGACGGATCGCAGCGTGCGGCATAGGTGCTGCCACATACGATAAAGGAGTTTATCACCAATGATGGCCGGCGTGCGCGGCGGGCATGCGCATCTAGCGCGAATGCGGTGATGGGGACAGGTGTTGTGATTTTCTAACGTGATGAATGTTTGTGCGAAAAAAGACCGCGGGTTGATCTGTGCGACAAGTGGATCTTTGTAATGATGGATGGACTGTCGTTTGGTGATGATAAAATGCCATGGTGATAACTGTAGATCTTCTGTGATGAGCACTCGACATGAACTTGACAGTGCAGATATTATGTATCTGAAAATATACCACCAGCGAGTTTTCGGACATGTTTAGGGTATAAAAAAAGGAAAAGTATATTTATATGGAATAAAATAAAGATAAAAAGAAAATAAGCAAGAACTTGGAATTAATATAACGATTAAGGTAGCCTTAAGTTTATATGCAGTAGGATTTTGATAAATTGAATTGGGGTAAAAAAAATTAAAGTGAGGACGAAGGTAATAAAAGAAAGATATTAGAATAAAGTAAGGAAGAAAAATTGTAGGAAGAGACAAGTGGCTTGAAGGAAGAGGGAGAGTTCATCTTGGAAGTGAAATATAAAGGGGATAAGATCAAATAAAGATACAGATAGAAAATAAATATCTCATTTTGGTTTGGAGAAGAGAAAGCAGCGGAAGAAAAAGAAGAAGAAAGAGAAAAAGAAAGAAAGAAAGAAGGAAAGGAAAAAGATCACAGGTAAGAACTATGAAATTTGAGTATGGAACTATGAATATTGGTATGGAAACTATGTGTGTGTGTGTACTGAGTCTGGTTTAAGTGCAAGTTTAGATACATGGTTTGGAACCCTTTCTTTTGTGTATGGTTTGGGTTTGGAAGCCGAGCTCATTTCTTGTTAGGGTTGAGTTGAGAAGAAACAAGGCTTCTATAGATGTGTTTTGGGAAGGGTCTAGTTTGGGTTCTGAACCAAGAAAATTTCCTAATTTTGATCATATCACATTAGCCGGACCTTAGGAGCAGGTTTTGAATTCAGAAATAAAGGGCCCAGCAGTGAGTCCCTTCTGGTAAATTGTAGCCACATCAATGAACTTGATGTTAGGCTTCAGATTTCTCCCAATTCGGACCTCTATAGACCAAAGTTATAGTCTGCGGTGACTTGCAAGACTCATCACATGAAAGTCGACTGTAGACCTCATCTGCGGTCGGACCTCATCACGTAGAAAGTGGCGAGACCTCATCTGTGAGGTAATCCACGTAGAGGTCCAGCGAAGTCAGGGCCTCGTCACGGCGAAGGTCGTGGGGAGTCGACTGTGGAGCCTCATCACAGCGGAGTTGGTCGGCTCGTGCAGGTTGACTACGTATGACCTCCCGACTTAGGGAAGGTCATAACTTCTTTGTCGAACTCAGTTTTGGGTGTTCTTGGACTCTCTGAAAAAACCCATTGAGTCAAAATACATTAATATTCTGAGGAGGATATTAGGTGTAAGGCGAGGTGTTAGATGGACTTCACAGAGGTCGGTCGGTTCGGCCCGATTTAAGTTTGACTATTATGACCTCGACCGGAAGGTCATAACTGTAAAATCAGACTCGTTTCGGGTGTTCTTGGACTCACATGGAAAAGACCATTGAGTCAAGAATGCATTAATATGCCCTGAGGATTATATTGGGTATCGAGACCGGTGTTTGACCGAGCTCACGAGGAGTCAGGTCAGTTCGGCTGATTCGGGATTGTTTCATTATGACCTCGGCTTCGGAGGTCATAGCTACTACGTCGAACTCCGTTTAGGGTGTTTTTGAACCTATGGAAATAATTGAGTCTATAATCTAACCATATGATATTTAATGGAGTGGTATCTATCTGAAAATATGATTGTTGTACCAAGTGTCTTGTCGCATGGGTAAGTCGATTGGAATACATGATAAGAAGAGATAGAATGAATAGAAATAGCAATGAGCGTAGATTTGATATGTGGGAGTATAGAAGAAAAGAATAAAATGATAAGCTCAGAGAACACGTATAATTGTGACGCCTCAAACCCGGGGGTCCGTTGACTACCGTCGACATTGAATACAAATGGATGTCGAGGTTGCAGATGCCACTTCGGAAAATCGATGATCTCCTTTGTATGGAAATCTACCCGAATCCTGATGCACCCACGCATATACACATCCCAAGCAGGTCGATATAATCCTGACATGAGTAAAAGCGACCACTTGGGCCCATAAAGCGATACTCATCACAATATACCACTATGAATCCAACTATATCCAATAGTTCTAAGAGTTGAAATATTTACTCTTACTCCCCAACCCGTATATTAAAATTAGTGAATTCTAATACATGCCAAGTCATCAAAGCCACATCTCGCTTTCTTCACAAAACAGCCTCGGACGACGAGTCTCCTACTTGCAGCTCCACGTACCTGTAAAGGGGTCCCACGTGAGGTGAGCTAAAGCTCGATGGGAGAATGCCAGTGGGCTCTCGCCCACCTAAGTGCGGTCTTGATGTTTAAAAGTAAACACACGTTCAAGCGAAATGTGATCCTGGCAGATGTCACGGCCCGGCTCGGATCAGGAGTCCTCAGAAGCTCTCCTCACACTCGCTAAGCCTTGTATGAGAATTGTGGCTTTTTTATTGGTGGACAACCCTCTAGATGTATATATATAAATTGGGCGCTCAGACGATTGATATATTACTTGTTTGTGGACTACCCTCCGATGAATATCAATTGGGCCGCTCAGACGATTGATATTATTTGTTTGGACTACCCTTCGATATTTAATGTTTTAGACTACCCTCCGAACCATTTTCTCTAGACTCATCTCATGCACTAACTCCTATAGTCCTAGGATGTCCAGTGCATATGGAATGCATGTATGCCATTGATATAATTACAATTCACATGTAAATATATAAACATGCATATATTTACAAAGCATTCAATTCACACAATCATGTCATGTAAATTTTCATTTCAAACATATAAAAATTAGCTCCCTTGGGCTAATGATCACACACGAGTAATTTAATTTAAATCACTCGACCAAACACATATTTTCACAAAAATATATTTTTAGAACACTGTTTCGGGATTAGTGAAACCCTCGGTTACTATTCCCGAAAATCACAAATCAACGGTTCACTTTGTGAACCCGTCATTCTCGGCCATTACCGGCCTCATTCCAATCAAAGCATGATTTGTTTCACAATTTCATAATTCACTAACTTGGCTTGACCCCCAAAGCGTCTGGTACACCTTATTCAAATCTTGTATCAATTCGGTCCCGTGTTTTGGGGCCGTCAAGCGACATTCCGGCCTTTTCATATCAATACACCATTTATTCAATAAATCATCGACATGGCACCCAAACCCCTCCGTCACATTTACGGGTTTTGAGTTTCAATAAATTCAATAAATTCGGTCCTAAGTTTTAGGACCGATCAGCATGACCGTCCAGGCCTCGAGCCTAGCAGAACATCAAAAAAAAAACGCCCAAAATGGAATAAATCTCAAGTAGGAGAAAGCCCTACCTCTTGGAGTTGTCAAAACTCACAAATCCGGTACCACGAAGCCCTCTCAGCGTGAATCGGTTCTCCTTCTTGCCCGAAGGCCTTAGCGGTCGGTTCAGCGCGTATTTTAGAGAGAAGTCAGAGACTCTCTCTCTAGAACCACCATTTTCGTTTCTCCCCTACTGCATCCCCCCTTCCTTCATTTCACGTTTTGGCCTTTGAATTTGTGGGAGATGAGCACTGTAGCACCTTTTTGTCTTTAGTGGCAATCAATTTCAAAAATGACCATTTAAGTCCCTTCATTTCCCGGTTGATATTCGGCACTATCTCGTGAGTCTATTTTCATCATTTCTCTACTCATGTACACTTATGGTACGCTGAGTGCGTGCTATCACATTAGTGACTTTTACGTCGCCAACGAAAATCCTACGGCACGCAGTGCGATGCCTTGAAGCGTCTGACTCAGGCTATCACCGAATTGACGAAATTTGCAGTGCTAGCTAGATTTCGCGAGACAATTCAACGGTGAATCCATTTCATCATCGAGATCTAGAAGGAAATTAATTCGGATTTTTAACCGAGTACAATTTTATGTCGAAATTACGATTTTGCCTTATTCCGGAAATTGGAATTTTCCGGGTCTTACATAATTACTTGTATTTGCTTTAAAGCAGAATATTGAATGTGAAGACATATGATCGGTGCTTTGGCACTCACCGCTAGTCTTCGGTAGCCCCGTGCGATGGGCGGGCACGTATACGCCTGACTGATGCCCGGCACTCTGCTAGTGTTTGACACTTCTATTCGTGTTGAGGCGCATACATGTTACATCTTGTCTTCGTACCTTGAGTATATATTGTGCAGAGTCTCATTCATTCTTTATCTCAGGTCGAAACAAAGCGAATATTTATACGTGTGTATCTGAATAAGAAATGATAAAGGTAAATAGATTGGACATGAAGGGGTACTGGGGTATTAAAGAAGAAGTCTATGTTAACGCTCCTAAGGGAGATAGGGCGATCCCGATAAGATACAAATAAAGCATTACAAGTATAGAAATGTATAGGTATATGTCATAAGATATGATAATCTAATAAAGTACATGAAGATATAAGATGTTACCAGGAATGAGTACATGTACACGAATGATAGGCATATATGAATATAAGAAGGAATAAATGCATGCATGATACAAATATAGGAATATATGTATTATAGAGAAATATGAGAACTAAGCCAATATGAAGCTACAGATATGATAACAAATACATATTTAAGTAATGATAGTATATATTTGCATAAGCAATCATGATAACAATAGTTATTCATGGTTATGAGATGAGATATCTGAGGAAAAAAGTAGCCATGGACTGCACATTGTCGACCAAGTAGAGGGGATAGATTGGCATGTCAGTAGGAATAAGAGGCTACGCAACATACAAGTTACGTTCGATATATCGAGGGGCCCCGTTTGGATCAGGTGGCCGAAAGAGAAGTCACCACAGCGCCTTCAGGCCTTTATAAGATGATCATTGTCTCGTACAATGATACTTGATCACCCTCAGGCCACTGATGAATATTTCGTACAATGAGTACAGCGCCTTCGGGCCCTTATAAGTGTCCTATATCCACTTCTTTGGTATTTACAGGGCATGAAACATAAAACAAAATGATTTAGATATGACGTAATATATGATATGATATGAGAAGCATAGCACTGCTATGTGATGATAAGTTCCGTAACATGAGATTATACGATCCGACATGATATATGAAAATGTATAAGAATGTAAAATGATCTAAAAAGTTAATACGAAAAAAAAAGTAATATGAAAAGTATAACAGGAAAACAGTATATGAAAATAGTATATGAATAGTACATGAATCAGTACATGAATGTAGTATATGAAATTAGTACATGAACACAGTACATGAATAGTACATGATAACAGTACATGAAGATAGAACATAACAAATGATATATTATAAGCATGAAAGTGATATATGTATAAGAATATGACATGCCTGACATAGGTTATGTGATATAGATATATAATAGACATACCTAATGAATGAATGGAATGCTATGACCACATGATAGAAGGCATAAGTCTGAAACCCCGGAGAGATAAGTAAAAAGATAGATAAGTAAAGATGACAAAAACCTGAGAATCTGATTAAAGTATAGATAGAGATATGCTAAAAGGCAGAAAACATGCGGAAAAAGATTGACATGCAATAAGAATGTAAAGATGATAAGTAATCAAAAGTTATATGAATGTGTATAGATATATGAAATGCATATGTATAAGCTTATGACGGTCACCATTGGTGGTTGTCCATGCTTATGTTCCCACTAAGCGTAAAGCTTAGCACGGGTGTTCAATCCGTGTAGGTACAAAAGTAGAAGACAAGGATAGAGGACAGGACATCCCACATCAGTAGAGCAGGCCAGCTCAGAGATAGGTGCTCACCGCACTGCTTCCGCGATCTCTGATGTTTTGTATTAGATATGTATATGTATAAGTAAATGGGACTCAGTATATGTGTATAGATTTTGATGGACACCACTCCGGTGGTAGTTCTTTTATATATGTAAATGATTTTTGTTATTACAGAAATTGTTTGTATACCTGAGTACAAGTTCATTTCACGAGAAAGAGCTAGGTCAATGAGAGTCCCAGTAGATAGTCTCGCGCCTCGGACTCGGTTCGGATCCGCCATTCGGGTCGGATCGGGATGGGGTGTGACAGAATGTGTTTTTTTCATTCCCACAACAAGTTTTTCAAGTATCACCTTTTGGGGCTTGCTTCCTATAGAGGGCTCAATGGTTATCCCCTTGTAAATGCGACCTTCATCTACTATGGGTTGTTTTTGCTTTACTTCTATTAGGTTTTCTTCCATCTCCTTTGACTTGAAAAAGGCTGGCAAAGTCAGAGAAGTATTTAAACAATTCAAGGGAATATGAATTGTACATATAAGAATAATTCTCAAATATGTTTCTTTGTTTGAACTGCCAATAGACTTAGCATCCTCTGTAGCTTTTCTTCCAAATTTGGTTTTCTTTAAACTAGGCATGGCTTCTTCTTTCTAGTTCTCTAATTCCCTAGTTTCCTCAGTTGGTGCTTCTTTGGGTGCTTCATTGAGTTGCCTTTTCTCCTCAGCTATATGTCTCTACAATCTTCCTTTTTTTAGTTTTGGTGAGCTTTTGGGAAAATTTCTTATACTGCACCACATGCCACTCTTGTCCAAATTTCTTATACTGCACCACATGCCACTCTTGTCCATGTGAGGCAGTACAAGGAGTTATAAACTTTGGAAACATTTTCTTCCTTTAATGATCATTCATGCCCTTCTTCCTTGGAGAAGCATGTCTTTCTTTTGGAGAAACATTCTTTTCCTTTGAGAATTTCTTGTTCTCTGCTTCATGCTCGAGCCTCATTGAATTTTTTCCAAATGAATGGTTTGGATTTCCTCCATTATTTTTCTTTTCTTTGACTATAGACACTCCTGCTATCAAATCATTTTTATAAGTCAAGTATTGCTTAGGAATCCATATATTTCTTATCTTGGGGCCTAGTAGAATTCTTCCCGCATTCTTTAAATTTGTCAATGCTTTCAAATTAAAAGCAATTGTGTTGATTGAAGCTACTAAAGGGAATGTGTCTTCATAAATCAACATGGCTTCTTTTTCTCTAGGGAATTTCATCATGGCTTCATTTTTCTCAGACAGGTATTCCCTTATTTGCCCTATCTTGATTAACATTCTGAAATAAATAAATTAGTACTATGATTTCAAGATTTGTGATACTTACAGTATATTTTTCCTTTAAGATCCTCATTGTAAAACCTGGAAAATTTTAATTTTAAAAGTGCAAAACAGTCAAATTAGAAAATGGATTCAGGCTTTGTTTTTTAGATCTCGGATGACCAACGAGACTTCACAATGGATTAAGTATACAAGTCTGTGCTCCAGAAAATTTTAGGTCGAATTCTATAACAGTAAATTTCAGATTTTGGGGTAACGGACGTCTAACTTGATGGCAGATTTTATGGAAATCTTAAGGGAGTTAGAAATATACTTCAGAAATTCAAGATTCATTCAAAATAAGTAGACTTTGAATCGAGGCAAAAACTAAATTCATTTTGGGGCAAAAATGGACCCAGACCAAGCGTGGACACGTGGCACGATGTGGGCCTTGTCTTTAAAACTTAAGGATAAGTTAGAAAATCATATTTGAGGGGGGAAAGATGGATTTTCTTGGGAAAAAAGAACACAGCCAGAGAGAGAAGAGAGTGAAGGCTCCAACTTCTCTCCTCACGATCTAATTTCGGTTGCTTAGGTTTAGTTAAACCCGATAACTAAAATCCATCTACGCAATGAGAGCAATGCGTGGGTATCGGAAACAAGGATTTCACCAAAGATTCAAGCGAAGAGTTCAGGAGATCGTGGGTTTCAGGTCTCTAGGACTTCCAAAAGCTCCGTCTTCGCTGTAAGAGGTAGGAATTCTTCCTTCATTGGTTTATTTTCCATTCTAGATGCGGTTTGGTTGAGTTTTAATGCCCTAAGGGGCTGTTTGGCCATTTTTTCCCTAAGGGGCTGTTTAGCAAAATAATGGATTATGAGAATAGTGCCTTGCTTTGACCCTATATGATGTCCATATTTTGGGACTGATTTTTGGTTGAAAAAAGGAGCTAATTTGGACTAGTGTCCTGCATGAAAATTGTAGCTGAAGTTGTGAAATTGAGGTTAGGCTTTTGAATTACCCAAATTGGACCTCTATAGCTCAAGTTATGGTCCATTTAATTTCCAAAATTGTCATAGTAGGCTGTTAATTGTTTATGCCTAGGTTTTGGGACTGATTTTTGGTTGAGAAAAATAGGTAATTTGGACAAGTGTCCTGCATGCAAATTGTAGTTGAAGTTGTGAACTTAAGGTTAGACTTTTGAATTACCCAAATTGGACCTCTATAACTCAAGTTATGGTCCATTTAATTTTTAGAATTGTCATAGCTTAGGTTGTTAATTGTTTGTGTCTAGGTTTTGGGACTGATTTCCAGTTGAGAAAAAGAGGTAATTTGGACTAGTGTCCGGCATGACAATTGTAGCTGAAGTTGTGAACTTGAGGTTAGGCTTTTTAATTACCCAAATTGGACCTATATAGCTCAAGTTATGGTCCATTTAATTTTCGGAATTATCACAGCTTAGGTTGTTAGTTATTTGTGTTTAGGTTTTGGGACTGATTTTTTATTGCGAAAAAGAGGTCATTTGGACTAGTGTATTGCATGAAAATTGTAGCTAAAGTTGTGAACTTGAGGTTAGGTTTTTGAATTACCCAAATTGGACCTCTATAGCTCAAGTTATGGTCCATTTAATTTCCGGAATTGTCATAGCTAAAGTACATTAGCGTTTGTGTCCCAGGTTTTGGGACGATTTTCGATTGAGAAAAAGAGTGAATTTGGACTAGTGTCACTTGCATGAGTGTATCCTGAAGTTGTTAGAGGTGAGGTTAGGCTTTTGAATTACCCAAATTTGACCTCCATAGCTGAAGTTATGGTCTATTAAATTTCCGGAATTATCACAGCTTAGGCTGTTAATTGTTTGTGTCCAAGTTATGGGACTGATTTTCGATTGAGAAAAATAGGTAATTTGCACTAGTGTCCTGCATGACAATTGTTGCTGAAGTTGTGAACTTGAGGTTAGACTTTTGAATTACCCAAATTAGACCTCTATAGCCTAAGTATGAAAGTACATTTCAGGGGCGCACTTAGATTTGCCACTGTTTTAGTCTAACCCTCTTTGTCAAATTTTTGGGGCTTGATTTCGGTTGGGAAAAAGTGAGAATTTGGACTAGTATCCTTCAAGGGAATTGTAACTCTATATGAGAACTTGATGTTAGGCTTTTGAATCACCTGAATCAGACTTCTATATCTCAAAGTATGATCCGTTTTTTGGGACTGCTATAACTTAGGCTGTTTAATGGTTTGTGTCGGATTTGGGATTGTTGAGGGCTACAGTTTTAAGATCGAGTTCGGAACTATATAAGTGGTCTGTTATGGCTTGTTAATGTGGAATTTTTGTGGGCATCTCTATGCCGCGATTGGGATAAGGTTGTCATTGTGAGTTTGAATGACATGTAGTTGCAGTGATTGGATGTCAATGTGTGTCCTAATGTATTGACATGTGGAGTATGTAGTGTGTATGAATATATTTGACATGATTTGTATGATTTGTTTGGAAATTGTATGTTGAACCATTATAATTGTCGAATTATGCTTGGAATGTCACATGAATAAATTGTCCATATGGCATCCATATATATGCGTGTGACATGGCATAAGCATGAAATGACATAATTACATTTCATATGCAAGGGGGCATCGCATGAAATAGGTGTGAGTGCATAGTTATAATCAAAATTGCGTTTGGTGTTTGATTGGGTGGGCTCAGTACAATGAGATAACGTCTAATAGGGTCACACGGTTGTATAAATGAAAATGAAAATATTTGTCGGTGTGAGTGGGATAGACACCCCCCTCGGGTGAAAACCCTAGATTATTTTTACATTATACATATGTGTCCAACGGTGAAAGCCCATGAAAGTGTAGAAAGGCTTGCGAGGCCTGCAGTGAGACCCCGAAAATTCGCTACCCACAAAAAGACACATGATTTTGAATATAAATGATCATTGAGGTGTAACATCCAGAAAGCTTTTGGTTTGAAAAACAAATTAATTTTGTTGTAAAATGATCATTGGATGTAATCAGAATGATGGATTTTTATCACGTATGGGTTTTTCGACATTGTGTTGATAGAGTCGGTTGGACAGGTTGATAGAGTCGGTGACTCGATAAATGGGACATGGTGGTCGCATCTCATTCATAGCATGTAGAATTCCGATTACAGGTTTGCATAATCTTGGTGAATATGTTTTTGAACATGACCATTGCATGTGCACTTAGATGAGGAAGTAGCCTGTAGGGTTTACTCTCGGGCATTGCCTCACCCTAGTCTGGGACCCCCTTTCAAGTCTGAGGGTGTGCGAGGAGGCGGCGCTCACTCGGGACGCCATTGTGAAAGCGGGTTGTGGCTTGGACCACTTTTGTAAAATATATTAGAACAAACTATTTTGATATATGTTTTTGTGTAAAGAGTTTTAATTAAAATCTTAAGGACTATGATATTATAGCCTTGTGCATTATGTTTGAGTATGGATAAATGAACCCTTTGTGGTCATTTTTACTCGTAGACAGACCCGGAGAGGTCATGATATGATATTGGCCCAGGTGATCTCACGTATCTACAATATACATGTTGTATTTTTGGGTAGAGCTCATGTACAAGGTTTCTGTCTTATTTTGTTAAATTATGGGTCCGTTAAAGGGGACACAACTTGGTCAATGGTATCAGATTTATTGACATCCACAAGTTTTAACGGGTTGACTATTAGTCAATGGACCCTTGGGTTTTGGGCCGTCACACTCTTTGTTGGGGGGTTGATAATCTTGAGGAAAAGTGATGAAATTCTCATTCATAAGGAAATCTTACTTGGCCTTTATTACATTAGATGTATACTGGGCTTGTGGCTTTCTTTAGGTGATCGATGGGTGTTGCATAACAAGTTAGAATTTATAGTTCCTAATGCTTTTCCTCATCAAGGGTGGGTGCATAAGGTCTTTGACCTTTAGTAGAAGGAAGTGGCTTATCATAGACTCTAGGTTATGCAGTTGGGTTGGAATCCATGATGAGTCAATGTTCTTGAAGCATTAAGACATCCACCAATTACATTCACAGGATTGTTAACCTGCATATGTGAGGGGTGAAACTCACTAGCTTCATGAGAATTCTTAGGGTACTGCCCCCCGAGTTCATCAAGCAGTTGCCAAAAGTAAATTTTTGTCTATGTTGTCTCGTTCCTCCTATGACTCCTGAGATTTTCTCCAAGAGTTTCACTTGGGATTGAGTTTGTTGTTTTCGCTCTTCCACAATGGCCTTAGCTTGATTTTTCATAATGGTCTTGGCCTCCTCTACCATTGCCTTAGCTTGATCGAATATACGTGCTTCAAGACATTCAAAATGGTGTGTGGTCATCAAGCTATAGTTCTTCAATTCCTCTATCAAAGCCTAAAAATAACCAAATGCATTAGAAAATTGGTTTTTTTCAATTTGCTCCCCCATTGTTGGAACAATTTCCTCTTATGCTACTTCTACAGTATCAAATCCTGAGTCCTGAGACTCTACAAATATCTTACTCCAAAACATTGATGGCATCATCAGCAAATATAGGTCCCATGAGGTGTGCCAAAAATATGTTGGTGATTTGTTGAGAAATTAAAATGTTTCCAAACTAATACTAGGCCGAAAATCAAACTTCTAATCAGACAAAAATTAGGTTCCCTAGTTTCCTTGACAATTCCTAATAATCTAAGTTCAAAATGGCACAATAATTAAAATGAACTGAATAAATTGAAGGCTGTAGAAATTGATGAAATAAATTTTTGTATTTAATAAGAAAACTAATATGACAAAGTACTAGAGAAATAAAAGAAACTTGATAATTAAATTTTGCTAAAATGGCTAAACTGCTAGAAGAGTTTCATTGTTATTGATTGATTAGTTGTTTGGTCCCCTTTTCCTGTGTCATCCCTCTCCTTTTATAGCAGTCTCCTATGAATAACCGCCCATGTTCTCTATCATGGAGACTTGGTTCATAATTTTCTCCATCTCTCTACATTCCAAATTTCTCCAACTGTCCACGTGCATGCTCCATTTTCTGCTTAACTCCACTTCAAAACTTGATGCTCACCCTTATCCAATTGTAATATGACTCTGTTTCCAAAGAAATTATACTCTCTTAACTCCATGAGTTTGAGCTTTAAAAATTTAATTTCACAAAAAAAAAGGTTTGAGACCATTTAATTTGGCATCTTAGAAATTGGCCTAGGCCTATTGAATTTGACCTTGTAGAAGTGGGTTTGGCCAAAATTTAATTTGGGCTCAAACAATTATAATGTAGTAAATCTATTCCCAGTGGGACTCGAGTTCGGGACCCTTTCCCTCTTTATGTCCTGCTTTTTTGAAACATTGACGTGATGGACAATTTCAATATTTATTATTCTCTTTGTGGAGAGAAAAACCTAAAATATCTTTTGTAAGCAATATAAATCTAAATAATTGGATAAGACAAAAAAATGAGAATTAAAAATGAAGTACCAAAAAGATGTTCGGACAAAGATATAAAGGGGTGAGATAAGAAATAATAGGAATTTTTTGAAATAAAGTGATATAGATTATGAGGTAAAGATTCAAATAATAAGATAAAGATACAAAAAAGAACGAGAAAGTAACGAGAGATGCTTGGAAATAAAGGAATTTAAATAATTAAATAAATATTCAAGCAATAAGATAAAGACAAAAGAATGAGAAAGTAATGAAAGTTTTTTTGGAAATAAAATGATTTAAATTATTAGATAAAATTCTAACTAATGAAATTATTACATAAAATCCAAGTAATTAAATTATTAGATAAAAATCCATATAATTAGATAAAAATACAAAAGCACGAAAAAAATAAATGAATTAATGAAAATGTCTGGGAATATAAAAGTCATCATGTTATTGGATAAAACCTCAAATAATGAGATAAAGACAACAAGGAATGAGAAACAAAAAAAGAAGAAATAATGGGAGATGTGTGGGAATCAAGCCATTTAAAATATACAATAAACAATTAAATGGAGATACCAAAGATCAAGAACACAAAAATGCAGTAATAGGAAATGTTTGAGACTAAGTAATCTAAATTATGAGATAAAGATCCAAATAATGAGACAACAATTTTAAAAACAAACAAAAATACAGAACATGTAACGCCCCAAAAATACTCTAAATTTTCATAAATTTTATTATATATTCTGGGAGTATGAATTAGGCCAAACAGGTTTTTCGGGAAAATTGATAAATTGACAAGTTATGAAATGATAAATTTAGTGAGCAGGAAATTTGAAGTATTTAGAGCAAAGGATAAAGTGGAAATTTTCCGTAAGGGATATAAAAATCGTAAAAGGAGTAGAGATGGGTCGTAATAGAAATACAAATAAGTTGGATTGAAATAAGAAATGGGGGGCCTAAATTAGAATTATGGCATAAGTTGCTTTGCAAAGAAAGTCTAGGACTATAAATCACAAAATGAAAGCTTAAAAAAAAAATGGTTTTACTTGCACTTTGGCCAGTATGGCCTTAACAAAACATGGATAAGAGCACAAATTTGGTATCATTTTGGAGGACCAAACCGTAGAGAGAGAGAGGGGAGAGGAAAGAAGAAAACAAGAGGAAGAAGAAGAAGAAGAATGAGAAGGAGAGGTGGACCAAAACCAAGGTATGTTATCATCTTAGGATCAAGTGTGTTTTGATTTCCTAAAGCTTTGGTTTGGAGAATTCTCCTCCTTTAATGCAGGGTTTTGTGGAAGATAACAAGCCACCTGAACTTGTTGGGGTTAGTTGGGTAAAACCCCAAATGCACAAGAAAAACATGGAATCTCCTTTAAGGGTTAGTTCTGGTTTAATTACAGTAAAGGGGTTTGGGTTAGACGAGCCTAACAAATTTAATGTGTTGGTATGTGTGGGTTATGACCCATATTAGAATTGTTTTTGAGAGTAATTCATGATGGATTTTGAAATAAGATAAGTAATGAAGAGAGGAATTGAGTATGAAAGAGGTTATAAGAGATATGGAATGGTTTTGATGTGTGTTTTTTGAGGCTGTAGAGTTGATGGGGTATCAAAATATGGAAGAATGGGTGAAAACACACGTGCGGACATTTAAGTGACGTATGCGGTACACCTTGAACATGTACCGGTATCTTGTGTTGGATCGTTTTAGCCCCTGACATGTCTGGAATTACGTGTTAGACATAATACCTGGTACACCTGTTACTGGTTTTCAGTTTCGAGCCCGGTTTACTGAGTATTTTGGCCATAACTTGCTCGTTTTCTTGCTCCAGGTTGGAGTGATTCAAGTGGCTCGTGGAAATAGACTTCAGGAGAACCAAACTTAAAGAAGAGGAATCATAAATTCACAGACCTAAGTGGCACAAAAATTCCTCAAAGTGGAGTAATCTGACCAAATTACGGTTCGGCTTTGAACATAGAGTAGTCGGTTGTTTGGACGTAACTTGAGATTCCAGTGCTCGAATTGGGTGATTCAGTTGGAATAGAACCCTTAGCACCTTAAGCTTTAAGGTACAATGACCTAGAGTCAAACATGAGTTAAGACCCCGAAAAATAGAGCAATACAAGCTGTCCCGATTATGTCGGTGATTTATTAGTTGGCATGAAAATGCCATAACTTTAGTTAGGATAATCAGATTGAATGATTCGATTTATGAGTAAAGTAGACTCTTGGGAATAAGAATGAGACTAAGTCAAAAGCGTGCCGTACCTCGCCGCCTCCATGAAAGTTTCGCTTTGCCTCAGCGAATCAATCAGTTAGTATGATTATTTGGCAATCACTAAGAGTGAATAAATTGCCAGCCTGACTAGAGTGCGGTGAAGGCGATAACTTTGACCTGAGTTGACATCGAGAAAGAAGCGGAATCGATAATTGGTTTGTTCTATAGCGATCTTTATTCGAGTTTGTTCTGGCGTCTTTATTTCCATTTGTTCTAACTGATCTTTATTCCGGTTTGTTCTATACTTGTTCTTTATTCTAGTTTTCTCGTTACACGTTCTTTATTCTCATATTGCTCTCTATTTAAATAACCGTATATATCGATTTAAATGGTGCATTATTTGAAATGTTTGACAAATATCTTGCATGGATCTCGATGTTGACACAAAGCAAATTCATTGCATAAGTAAATTGATTTGAAGCGTGTATTATTGAATGACGATATAGTAGTCTGGTAGATTATTCATAAAGAACAAATATTTAATACAATCTTGAAATCGCATTACCTCTTGAATGACAAACAAGCGAGTTAAACAAGCCCCGAATCACATTTGTGAATCGACTTCTGGTCATATGTGAGACGGTAATATAGAATGTGAAATCTGCTTTGCCCTCTTTGAATAAACGGGATGAGTTGGCACAGATAAGTAGGTGGATGTGGATTCTATAACCATATGTGGAATCTGGGCGAAGAAATGATGGAAATTGAAAAGTGTATTTGTATAAGTATCTTTACATTACAACGATGTGTATGGCATTATTTTGATAAATGCATGATTTATATGAACAAAAATGGAATCTGAGCGTATAGAACCACTAAGCATGAAAATGCTTGACGTATTATTTTAATAATCTTGCGGTCTGGAGTGGACATGAGCAGACCAAGATCGAGGGAGCTGAGTCGTAGAAGAGATACAGTATGCTCGTCATATGTTAATAAGCAGTTTGAACTTCACGGATCATTATTTTTGTAAAGGCATTTTGTTAAATGTAAACGTTATGAATTTTTAATTGTAAATGTTTAATGGGCTTGCCAAAATGAATTACTTCCATGCAGTACAAAATTAAAATGAATAAGTCAATAAATGTTTTGATAGATAATTGGAAATGTCGAATCGCAGGGCTTGACTTGGATCATGACAGATCAGTCGAGGGGATTGGTGTGACACACGAAAACTAAATTAAATAAACGATAACTAGGGGTTTGATTAATGACTTTAAATGGATTTAAGCAGCGTCAGGGTTTCGGTTCGGACTTGCCAGCCCGGGTCGGGCCGGGCTCGGGTCATCTGAATAAGGCAAGAAATCGAGCAAGAAAGAAAGCTTAAGAATTGAGCTACAAGATTTAATTATGTGCTTGACACTGATATGACAGATTGATCTGCCTTTTGGTTGTATTACTATTTCTCTTATGTAGAATTATTTAAAAATCGTGAATCCTCAGCCATCTGGTGTATTTGGAGACTTTGAGCTAAGAGTTAGATTCTCGACTTAACACCAGAAGGCGCTTGAGGCTAAAAGGTTATTGGCAGATGGATCCTGACGCAAAAATGTTAGATGAAATAATTTCACAAAAATTATCAATTTTCAAACAAAAATAAATAATATAGAAATTGTTGTAAAATATGTTATAATATGCAAACTTTAGAAAATTATATTATTCTCTTTATATTAGTAACAAGAAAGAGAGATGAAAGGGAAGCTGGAATGAGAGGGAGAAGAGAATGAGAAAGATGGAGATTGTTTTACTAGATCAGTTCTAAAATTGGAGTGAAACTTTCTCAGCCTGGCAGATATAGCATCAGTGAGGTTCATTGCTGCTGATCGGCTTTATCAAATAAGATTCTCATTGCTGGGGTCATTCACCCTTTCTAATGGACAATTTATCTGCACTCCTCTTATAAATGATTTTTGCACAATATGCAGAATATGCCTCATTAAAACTTTGCTAGTAAAGCTGGTGGAAAACCTGGTGGAGAAAATTTGCAATATTCTGCTGATGGACTATTAAAATATACGATCAAAACTCGATGGAATGAAAACTGGAGCAAAGGAAAAATAGTAAAGTACACTAGCATCTGTATCATAACCTTATCACCTCGTGTTGATGCCCTTAGGTTGAGGTGTTGCTAAATCATATACTAACTTCTTGAATGTTGAGGTTGACAATAACTTTGTGAATATATCTGCTAGATTCTCACTTGAGCGTATTTGCTGAACATCGTTTGCACCATACCTTTGGAGTTCATGTGTATAAAAGAACTTTAGGGAAATGTGTTTGGATTACATGCTCCTTTGATGCAACCACCTTTGTCCGGTGCAATATATACAGCATTATCTTCCAAAGGCAATGTTAGTTGTTGTAGATAGAGGAGAGTCTGCATGATTCTCAAATATGTTGAATCATCGATCTTAGCCATATGCATTCACGACTTGCTTTGTGAATTGTTATAATCTCATGTTTGTGATCTGGCCTTATATGGATCTGAAAAGTACTATACATTAGCATATCCAAGCAATTGTTGCTTTGATTCATTTGAGTAAAATAGACTCATATCAGTTGTTCCTTAGAGGTACCGCAATATATGCTTAATAACATTCAAATGTTTTGTGTTGAATCGAAACTGTACATGGCTAATAAATTGATAGGAAAGCGATATTTAGGCGAAATACGATTAGTAAGATACATGATGCAAATGACACTAGATGGTACTTCGGGACCAAGGATGGTATATCCTTATTTTAGTAAATACTCATTAAGGCAATTGTACCACATGCCTCCGGATTGCTTCAATCTATATAGGGATTGTTGTAATTGAGCACATACTACGAGACTTTGTATTATTTGTTTCAGGCAATTTAAATCCTTCAATGATTTTCATGTATATGTCATTATCTATGAATCCATATAGATATGCTATGATGACATCCATGAGATGCATATCCAATCCTTCAGAGACTATCAAGCATTAAAAGCGTATTGATTGCATGTGAGAGAATATGTTTCCTCATAGTGATATCAGGTCTCTCGAGAAACCTTATGCTACTAATCGTTTTATATCTTATGATCTCATTATTTCATTGTGCTTCGTACAAATACATTTAGCACTACTCAAACTACACCTTTAGGTGTTTGGACTACATGTCCAAAAAATTCTCGTTTCATAAACAAGTTTAATTTTGCTTGCATAGCTTCTTTCCATTTTGACCAATCATTTCTATGTTGACATTTTTCCACATTTTGTGGTTCGAGATCCTCATCATTTCTTATTATGTCTAAGGCCACTTTGAAAGAAAAATATTATTAACAACAATATGTTTAAATCATTTATATGTATGCACTATGTTGTGAGGATCTCACCAATTTTGAGGGTGCCTATGCTTCTTCAAGTATTTTTCTTTTTGTTATCTCGAACCTCTTCATGGGTTTCTTGTTTAATATATGCCTCTGGAGGGGCCTGTTGTTGCAATATAAGGGTCTTTTTTGTTTACTCATGTCTTGCTCTGCGCTTTTGTATCATGTACCTTTTTAGGGGTATCAATTTTCCTTTGTATTAACTCTTTGGAGATATATCTTTAAATGAATGGATCTTCTCGCTCAAGCATATTTTAGACTCATTTATTAAGCGTAGCCGGGGACATCAATTCGATGTTGGATTTCTTATACTTAAGGGATATGTAACTTTGTCACTTTCTTTATATCAATAAATGCATCTAGTAATTGATTTGCAAGATTTTGCAATTGAATGATCCTTTGAACTTCTGAACCACGTTAGTTTACGAGGATCAAATGGAAACATAAATAGATGCATTCAAGTAATTTCTGGTATTTTGTGGGCAAGACTTTTCACTCCCTGCGGTAGAATACGCACAAATAAAAATGGAAATAGCATGTGTAGTGGGCTATAAAAGTCTCTTATGTGGATTCAAGATATCTTATGATAGACGGAGAATCAATACCTACATAAATATCAAGTCTTCGTTGGGGACCAATTTTAAAGCATTGTGTATGTGCAATTGGTACATAAATTGCATGCCAGTGCAATGGAAATATTTTATTGTTTTACACACTGAAAAAGTACATTTTATGACATTTGATTGTTGTACTTAAAACAAGTGACAAAATTAGTTCTTGACACTTGGTACATATATTATGTTGTTTTAATGATCCTTTTAAGTTGACCCCTTTTAGAAACATCATGTGAATAGATGAAAACTATGTAAATAAAAATAATGTATTTATTTTATTTGTCATATTAATAATCATGAAACTACAAACATTTTTGTAGAGAAATAAAAAATACATACTTATTATAAAAAAAACTACGATTTTTGTTAAAGAGAAGGAGAAATGAGAGATAGGTGTGACGCCATGGCTTAGGGTCAGTTGGCTAAAAATAGTAAGCGAATCTCTGAGTGGGCGGGTTCCGTGCTTTAGAAAATCGATGAGTCCTCCTTTGTGCGGGGGCTACCCAAATCAGTACACCTAACGTATCTTGTCTAAGCAGTCTGATATATGCAATATATATCAATCGACATGGGGCCCATAAACGATACAAATGTACATGTGACTAGGAAACCGACTATATACCCAATAGTTACAAAGGTTAATATTTTACTCTTAAACAATACATATATTAAACTTAAATGGTTCTAATGCATACAACCACAGGAACCACATCCAAACTTCTTCACAATAGAAAAAATATCTAGGACAGTCGCCTCCTGTGGCTCACATGCACGTAAAGAAAGGGGTCCGTAGGGTGAGCTAAAGCTCGGTGGGAGAATCGCCCAAGTGGGCTACTCACCACCTAAGTGCGGTCTGTTCCAATTCGCACATTCAAGCAAATGCATGATCCTCTTGAATATCTGCTGATGACTTCAGTCGGTCCTGCAGGCTCTCTCACACTCAACCTAAGCCTCGTAGAAGTGTTGTTTTATTAGTGGGCAGCCCTCAGATGAATGTATATATCAATTGGGCCATCAAGACGATTGATATATATTATTTGTTGTAGACTACCCCTCCAGATGGATATATCAACGACGCTCAAACGGTTGATATATTATTTGGATTACATGGACTACCCTCCGATGAATAAATATCAGTAGGTAAAGCTCGATGAGTTTGATATATTATTAGTTATACCTCAGATAATTAACATTTTTAGACTACCTCCGAGCTAGTTTCTCTATACTCATCTCATGCACTAATTCCTATGGTCTAGGATGTTCAGTGCATATGGAATGCATATTCAGTTCAATATGAATCTAAACCATACCAAATACATAACATGAATATATTTGTAAATTAAGTGCCACAACATGTTATGAAACAGTTTTCAAACACCAAAAGTGCTTCGCTTAAAAGTTTAATCTTTAAAAACCCACAAAAGCAGAATTCGATTACGAAGTTACTTAATCAAACACATATTTTTCACAAAAATGTATTTTAGAATATTGTTTAGAGAATAGTAAGAACCCTCGGTTACTATTCCCGAAGATCCTAAATCAACGGTTCGCAGTGAACTTGAAATTCCATGACGTTCCGTGAAATTCAATCAAAGCATGATTTAACACACAAACCCATCATTGTGGGCGATAATAAAGTGGGCAGCCACGAAACATATTTTCTCCCAATTTATCAATTCGGTCCCATTGTTTTGGGACGTCAAAGCTGACCTACGACCTCGAACAATAGAAACATCAACAAAACACTTAAATGGGAGTAAAAACTCAAGTAGGAAAATCCTACCTCAAGGGTTTTGAAGAAGCTCCGTCCACGAATCCCATAGTGCTTCTAAATGAAATGAAGCGGTTCTCCTTCTTGTCCGGCAGTAAGCCGGTGGATGCGTATTTTAGAAAGTTTCTCTCTCTAAAGAAAAACTTAGAAAAAATGACTCTTCTTGGTCTTAAAGTTTAAATCCCATTTTTGGTCTTTTTAATTAGGTTGGAAAACATTGTTTGTCAATTAGTGCCTTAAAATCAAATTTCATAATGACCTTTACGTCCCTCCTTTGCAGTTGACCTTCTGGCGCTATCTCGGCCTTCCATTTTCATCGTTTCTCTACTCATAATACTTATGGTAAAACGTTTGCTCATCTTCAGACTCCGTCGCGTGGCTTGGTTTTACGGCGCAGAAGCGCGATGCCTCAAGCGTGCCAGCTGCATTTGTCTCGACAAATTCTTGAGGCTATGCCGCTGGGTTGGCGAGACGATTCCAACGGTGCTGTCGGATTTCGTCATCGAGATCTAGAAATGATGGTTTTAATCGTATTTGTTGCATAATCAAGTCACGATTTTTATATTCGGTGAAATTTCTCGGGTCTTACAATGAGAATCGATTTTATTGGCTATTAGATTCCCTAAGCCCCGGACCGACAATTGTATTTAACTGCTTCCATTTGTTATTGTACTCAAGGCACCCTATATGTGACAATCAATATGTGAAACTGATAATTTAGATAAATTTTAAGTTAATTTTATAATCATTAAAAATTAATCAACAATAGGCAACGAATCATTCTAACAATAGGCAATGGAATCTTACATGCTTGGGTACACGGAGACTTGGCATCATTCATTATCAAGCATGTATTAAGCTCAGACGGCCTAATGATGAGTGTTGCTAGCCCTCCTTTTTGTTGGGCAATGGTGGAGTTTTTCTTGCTTTAGTGGAAGATGACTTTTTCTGAATAGAAAAAGCCAAATATTTTCACTTTTTCTATTCTTTTTTTTAGAAATTTCAGCAATAAGTCATGAAAATTTTAAAAAATAAACAGCTGAATGCTAAAAGCTATTTAGCGTTCAACAAAAAGTCAAAAAACAAATAGCCCCTTACTATATGGCAACACCACAGGTCACTATAAAGTATACTTACATCCATCTATCACTATATGGAATGTGGTATATATTCCCGATCTGGCCTTTCTCAAATTGGTGGTGCTTGACAAAAGGACATTCCTCGATTGTTGGAAATTGCATTTTGGGAATCTGTTTGATCAAGTATTGGAGCTGACTATAGTTGGAGATAGACAATTTTTTAAGAGAGGTGAGGTGTTGAAGACCTACTTCTCTCAAGGATTGTAGAACAAGGATGGAGCGCAACTCTAATTTTACAAGAGAGATAAGATGTTTAAGCCCCTTTTCTTCTCCGAAGGTTTAGAATTTAGGACAGTCGATGATGGATAATGTTGTTAGAGTTAAGATGTTAAAGCCCCTCTTCTTCTCCGAAGGATTGGAATTTAGGGCAGTGGGAGATGGACAATGTAGTTAGAGAGAAGATGGACAATCCTAGGGATTTCAAGGAAAAGAGAAAAATAGAGATGTTCGTGAATCTTATTTTTGTTCTTGATTAGATGTATGAATGGTTTTTAAGAATTTTTTCCATTTTTCCTGTTTTTTGTTTAGCCATATTCTAGTAAGAAAGTAGGAAACATAAAATAGAAAATTTCTCATAAATGCAAGAATTGAATTTCTTCGTCGCAACGAGATTGCAAATCACTCAATTGAATTTCTTCACTTCGTCGTGACGAAGGTGTCTTAGTCGCGACGTACCCTAGACCATGCATTTTTTTTCATCTTTACCTTCATCGTGACGAACAATCTCTTTGTCATGACAAGCACCTTCTTCACAAGGAGGGTGATGCTCGTCGCGATGTGCTAGAATTTTCTTCAATGTTATCCTTTTGCTTCGTCGCAATGAGCTCTTCCTTCGTCGTGACGAATAGTTTTGTCTAGACGAACACTTCCTTCGTCGCGACGAACACATGAAAATTATACTAAAAATGCTTACAAGATTCATACTTATCAATTGCCATATCTTTTCTCCAAAATAAAAATAAAAAGAACTCTTGGTTTCTCATAAGATGATTTTTCATTGCTTTTTGAGTTGATGTTATTTTTTTCTTAATATACCATTTCTATGCTATTTTTTTATTTCTTTTCCCCCATTCTTCCACTTCTAAAAAAACAGATACTATTTCTAACCAATTAAGAATAACAATGATAATAATAATTATGATTACAATCATTATAATTTATGAGGTAAATGGTTTTAGGAGGTAGTGCCCACACCACAATAACATGTTTGTTATGGGAAATTGGGTCATATCGTGAACCATATATCATAGTGTTGAGAAACCTATTATTAAAGCATATCGTGAACCATATACCATTCCTTTTGAAACTGGTATACAATTTTCTTATATTGTTGAACGGTTGGTATACAGGTATATAAGTGCTGCTTAAACTACCTCAAATCTATCATATTAATCTCGATGTTGGTCAATTCATTTTTGATCAAGTTGTAGGTACAATGTGTTCTTTTTCTCCAAGGTAAATTAAATCTATTTGAAAGAAAATCTTTTGATATCTTGTTTGGATAAGTAATATTTTTCTACTACTAAGCAATTTAAATTTTAGTCAAAGTATGTGGAAGCTGGAATCCATTCAATGTCATTAGGTCGTCCCTAGTTGGATAGTGGAGCCACTGCCAAATTCATTTCTTGGCTGTTTATTAAATAAAATAGTAGTTGTATAATGTGCCTTGGGAATTGTGATCCATTTCTTTCATTATATATTATATATTTTTAAAATTCAATAAAGAGGTATTCTATTTGGAGTATACACCCCCTTTCCTTGGTTTGAAGTTTGTGATACATAGTTCCATAAGAGCAAATTTTGGTAAGCTTTTAATTTTTATTTATTAACATAAATTTAATGATAATATGATAATATGGTTGTCTATATGTTAACAAGTTTACATATATTTTTTACTGATATATTACAAACATGAACTTACAAGAAGAAAAGACACCAATCAAAAGAAAATATAAAGAGGCAACAAGGAAATCCATGATTATAAGGAATAGGAGTAGAGGGATTAAATTACTCTTAAAGTATAATATTGATGGTGTCTTTGTAGGAGAATCTTCTTTGCACTTAACAAGTTACTTAGGTGTATTGGCACGTACTCAGGTACCAATCAAATATAACACGTGGCATGATGTCCTTATACAATTGAAGGACAAACTATGAGATTTTATTGAGGTAGCTTAATTTTTATATAAATATAGTAAAAGATTCTACATTTTTCTTCTATATTAATACATTGAAGGTACTAATGATTTTGTTTATAATTTAGCCAGACTTCGCTACATTAAGCGAGAGAAGTAGAAGAAATTGTATGCTTACGATGGGAACTTGTTTTCGGTCTTTCAAAAACATGTTGACTATGAAATATATTCTTCCTTTCAAAGATAAGCCTGAGCTTCTTAAGAAACCACTAGCTGAGTACGATTTTATTGATGAAGAAGATTGGAATATTTTTGTGAAAAATTGTTTGTCAAATGAATTTCAGGTACATATGTAATTGAAATCAAATATATACACTTATCCACATAATACTAATCATCTATTTCAATTAATAGAAATATAGGGAAGTTAAAAAAAAAAAGGAGAAATAAGCATATATACAGTTACCATCTAAGCCGAAAAGGATATGCTAGACTTGAAGAAAAAATGGTAAGTTTTAGTTTGTTTTTATTTTAGTTTCATTTTATATTATTTTTATTGGTGATGAATGAATGATTTATGTATATTTCTTAATTGTTTAATTGTCATTTCTATTAGATGGCTGAAGTTGGTTCCATAGAAAACATTGATAGGAGTTTACTTTGGAAAAGAGGGATGCAGAAAAAATATGGCAGTTATGATGATATTGTTATACCAATAGTAGAAAAAATAGTAAGTAATCATTTGAACCCAAATTAGTATTTTTAAACACTTTATTTGGTTTGACATACTTCAAGTTAACATCACAACTTTATCTAGTTTAGGATGAGTTGATGAAATAGTCTCAAGAGAGAAACTAAGCTTTAGTGGGAGCAATGACATACTTGTTCAAGCATTATGAACTCCAAAGTACACTTGTTGTGTACAGGGTAAAGGGAAGTACTATACACCTCAACAATATTTCAATAGTGTCTCAGATCATGTTGTGAGGGATATTCTAAAAGTCACCCAAGAAAGTCAAGCTAAGTTTGAGGCTGATGTGTTAGCAAAGCTTTCTCATATAGGAATTCGAAAACAACAATATGATGTGAGTAGTTCCAACATGAAATCAAAAGTGGTGCTCTTACTAGAATTTGTGGAGAAACCAGTCCATAAAGTCGATGACTTACATGAAGTGAACCACATATAAGGTGTCGTTCATTATGTTTTCATTTGCTAGTTATAATTGTTATAATTAAGTAACAAATTTCTTTTTATACTTATGCACTTTATCATTTCAAGTAAATGCAATTTACAATTTAAATTTGTTTTGAAGGCAAAAAAATGTGACTTGGCTATAAAGTGTAGCCCAAAGCCAGAAGTGTATTATGTCGTCGACTAGGGAATTCGTGGGTGTCATATCTCGATACCACACTACCGTGTCTCCTTCCTTCAACTGAGTTTCATTTAGGAGTAAGTAGTCCCAGTGGGCGCACTCAACCATACTTAGAATATTACAGACATGTCTAACCAGATCCTTAAGAGTTTATTACAACATTCTTATACAAAACCATATATTAAAACTATTTTGTTCTAATATATTTTACAAAATGAGTATCAAGGCCACATAGACCTTCTTCTGATCTGACCTTGGATGGCGCCATTCAGATGTCTATCACACTTTTAAATGTTTTTTCCATAAAGGGGTGAGCCACGCCCGAGTAGAATAACTCCTACGAAGGCTACTCCCGCCTAAGTGCACATGTAATGGTCGCACCTCACCACAATCATTCCATGTAAATACTTAATTTCTACTATGGAATCATATATACCATGAAATGAGATGTGACCTTCGATCATGTACCATGCCACGAGTCCTCAACGACTCCCTCACCTGATACACGAGACGATGTGTGACTAAACCATCATTGATGTTCTCGTCCAATGATCATTTCCAAAAGCAGAGAAATTTTTTTGTTTATAAACCAAAAACTCATTGGATATTGTACCTCACAATGATCTTTTATTAACAAAACATATTGCCTTTTGTGGGTAGGCCCGAATTTTCGGGGTCTCGCGTGACCACACGCCTTCCTACACACTTTCCTGACTTTCACTGTGGACACATATGTATAACTAAAATCTGGGGCTTCCTTTAGAGGTATCTATCCACACTTGCTACTACTGAGCCACCAGTTTTCATGCTCTGCGAATAGTGGAACTCCGCTGAACATCGTTTAAAGATACACAGCCCACTCATCAACCACTGAGGATGGTATGTGATGGCACTATTTCATATTCTACGAACAACGGAACTCCGTTAAACTTCGTTCAACGTATCGAGCCCACTTATCAACCACCAAGGATGGTGTGTGATGGCACTTATGCACTTACACCCATTCAATGTGATGTCCTCGTTCATATGCAATGTATGTGACATTGTAACATCCCAAAATGTACCCTAGTAGTTTTTGGACTTGTTTAGGGTATATTATAAGCTAAATGAAATTTTTCGGAAATAAAACGAGAGACCCGAAATAAATATTAGAGACGAGGTAGTGGTGGAATTTACCCTTGAGACCAAAAGGGCATAAATCAATAAGCTTATATGCAATTATGGAATTTGAGAAAGATGGGATAAATGGTATATATATATATATATATATATATATATATATATATATATATATATATATATATATATATATATATATATATATATATAAGACAAGTGAGAATAATAAAAGAAAGGAGCTAAATAGAAAAAATGGAAAATAAGCCAAAAATGGGTTTTTCTTTATGCTTGCATTACTTGTGGCCTTAACTAAAACATGGATAAGAGCAGTGGTACTCTCGTTTTTGTGAGACAGGCCGTAGAAGAGGAAGGGAAGAGGAAAAGAAGAAGGAAGAGGAAGAGAAGAAGAAGAGAGAAGAAGAAGGGAGATAAAAGGTATGGATTCTAGTAAGATTTGGTATGGAACTTTGTATAGATTTGTATGGATACATGTTTGTGGGTTGTGGGTTGTAGAAACTGGCTCCACAAAATGAGTTTTTGTATGGAAATCATCCATAAATCCCTTTGTTTTTACAGGGTTTTGTTATGAGAAAGATCTAGGGTCTCATTACATGTGTTTGGGTTCTAAGTGTTATGTAAGCATGGACATGTTTGTTCTTGTTCTAGGTTTTGATAAGAACCTAGATTTTCTTGAAGATGGGTTGAGTAAAACCTAGGCCTTGTATAGAGATGAATAGAAAGCATGTTTGAGTTCAATAGAGTTCATAGAGGTGTATTGAAGATAATTTAGTGAAAAGAGATTCTGAATGAATTAGAGTGGTTTTGTGTGTTTATGGAGTGTGGGTTGGTTGGGTATCGACATATGGAAAAATGGGAGAAAAACACACATTACAGGCATTTACCGGTGACACATCTTGCAGGTACACATGAACTGTGCCCGATAAACCTCAAGGCCAAGTTGCAATGCACATGCAGGTCGAGAGATGTGCCGGTGCACCTTGCTCTATTTTGGTAGTGTTCGTATTTAGCCATAACTTGCTCATTTCTTATCCGATTTGAGTGATTCAAGTGGATAATTAAAATAGACTTCAAGAAAATTAAACATCGAGAAATAGGCATCATCGAATTATGACTCATTATTAGAAATTCACTCAAAGTGGGGCTGTCTTTAAAGCCAATTCCTGCATCGAGTTTAATCATAAGTAGTCGAGTTGTTTAGGACATAACTCGAGTTTCGATTCTTTCACGATTTGGGTGATTCCAGTTGAAGAAGAACCCTTTAGAACCTTAGATTCAAGTAATGCAAAATACCAGTGTCAAATGTAAAAGTTAAGATCCCAAAAAATGACAAAAGACAGCGCTCTTGCGGGCTCTTTGCGAGGTGTTGTAGAAGAGTTGCTGATTTTATCACGGCACAGCATAACTCGCCGTTAGGACTCCATTATGGGTATTCTTGGACTCTATGGAAAGATAATTGAGTCTAGAATCTAACCATATGCTATTTAATGGCATTTGGTGCCCACATCTTGTCTGAAAATTGAATTGTTGTACCAAGTGTACTAATTGCTTGGTTAAAGTTAATTAGAATACATGGTAAGAAATGATGTGAATATGAGCAATCGCGGCTTATGTATAAATGTGTTCATGAAACATGAATGTGATATGGAAAATGAAAACGAACTGAAACATGAATATGAATATGAAGGGCAATATGTCATGAACACATAACGTGGTTAAGTTATTGATTATTATCACATATAACCAGAAAAAGATAACAAATGATAGGAAATACGTGAATGAACAAGTGATAGCCAATTAAGAAGGCTATAAATAGATAAAGACCTAGTAGATCTACATAAATGATATGAAGACAGAATGTGATTATGATCGGTTATGAATGCTATTTGTGAAATATATATAAGTATATATATATTGATTTGAATTGTATTATTCGAATGCTTGTCGCATAAATGACATGAAAGGCGAATGTGTTTATGATCAATTGAGTTTTATTTGTAGAAATATACATATGTATATGCATATATCGATTTGAATTATTGTTATTCGAAATGTTTGTCACATATGCATGTGTGCATGTTTGTTCTGAGCAAGAGAATTATTGCATAAAATAAATTGATTTGAAATGTATCATTGAATATTACGACATAATGGGAATCTGTTGGTCGTCATGAAGGAAATCATAAGTTTTGAATGTGAAATCACATTTTTATTGAATGGCCAACATGATGGGATTCACCAAGCCAGATTCGATCATGAAGGTGGCAGTAATTGTTGAATGTGAGATCATTGCTGGATGACAAACATGTGGGATTCACCCATTTGAATCTGTCGTGAATGTCGACTTCTATAGCCATATGTGAGATGGTAATATTGAATGCAAAATCACATTGCTATTGAATGACAAACAGGATAGGATTCACCAACTGAATCTTTCGTGAATGTTAACTTCTATAGCCATATGTGAGATTGTGATATTGAATGCGGGAAATCGGCCCTCTCTTGAATGACAAACAGGCAGGATTCACCATTTGAATCATCTTGAATATAAACTTCCATAGCTATATGTGAAATCCTGAGCCGAAAAGTGAAAATGACATTAAAATTGTATTTGTTTAAGTATCTTTTACATTACACATACATAGTAAGGTATTATTTTGTAAATGCATTTGTTGAATGCTAAATGTTATGGGTCTTTGAATTTAGTAAATGTTTATGGGATTGCCAAAATGAAGTGCTTCCACGTAATTAAAAATTCTAAAATGGAATAACACAAACAACATGTTTTGGGAAGATAATTAGCGTCCGAGATCGCCGGACTCGGCTTGGATCCGCCAATGGTCAGTCGGGGATTCGGGTCGTGACACTGAAAATGAAATTTAATAAAACTAAATAAAATGTTTGGGATGATAATTGGCTTGTCCGGAATCTTAGAATCAGCTTGGATCCACCAACCGGGTTAGTCGGGGATTAGGTCACGACACTTTTAATGAAATTTAATAAAACAATAACTAATAAATAAATAATATATTAGTCTAATTTGACCACGTATGTATGGGATATGACTTTGATATGTTAGATTTTCCATTGTATATGTATAAGTTTGTTTTGGGAATATGATCAACATGCCGCCCTTAGAAAATATGAATTGGAAACTAGTAAAGACATGACACATGGAAGTAACTCTGGTAGAATAATGATATGGAATCTGAAAAGGATAAAATCTACATGTATAATATGATATGAGTTAGAAGTCACATAAGAATAGACTTCGTTATATGCATAAGGAAAAGTAAATGTAAAAAAAGATTGTGACGACGAGTATTGTTATTG
This sequence comes from Tetrastigma voinierianum, assembly GCA_016808115.1. Lineage (NCBI taxonomy): Eukaryota > Viridiplantae > Streptophyta > Magnoliopsida > Vitales > Vitaceae > Tetrastigma > Tetrastigma voinierianum. The sequence goes on from JAEQBH010007027.1 coordinate 279,372, forward strand.
GTAGTTCTTTCTGTATGTTAGGCTAAAGCGTGAAGCTTAGCACGGGTGTTCCCGATCAGTGTAGATCTTGAGGGAGATAAAGAGGGCAGGACATTCCACACCGAGTAGTGGGCCATCACCGGAGATGAGTGCTCACCGGCAACGTTCCCACGATCTCTGATGTTTGTATTAGATATGTACATGTATAAGTAAATGGGATTTAGCATATGTGTATAGATTTTAATGGATACCACTCTGGTGGTAGTTCCTTTGTATATGTAAATGATTTTTGGTTATTACAAAAATTGTTTTGTATCTACAGTATAAATTCAGCTGCGAAAAAAAAAAAAAAAAAAAAGGTAAAGAGTCCTAGATATATGGACCACCTCGAAATGAGTTCGAATCCATGATCAGGTCGGACTAGGGAATCGAAAGACATATTGTTATTACCTATTTATACCATGTCACATATATGATGAATATATATCTCTGTTTATCAAACATGCATATCACCAATGCATCCTAGTAATTATATCAAACATGCATATAATTTCCCTACGTTAACTCATTCATGTCAATGTATCGAACAAGCACATATAAATCATTACTTAGGCAAGTAATGGCGATTTATCCTCTGAGCCACAAATTACGACATAACATGTTCACAAAATAGCTTACAACATCATGTAATAGCCCATATCTACACATACAATTCATTACATATCAATATATTAGTACACATATCAACATTTAAATGTCAAACAAGAATGTCATTGCTGATGAAATTTCAGCAATGATGTGACGCAAATGCTAATCACTATCCTTATGGCTAGATTCTAGACTCAAGAGCTTTCATAGAGTCTAGAGCACAAATTGGAGTTCGGACCCGAAAGATGTAGTCGTCCAGAAGTTGGAGTACGGGAGCCACACTATTAAGCCAATCCACGCAATAACGTGCAGGGTTGCGAGAACATTTTGGCAACTCAGTAAATCTGATTTTCAATCCAAATTTGCTCCGAAAGCAACCCGCTGAAACCCGACTCTGAGTCGTCCCATGCCATTAACATGGCACAACATAGTTCCAAATCATCCCAAAACAATAGCCCTGGTAGAAATGCGAAGTGGAAGATCTCACTCTTGAAGCGTGCTCTCGTCAATCTCGGACTTACTCCTTGGTCTAACGAGTTCTGACCATCGAAACTCCAATGAACTAAGGAAGAGAAACCGCCATATCTTTCTCTTTCTCTCTTTCTTTTTTTCCTTTTCCTTTCTTTTCTTTCCTTTTCTCTCTTTCTTTTCTCTTTCCTTTCTCTCCTTTCCTCCCTTTCTCTTTTCCTTTCTTGATCTTCTTCTCTGAATTGGTTGTAAATCCATTTATAGGCATGCATGTGGACACATGGCTTGCCATGTGTCACACATGCATTTTCCTTTGCATTCCTTGTGACACATGGCTTGCCATGTGTCACCCAACACTTGTTGCCTCGAAAAAAGTAAAATTCTGACTATCTCATAATTAAACAAAATTTGCATGGGTAACTAGATTTCGTGAGACGAAGTCAACGGTGAGGCCTGTTTGTCATCCAAGATCTAGAAAAATTCCAGGTTTTCAACCTATATTGTAGTAGCAAGTTCATCGTGTTTACCTTTTTTTTTTTGGAAAAGCTCAAATTGCAGGGTTTTATAATAAGGACAGGGAAAATGTTGTAGGTGGTGGGACAATCATAATGGATTGTGGTTCAAACTTTCTAGTTGTTGTGGATGTTCCTTATAAGTCAAATGCACCGCTTCCCATTCCAATTCCTGATCAAGTTGCAACAGTTGGAGCTGTTGTGGGTTATCAAGTTTTATAGCTAAGTCATTTGGTTGTTTAGAGTTCTAAATTGATACATGTATGTAATTTTCATGTGTTATTTCATTTTATAGAGTTATATAATTTTGATATCATGATACTTTTATTTACAATTGCTCCAAGAAAAGACAAAAAAACAAAGATAATGAAATGAAACTCAAAGGAGAAAACCCTATGGATATCAAGAATTTTGATGCATTGGTAAATCTTATGCTAAAGAATGGGAATGTGCAATCTATTGATATCCCAAAAGGTGTTTTTGGTGAGAGTTTTAAGACCTTCATTATAAAAGAAGACATGAATACGATAATTTCATTTACAGAAGTATCAACCAATTGTATCATATTTTATATATGGTAAGAAATGTTATAACCTGATAATATTGAACTTTGATATCTATATATATTTATATGTGTGTTTATGTGTGCAAAAAATATTCATTTCTTACTAACAAATATTAAATTTAAACAGGCACTTGCAGAAAAAGTTAAGTGATGCTCAACTTAGCGAACAATTTGTTTTTGTTAATCCAACTTTGGTCTCTAAAGCTGGAATGAGTGAGACAACAAAAGAAAATCGGTCGACATTGATTGCAAATTGTTTCATGCTTGAAAAATGTGTTGACTATGTTTTTATTCCATATAATCCCAAGTTATGAAAACCATAAAATTTATGTTTTGTGTTGAATAGTTAGTTTATACGAAATAACTAAGTAACATTTAATATACTATTGTAGCTTTCATTGGGTCTTAGTGGCATTAGATATGAGGAAAATGATTGCACACTGTGTGATCAGTAAAATCAAACATGTGATGATCTTAGGATATTATAAACATGGAAGTGTCTTTATTTTAGTACTTGGATATATTATATAGTATCCTAAAACATTAATATTTTCATATAGAACCTTGTAGATTCTATGATGCCTAAAACCAGGATCAGTTGATTGTATCCATCGACGGCGAAACACTCATGGATATCGAGTGACCCTATATCACGTCGTCATGTCCCATTCACCAGGATCCATTTATATAAAAAAAAAAGAACGACCACTCCGAGCCCATTCCTGCATATTTATTTACAAACCAGCAAAGACTATATTAGCAATAGTCCATTTTGAGTTTAATTACACTCCTTTACATAAAATACACTTATGAGTTCAATTTCACTCATAAACACATTTATACATGTAAAAATGAATTTATTTCAAACATGTTACAAAAATGATCACAAAGCCTGGCCAGACTCTTTTTCTCTCACGACTCAGATGAGAACACTTCACAGACACATTTCCGTGCTGAAATGTTATCCCACATAAGGTGAGCCCGCTAGTGAGAAAATTCCTCCGGAGAATTTCTCCCCACCCTAAGTGCGCCAATGTTCACCTTACATTCACATCAACAATTCCAAATAATATATGCAATCCTAGGTTGGAATACTACGTGTCATGCCATGAAATGAGGTGAGACCTACTCATGCATCATACTAGGAGTCTTCACAGGCTCATCATACCTAAGTCTTTCTGAGCTCCTACCACCTGATACAACGCAAATGTATGATAAAATTAAATCATTGATTAATTACATCCAATTATCATTTTCAAACAAAATTCGTTTTGTTTATAAACCAAAATCTTTGGATGTTACCTCAAATGATCATTTCATTTGTAAAACTCATCATATCACTTTTATTAGAATAATAATTTTGGGTCTCACCATAAATCACACGCCTTGAGCATTATTTGGACTTTCAGCATTGGCGTGTCGAACACAGGTTCGGGCCTTTTAAACCGAGGGTTGTCTAGCTCTTCTTGCTATTACGACACAAGTTTTCTCATTTCATTACAACCATCTAAACTTTGTTGGACTTCATCCAACGATGCGAGCCACCAATCAATCTGAACCACGGTGTTGATTTTCGACCATGCCAAATCCACACCCATGAAATGCGATGTTTCCCATGCATAATGCAATGTGATGCACCATTGCATGTTAATGCCATGCCCAATATGTGATGAATGACATATGGACAATTTAATCATACAATTTACCTTGTATCATGGACAATTATATTACATGCATATAATTTCCAATTAAACATTCATAACAATGTTAATACATTTAGAACACATATATTAACATTCATCATACTACACCTTAAGCAAGCATATTGTCACATATCAGCCAAAACACACTTAATACTTAGGAAAAATGTGGCATATAAATTGCCTGACAAACTACCTGACAACCCTTAGACCGGGCTCTAATCTAGCGAAGCAGGTTCGGATTATTGTTCTTAATCCCAAACAATCCCTAGACACCTCTCTGAACAAACATCAAAGAGTCACCTTACCATGGACCACTCAAGTCATGCATCCCACCATGCATCATAAGCAATCATATTAGTATGCACATGGTTCCCATATGAACACATATCAACATTTCATCACATCAACACAATCATACATGTTATTACAAAGGCAAGCAATAACGTCCTTAAGCCCTTAAGCCTCAAGGAAAAATATGGCTACGATATGCCTAAAACGACCCACAATGGCACCAAGCAAGTTATATAGCGTAAGACCACAGAAAATTCTAATTTTACGAAAAATGATAAATTGGCAATTTCGATCCAAAATGCGATTTTTTTCTAGATCTCGGATAATGAAGCAGTTTAGTTGGGTCATCTTAGTGATCTAGCTACCATTCAATTTCCTCTAATTAGGAGACAATCCCGAATTTCACGTTTTAAGGCTTTTGAAGAGTGGTGGGGACACCCAGGCGCATTTTGGTGGCTCAAAATGAAAACACGTGTCCAGTAGGCTAGTCAAACATGAGCTTAAGTGTGGGGGCGTAGGACACATGGCACCTTTGTGGTGGATGGAAATCCATGGTAGATGGATAAGTGGATGGGAGTGTAATCTAGGCCATTTAAGTGGACATGTGGCATGAGAGGACAATTCTCTTGACCCCATCTTGACCCAACCGGTTTGGGGAGAAGTAAAAGAGAGAGAAAGAGAGAGGAAGAAAGAGCTTTTAGAGAGAGAAGCTCTACCTTCTCTCTAGATTTTCCGATATTGAGTCGATCGATCCCAAGTAACAAAGCGAAAGTTAATCATTTATAAAATTTCACGTAGATGCCGGTGTGTGGAGTTTCGGCAACTCCGGGAGGTAGGGGTTTTCTCCTACTTGTTTTTATTCCTTGGCTAAGAGCCATTTTAATGGATAGGGATGTTTTGAGGCTTGAATGGCCGTGTATTCAATTCCAAAGATTGGGATTGAGTGGTGAAATCCCTTGAGTCATCCATGACAGTCTGAGACGTGGGTTAGACTATTCATATGACCTTGTGTGTTGTTGTGTGCTATTTGTGTGATTCTTTAGGCAGTTTAAAGATGTTAGCCGGATTGTTTATTAGCGTGAGCTAATTTTGGTGTACTATGAATGAATAACATGTTGTTTGTGTATGATTTTCGTTAATATATGCATGTGTGATATATTAACATGAATTATGGTGAAATGGCATATTGCATTTCATATGCGCAGAGCAACCTAGAGCGATAGATGTAGTGCATGACATGAAAACATGGTTGTCAAATGAAATAATCGAGAAAATTATCCAGAAGAATTGCTTTGGAAAGTTGTCCACCAGTTCATGTCGGAGGATGTTCAATGGTGTTGGAGGTTATCCAGCCAATTCACCTTGGAGGGTTGTCCATGAAATTAATTATCGGAGTATGTCCACTATATATATATGTCGAAGGGTTGTTCATAAAGTAAACAAATAGATTTGTTTGGAAACTATTTTCATACATGGCACAAGCATGTGTGAGATAGTTGGTGAGGACTCGAGGCATGGGATCGGGCATGTAGACATTCAAGTAGGAATCATGAATTCACTTGAATGTGCGTGTTTGCCATTGCATGAGCACTTAGGTGGGAGTAGCAATGTAGGAAAATTCAACTCTTAGTCATTATACCCGATCGATGGGATCCCATTTTTAGTGCGGGAGTATTCGAGAAGATGGCGCTCACTAGATGCCGCTTTTGAGAAGAAAGCCAACATGTGGCTTTGGTAATATATTTTCGTAAAACATGTATGAAACATGTTTGTATAAGAGTGTAGTTAACTTTTGAAACTATTGTAATATAGTTGGTTATATTTTGGTGAGTATAGATGTATGGAGCTCATGTGTCATTTTTTACTCATGTTGAGTCTCAGGTAGAGACATTTATTGGCATTGAGAAACTTAATGGCTACATGTATTAAGTGAGTTGGCGGGTTGTCACTGATTTTGAGTTTGGGGCATCACAATAACATGCCCCAAACAAGCCATACACAGGCTTCAAACTGCCCCTAGCAACTCTGCCTTAGGACCCTCAAGTTCGCCTAGGCAGACCAGTGTGTCCACCTTCATGCTCTCGGAGCGCTGGCGAACCTCACCTCGCCCTAGGTGAAGGGCAGTCTTCACGGCGAGAAGCTCACCTAGGAAAGAGCATCGTACTAAAACTGAAAATCTCATTTCATTGAGCAGCCACTTCAATCCTTTAAAGTGGAAAGAATAAACCCCGAGGTGGAAGAGTCCTACCTCTTGATGCATTGAACTTTCGTTCTTTGCTAGACAAATCCAACCAACGGAACTCCGAGGATCACCGAAATAAGCCTTGGTGCTCTCCTCTTCTCCCTCTTTCTCTCCCATGGCTAACACAAGAAAAATGAGCCTACTTTGGCCTTTATCCCTTTTGTTCTAACTTGACTTTAAGTTAAAGTGAGTGGCCCACATCGTGTAATGTGTCAACTCTTATGCAGGTGCAATCTCTGCCAGAAGCGATTTATTTTGTCCCGGTTCAAGTTCAAATTATCTTAAATGAACTTTTCTTACATTATTTCCCAAAATCTTGTTTTTGGGTTTTACCGAACACCTATCGCCCCGAAATTCGTAAGAAATCCAACTGTCTCATAATTCAATGAAATTCGTCTAAGCAACTAGATTTCATGAGATGAATCCAATGGTGAGATCTATTTCGTCATCCGAGATCTATAAAATTTCAGACTGCTATTTGTATTGTAGCGAGGAATTTACCGTTTACTTACTTTTTGAAAATTTCACTTTCTTAGGTTTTTTACAGAATTCATCCTTCGAGAGAAGCAAAAATCATCAAGAGAGCCGGCATGGGTAAAATTAGTAGTAGCTACTTATTTAGATTCAATTACACTTTAAACACTTAGATTAACCCGTAAATTTGAATATGATTTTTTTCGCGGAATGCTAATGATGTGGTGGTATTTTCAAACCATATTTGTATCTATAGTGCCCAACAACGCTATTATATGATAAGTGTTGGTAGTTCGGAAGTAATACACAAATTAATATACTTTACAATTACCAAAGATTATTATAATCCCACGACAGCGGCGCCATAGCTTGTTATTTGGATCGAGTATGTACACAGAGTGTATAACACAATTACCAAAAGATTATTATCTAATCCTGACAGCATTTATCATACAACCTTGTTATTTGGACATTGATGTACACAATTTATGACATTATCACCTAAGGACTATTATCTAATCCTCAATAAATAAACCATTAAACTCGAGTGTGAGTTTCTTTAAGTATCACTTGATTAAAAGATTTTTTTTTTTTAAGAGTAAACCATTTTCGTGTGGTTTTGATCAGGTATCTTCTTGAGGTGCAGTGCGACAAGTAATAAAATGGATTTAAGTCGGATCTCGATCCACGAGATCTGAGAATTTTTCAATCAACTACCCAACTACTTAAGCTCCATACTATTTGGAATGATAATACGATAATGAGATTTTGCTTTGAAAGCTTGAAATGAATGATGTAAAGAAAAATGAATAAACAATAAATGAATTGAATATTGAAATATCAAAATAACAAATTTAGATTTAACAGTTATCTCTAAAGAAAACATTGAATAATCGGTATTGTGAAGAATCAATTCCTCTGATGCATCTTGCATCTTTAGTTTTTCGAACTACGGATCTTTAAAACTAGTCGAGGATTAATAAAGTGTATTTGGATCTCTCAAGCCACCAGTTCATCATCTCACATGCTTCATTTCTCTCGAATACGAGAGGGTGAAATAACTACTTTAAAACTAGTAGCCTTGATGGTATTTTTCTTTCTCAATGCACTTCATACCACAACATGGACTGCGGAGACTGAAACTCCTTGATTTAGTCATTCTTGGTGCACTATATTGGTTCCTCGCCTCAAAATTAGAATAGATTATTCTTTCCTTGATCGGATCCTTGCTAACACGGGATCGAATTCACTATCCGAATTAATTGAACTCTCTTGTATACTTAAATTTATAACTCTTTCAGCTCATTCTCGGTTACAAACGATTGTATTGATTTAATACATAGCGCATTAGTCGATAGAAATTCGGGTTCAAATACCTTCCATTGTTTGCCACTCTGGAGATACCTTCTACATGTCACCTAGGGCCTCCTGGAAATGGTAACAACCTCGTTATAGATACAAGAGGCTAGAAATTAGGATCAATTCCAAGAACCCATAAAACCGATGAGTGATTTAACATATAAGTTCGGCTATTATTAATAAAATCTTTGCTGGAAGATTATTTCGACAACGTCAATTCAATGGAAAATTTGGGTTCTAAGTGCAGTTATACCATACATTGGCTTTAACCTGATCAAGAAAACCCTTTGTAAATCGGAAGTAAGGTGTCGAGAAATCCAGAATTTAATGCGGAATTGACAATCGGACGATAATTTTAAGAAATATACATCTACATTCCAGCTCCAATCCTTCCACATTGCGTTGATCATTAGAGCGAAGCACACACTAATCAATCTAAAATAAAATGGAAGAAAACGAAAACAAAAGAAAAAAAAAGAAAGAAAAAGAAAAAAATAAAAAATACGGGGGCGGCTAACCGAGATCTCTTTAATTGTAGCGCTACATTTGGTATGACCGTATTTTATAGGGTTACGAGTTGGGCCCTAGTTTCGATGGTGCTGTGGATTTCCCGATGGTGGCCCATGTTATTAAGATTGCGACCACCAAGCCCTTATCGCGACATCGATTAGTTTGGCACTTGTTGCGGCGTTGTGATAACTCATGATATTCCTTTGTTTTTCTTGCAAGCTTTTATGTGGCGACCGGAATCAATGTCGCGACATCAACCTTATTCTCTGCAACCTTTAAATGAGTGAGACGATGTCGCGACATCACTCTATCAGCTCCTGAATTTTAAGCGTACGTTCACGATGTCATGACATCATCTCTTGTCGTGACATCAACTCATGGTCCTTCAGCGATGATTTACGATGGCGACATCCGTCTCTTGTCAGCGACATCGCGCGTACCGCAGCTTTGGATTGGTCGTTCCTAGTGTGGCGACAGCCGATCTCTTAATCGCGACATCGACTTGAGTCTGGAAGCGCGGGCGTGTCTTCTTGGCGACATCACTTTATGGAATTCGCGACTTTCGGTAAGTCTCATGTAAGTGACCCTCGATCTCTTGTCGCGACATGATCTTCGTCGACATCACGATGTTGTTGCGACATCATTTCGCCAGTCTGGTTAGTCTTGGTTGCCTACATTGCCAATGCACATCAGCGACGCATCAGTTTCCTTGAATTTTCACATTCTTCGCGACACATAAGCTTGGACAATGCAAGCTAGCTGCGACAGTAGTTACTCAAGTACTTTCATTTCTTGCCCTGCCATTTCGTATTTTTACTCCGCAGATTGCTGCATTTTCCTCTTTGCTTTTCTTAACTTTCTTTCACACTCCACATAATATAAATTGGTGAGTTTCTTCATAGTGCGCATATTAATTATTCCTTTTGGATGAAAATCAGAAAAATGGATTAAAATATAGATGACTTTTAAGCTCATCAAACTCCCTCAAACTTAAAGTTTTGCTTGTCCTCAAGCAAAGGGAAGAAAGATATTTGTCTAGACAAAGGACATTCTGTTTGTCTTGCGTGGAGTCAATTATAGTTTGCAAAAATACAAAGAATGCATTGTTTTACATACATCTAACTTCAAGTCAGTTCAAAGGTTAGTTTTAATCTTTATAGTATACAAAACTAAACTGTTAAGTGTTTTACAAACCACATAATCGGTAGATCTGTTGAATAATAGATTATTTTCCTTTCGTCTTCATGAGTCGCTAACCACTAGGTCCTTCACGGTTTTGATTGTTTCCCTTCTTCCGAATTCCATAGGCTTGTTTTTCATATTGATCTCCACTAATGTAGGTGATTTCAGCCTTCAAGATCAATCAGGTCTTTTAGGCTTATATTGTGAGGCTTGGGTAATGGGTAGGATAGAAGGAATTTTCCAGAGTTAAGATTACCACAGACCTTTTCTCTCATCTTACGCCCTTTGCTTTCTTGGTTTCTCTATTAAACTCCCACCCCAAAGTTCAGGACATTTCTTTGGTTCTTCAATTGACATATGCCCCTATTTCTCACTTGTGAATTCAGCGGAAATTCCTTTGTTTGTCTAAATCGGGGATGTCACAATGTTTAACTTTTAGGCTTTCTAACACTCTTAGCGAGAGCTTTGGGTTCAGTAGCTCCCATGCAAATGGCATTAGGGTGCTAGGTGTTGAAACACCCTAAGAACTTAATTGTTCCAGAGTTGACACAGATAAAACTTATCTAAACTTTCTTTTCTATTGCATTTATCTTTTGCCTTTTTCTTTTCACATTTCCACTTATTTTTTTTTTTTTCCTCTTTAGTTCCTCAAAACCTATACTCCCCAAACTTCATTTCTTTCTTCCTCCTTGAACTCTGGGGTAATCTGGGTTCCTTTCTTGGAAAGTTGATTTCCTTAGGATGGTGGGTTTCTATTGGTTTATTTTTTGAAAAATAGCTTGTTGGCTCAATTTAGAACTAAGGTGTATGCATCGGCATATGAATGAGGATGTAGCTAGAATGGCTCAAACTATCCAAGAATGGCTGCATAAATCTCTTGTCATTGTATCACCTAGAATTTCACCTCGTCCAGTAATCCTAACAAATTCTAGAATTTGGATTGAAACGATTTAAATAACCATAGGATTGTATTGACTCATTTTTGTTGATGAGTAGTTAAATTATGATACTAGCAGCCGGGTTCCTTGACTTATTGTTCGTACCACAAACTCAAAAATATGTCTTGTTCCTTCTATTGTATTACCTTCCTCTAATACAGGACTTATCGGTTAGACAAGTCACTTTTGCACTTTGTTTCAATCAAAGCGTATTCATTTGGCCACTTATTCTACATTTGACTTATTCCTAATCTAAATTTGCTTCATTCGATTCATCTCATTTACATCTCAGCCGATTTTATTCTTGAACTAATTCCTACTTTTATTTTCCCGACTATGCAACCACAAAAGCAACACAAATTTAACAAACCAAAATAACACAATTCATTTCAAATTTATCATTTTATTTCGATTCAATTGCAAATGTTGGATACCACCGATATGGAGCTTTGGAAGGTAAGGAAGGTCGACAGGAAGAGTCTATCTTTTTCTTTTGGAAGAGGCAACAAAGATATTAGGGGGATCCAGGTCTAGGGTATTCAAATGAGCTGGGAATGGAGGAAATTTCATTTCCCTTATTTCCTTTCTCTTCTTAGTTTCCTTCTCAACTTGATCTTCAATGAAGATCTCATTGGAGAGATCAACCTTCTTGTTTCTTCCCCAAGCCGTTCATTGTGTTTTCCATTTCAGTCATTATTTCCAGGAATTTGGAAAGATTGTTGTTAATCAGATCCAAATTTTCTAGCCATTCTTTCTGCCTGTGGATTGACATCCTTTTGCTTCTTGTCTCTATCATCCAGTTTATTCTCAAAATCTTTTTGTAGAGACTTGTATAAAAATTTGAATCCTTTGATTTGTTCTCCCAATTTGGCTTCCTGTTCTACCTCCTTTTTCTTCATGATGGTTAAGAGCTGAGAATCACGCTCAAACTGATTGTTATAAAAAGATTCATGACTCAGCTTGAGTTTTTGTAGAAGGTCACGATCTCTTTCCTTCATTTCTTTCTTGAAGTCCTCTTTTTGTTGCTAAAGAACCTCTTTCATCTGTTCTTCTCTTCTTTTCAGCTCTTCCTCCCATTGCTGATCTCTTCTTTTTAACTCTTTTTCATAAACTCCTTCCCTGAATTCTTGTTGCACATTCCACTCTTTTTCCCTTTCTTCCATCTTTTTCTGTATGGCATTGAGGACCTGTGTGAATTGTTCTCTTATTCTCCCCTTGAGCCTCCTCACCTTTCTGCAGATATACGATTTTGCATAGGAGGAGAACTAGCTAAGGGATGGAGGGAATCTAAGGGGCCTTTCATCCTGCCCTTCATCGTCTGCCAAATGTGGAAGTATTATTTTGAAAGGATTTTCTAGATTCTCTTCTTCTTGTGACCCCAAAGTCTCCTCTTCTTGTCATCATTGGGCTTCTACAGTTTAAATAAACACCTCCTTTTTCTTTTGGTTTTAAGGTCCCTTGTATCATCGTAGAATTGGTGATGTCATAGGGACCTCTTCTTCTTTCTTCCCGGACTCACTTCCACTGACCTTTAAACATAAAACGGAGTTATTGTTCTTGGAGTTAGGTATCTGACCCTCTCTTTGTTTCCTTCATGGTACCTCATTATAGAATTCCAATTAATACTCCTACATTGAGCTTGTACCCTTTTAAAATGGCATCTGTTTATATTGCTTCTGCTCTCTCACTGTGCACAAATGCTTCAGTTTGGGACAACGAGACGAAATAGGGCCATACCTTAGCCTCTTGAGTAAGGCTTCCTACGTTGAGTTTTGGTTCTCCTTCACCTTGTATCCCAGTTGTGCTTTTCCGTCAATTGACCTTTTGCAATGTTCTCAAAATTTGGGTTTTCCAAGAGCTTTTTAATTGGACCCATGCTTGTGCCATGCCATTCCATATGCCGTTAATGGCTTTGGCTCCATATGGTACCCAGCTCCTCTAACGAACACGGTGTTATCTTTCCTGCACAGTTGGAGTAAATTCTTTCTGCTTCTTTGTGTAGTGACTTTTGATGTCTTGCAGCTTCCCGACCTCTTTGTTGATCATCTCCTTAAGAAGAGGGGTAATGGGGTTCTGAATCTTGCTAACTACGATACGAACCTCTTGTTGGCATAGTGCTTCTTCCGGTTGGAATCGCTTCCTCGACCACAAAATCTTCTATTTCTTCTTCTCTTGCTTTTCCCTTTCTCTTGTCAGTCCTTTCTTTAGAGCTAACTGGTGCCTGCGGTGCTTTTGTAGGCATCTCTTCCATCAGTTCTTCTGTCGGATTTCTTCTTACAGTTGCACATATTCCTCAAGCGATCTCTTCGAGGTTAGGTCACGAGTTTGAGGTTTCATCATTGAAAGCGGAAGGAAAGTTTCTGAAGATTTTTTAGAGCTGAGGTTTCGAAATTGAGACTCGAAGGAAAGGGGAGGATGAAACGGTTTACGGAAGGTGGAGGCGGGAATGGGAAAAATTCTCAACTGATTCTGATTCAATCAAGTTTTGTGGGCTAGTGTATTTCATTAAATTAAACATCCGACATCAATTTAGCCTCCACTTTTATTGTTCAGTAATTTTAGGGCATTTAAGAGGGTGAGTAGCTGGCACAGAACCCTTTTTATGTCGCGACATACTAAGTTTGTCGCGACATAACTACTAGACATTGCTTTGCCCCATTGTCGTGACTTTGCATTTCAAGTCTTTGTTTATGTCGCGACCTATGCCCTTAGTTTAATGATCTCTAAACTTAAATTCCTTCTTAATCTATACTCCTTTAGACATTTGTCGGGCTTCTCCAATCGAAATTCAACAAGCAATTCACTCATATTTCACGGGTTTGGTTTAGGAGAAAGTTACCCCCCTTTGTTCGTATCGAGACATTTGCAAGTTCTTTGGAGGTGTCTGGGTTACTTTTCTCCTCTTGTCTTTCAGCCTTACTGACATACTACATGATTCAAGAATTTAATTCTTCTGATGCTTCTCAAACTAAATCTATCTTTATATGAACTAATCAAACGAAATAGCTGAAACAAAATTCAAAATCTAAAAGCAGAATCTAAATTTTCTATGGGTTGCCTCCCATCGGTTTACTTTCGATTTGAGTCACTTCCAGTGGACTTCTTGTTTGGTTCATCTTCCTTCCTAGATAACCTGTTAGACTCTTCCATTCCTTCCTCCACAACTTAGATAATGCTTCGGTCTTTGTCCATTGACTTTGAATTCTTCTCGGTCTCAGGTCCTTAATGTCACTTTGCCTCAAATGTATTGCTTGCTGTGTATGGCCTCATTTAGTTTCATTTCACCAGGAACAATTTCGGTCTAAATTAAAACAGTAAGACCTGTTCCCCTGCTCAGAACTCTGCCTCAGATCCTTCCCAGTCATGTCATTTCTTTGTCTTATCCTTGTAGATTCTAGCATTATCATAGGCTTCATTTCTCGGTCTTCCCGAGTTCAGACATTCGAACAATCTCTCTTCCTTTGCAGTTTAAAATCGAGTTCCAACTTCTTGATGGCCCACATTGCCTTGTATTCCCGATTCTAGAGGTGGGTGACATGATTTGCGAAAACAGTGCAGTATGGGGACATTCAATGGGAATTTTGTATGCGATCTGTAAGCCCAAAGTGCATCATCAAGCTTGGAAGACAGTCGCCTACTTGAGCTCACGAGTCTTTTCAAGTATTCTTTTAATCTCACATTGGAAATTTACTGCTTGTCCATTGGTCAGGGATGATAAAGCTAAAGACTCATTATACTTGATCCATACACATTCATGAGTTTTGCAAATATTTTGTTGCAAATAGCTTCCCCATCACTTAATAGTAGTTACGAGTGAGTGCATCTGCTCAAAATATTTTTGCAAAAGCTCTGTTGTATTAGCATCATTCCTTGAGACAAGCCATTGCTTCCACCACGTTTGGAAACATAATCCAGCCTTTAGCGGTAATACGGATTCTAAATGATGGTGGAATGGTCCCATAAATCTATTCCCATACATCAAAGATTTGCACCACCATTATACCTCTTGGGGGCACATTTCATTTCTGCTGCGATATTCCAATCTTTGGCATCTATCACACAATTTAACCCATAGCACGATCTCACGAAGATAGTGGGCCTAATAAAGCCAATTGAGTATCTTATGGTACATTCTTTCTCTGAAAATGGCCCCATATGGTGATGCATGGCATTCATTCGAATTTTGCCTTGTTCATTTAAGCACCGCATTTTCTTAATATCATGTCGGCCACCTCTTTTAAATATGATGAATCATCCCCGAATATAATACACAACATCGATTACGAGTTTTCTCTTACGTTGATGGCCCGAGATTACGAAGGAATTACTCCACAAAACTAAATAGTTCACAATATCGACATACCATGGAAGTTGGAAGGAAACTTTAAACGGTTGCTAAATGCAGGAAGTTCTGCATCGATATTACTTTCTCTTAACTTGACGATGCTTCTTTCTACTCTTGACAAGTGATCGGCTATCACATTGTCACACCCCTTTATCCTTGATCTCTAGTCAAACTCTTGCAATACTTGACACCACCTTATCAATCTTGGTTTAGCTTCCTTCTTTGACATCAGTGCCCGATTCTTTGCGTGATCAAATTATGAATAATAACATGGGATCCCAAAATGTATTACTTTGAATTTTTTCCTGAAGCAAATACTATATTCTTCCCTCCTTTTCGGTTGTTAGGTAATTTTCTTGTGCTTCATTGAGTTCCACTAGCATAGTATATGGTCTAAATATTTTCTCCTTTCTTTGCAGGAATGACTCCCATTTAAAATCACGGCATCACACATTATTTCAAATCCGCGATCCCGATACAGTGCGACCATTATAGGTCTTGAACTGATTTAGTCTTGATTTCTTCAGCGACCTTGCGAGTCATCAAAATTAAACCTTGTATCCTTCTCGATGTCGGCATAGTGGTCTAGCTATTTTTGAGAAGTCTTTGATGAATCTCTATAAAATCCAACACTTTAGCTTCTTACTCCTTTTCTTTGTAGTGAGGTGGTGCAGTTTGTGATAGTCATAGTTGAGTACATTCGATCCAGTAGTAGAAATTTTATGCCCAAGAACAACCTTCTGTTACCATAAAATGGCATTTTCCCAATTCGATTAACTATTTGTTTGTCTTAGCATCTTTGGCTTTACATTTCCAAGTTCTTCAAACAACGTCATGGATCCATACGGTGAAGTCATCCATAAAATTTCCCATAACCTCTTCTTGGTCTGAGATATTGACATATACATTTACCTTTGGAATGGCAGCGGGAGCATTACACGGCCCCGAATGGCATCATACGGGCGAAAGTACCATAGGGGCATGAATGTAAGTCTTCTCTTAGTCCTCGGGTGTACTTGTCTGATTGTATCTGAATACCCGTCAACTAAATAGGGGTGTCTGCTAATCATCCAACATTTGATCAATGAAGAGGCAAGGAAATGATCTTTACGGTAGGCGTGTTGACTTCACATGTCCAGTACATACCCCCTCCAAATCACATCCTTTGTTCTTGTTGGAATCAATTCATTTTTCTCATTGCGGATCCGAGTAAACCGCCTTCTTTGGAACCACATGAATTTGGGCTCTGAGACTATCTGAAATTGCATAGATAAAACCAGCATTCAGCAATTTGAGTACCTCCTTCCTGACCACTTCCTTCATCACTGGATTAGTCTCCTTTGATGTTCTACAGATGGCTTTGAAGTTTCTTCTAATGAGAATTTTGGCATGCAGTGATGGATTGATACCCGCGATTCTTGATGGATATTTATAGACTCTTTATGCTTCTTTAGATTTGCGACCTCGTTCCTCATCATCACTAAGTCTAGCGAGATAATCAACTACGGGTCTCTTCTCTTTAGTGATTCTAAGTAAGCATACTTAATTATTGGCAATTCTTTCCAACACCTTTCTTCCTTTGGTTTCTTGATGAATTTCCCTTTATCATTTCTGTTTTGCTTGAGGGCTCAACAGTTTCTATAGAATAAGAAAGCGGTATATAGACAATCAGATAGTCATCTTCAATATCTTTGAGATTCATCTCTTTTTCATTGATAAAAATTTACGCATTACAATCATTGTGAACATCAGGGTTGTAGGTATAGACATCATCGAATTACATTGCAATTTTCCTCTTCTGTATGCATGTGCATGCTTTTGATCGGGTTGAAGCGTGACTTCCTCTCCAACCCTCAGGTGAAGAACTCCTTTTGCATGTCGTCAGAGCGACTCGATAAGCTAGGAATGGTCTCCTTAAGCAGGGGTACTAGATCTTCTTCCGTATCCGGAATAAGTCTCTTGGGGCTCAAATTTCCCCATGATGACCCGACATCTTCCATGAGCTCCTTCGGGTTTACCATGATCTTGTGTCTGCCATTTGAAGGTAATAGTGGTGGAATAGCCTCCCCCGAGCTGGTGCTTAGCTAGCCGAGAAAACATCAAGTTTATACTGGCTCACGAGTCACAGAGCTGCAGTCAACCCTCCAATGAGTGCAGAGATTGTAAAACTCACGGATCCTTAACTGGCACTACGGCAATTCTTTCTTTTATCACGACCTTTATGATGGCAGTTAATTCCTGATCCTTCATACACTATCTTTCTTTCTTGGCATGTCCTTGAGAATTTTGCATATAGTGGCATCTGAGTTACCGCCCACGTAAGGGCATCTTGATCTCTAGCTTCTAAAAGATTTTCCAAAAACCTTACAAGCGCCTCATCATGATTCTGCCAGTCTCTGCCAAATGGGGCTGCCCAGTGCAGAGCACTGATATCCTTCTGTCATCCTTCTTTCTTTTCTCAGTGCTTAACTACCTTTTGGGCTTTCTTCTTCTTTCTTCGTCATTTTTTCTTTCATCTTTTCCTAACTCCTTCGAAAATCTTTAAGAATTTGCCTGACCATGCGAGTCTTTGGATTCTTCTTTGTGTCGCAGGGAAGGGCTATCTTTCCTCACGGCTTTCTTGGGGTTAGAGACGGTACCCTACTTGTGTCTCGGGTTCTTGAGGATCGTGGTGGTGTTCTGAAAATTTGAGAAATTGGTAGCGATTGCTTCAGTCCCGAAAACTTTTGTTCATGGAGGTTGACAACTTCTTATTATCCCCAGTGAAATCGGCATCTGTTCTTGAAAGTTTGGGCCCTCGCTCGACCACGATATTCATTTACGTGTTCATTTCTTAGCTGCTTCTTCTTTGGAACCTTGGTGGTTGTTAATAACCTGTTGAGGTTAATGCTGCCTTGAGCCTTGTAAACCCCTCCACCGTATAGAAGTTCTCATGGTTCCTCGATCTTTAGGTGATAATATTTGTGAGTTAGTATTGGGTTTGAAATGGTAATTTCTTGACTCCCAGACCTTCTCTTGATTATCATCGTGTTCTTAATTAGCTCTCACCGAGCACTTCCATGATATACCGTGCTCCTATCTCATGGCGGTGTGTCTTCCTTTCTTGCTTGTCCGGCTGTGCATAATGGCATCGACTTGGCCTCCATGGGCGTGTCTTCTTTCGACTCCATGATCCACACTTTCTGTTGTTTCCTCTTAGAAAACTTCGGAAAAGGAGTTTTCATATTGCGACAACGGTCTTGGTCGACTCTTACTGCTTGGCCACTTTTTCGTTTAGATGCTCCAACGACATAGGCGTATTGATCCTTTGATATATCATTCCAAGGCATCAGTCCTCAGTCTCCATACGAGTCTTGGATCTATCCCGTAAATTGGACATCTTCTCGGCTCATTGTTTGAGATCTTTCCCATTTCTGTCTGACTTTAAATGCTACTGGCTGAAACACGATCGGTTTCCTCTTGCGAGGTGAGGTGGGAAGAATATCTACCCAGTAGGCCTCTACTAACTCCTCCCAGTATCAACATAGCCATATGGTAAATATTCCCTTACCATGTAGGCTACGTATCTCTTAGAGAATGGGAATAGATGCAGTTTGATAACTCCACAGTCGCCCCATTGGCTTCTTGTGTTAGCCATCGAAATCTTTGATTGCTCGTTTGGGTCCTCGATTAGGATGAACGATAAGCTGATATTCTTTGGACCATTGTAAACCGTCTTTGGTTTAAGTTCAAAATTGTTTGCATCAATAGTTGGCTGCCCGATTGCAAGCCTCATCTTAAAATAATCGGCTTCCAAAGTCCTCCCGTAGTATCGATTGATTGGAGGCCTTATTTGCTTCTCATGTGCTTCATTCGATCACGTCTTTTCGTGCGCCACATGGTTGAGTTTTACGCCTTCTTTATCTTTCTCAAGCACAGTGTTCTCTCTAGTGCAGTGTCTCTTTGGAATCGGATGGTGTTACCTTTCCTATGATTAAAATTTTGTCTGAATCAAACCACACTTACATTAATAGGATGTGCAGTCGACAATTATTTCAATATGTGGTTTGTTAAAGGTTAATTATTAAACAACCCCTTTGCTTGAAAAGCTATTTTGTTCTTTCCTTCAAAATGCCAAATTAGCATTTCCTTCTTTCGTGCGAATATCGATTTACTAAATTCTTTTGATCCGACAGCAGTATACGCCAAAACGTTAAGTGACCAAAAGGCAATATCTAATTTATGGCGTTATTACCAAGGACTATTATCTAATCCTGGTAGCGTAAGAAACATGTTAGTGACCAAAGGCATATCTAATTTATATTTATTGCAAGGACTATTATCTAATCCGACAGCGGCATCACATAAAACTTGATGACTGGATCGAGTAATACCTGAAGTGTATAACACGATTGCAAAAGATTATTATCTAATCCGTGCGAGGCGCCATAAAACTTGTTGTGGATCGAGGTATGTACAGTGTATAACCTGATTACAAAAGATTGTGCTCTAATCCCCGACAGCGGCGCTGTACAACTTGTTAGTGGACCATTTGATGTACGAATTTATGACGTTATCACTAAGGACTATTATCTAATCCTCGATAAATAAACCATTAAGCTTCGGTGTGAGTTTCTTTTAAGTATCCTTAGTTAAAAGATATTTTTTTAAGAGTAAAACCATTTTCGTGTGGTTTGATCCGATA